>MNCI01011532.1:690785-734999 GCA_015680685.1 Gnetum montanum | reverse complement strand
TAAAATGCTCTTAAGGCTTTTAAACACAAGCGCTTCTATGACAAATTTTTAATAGAAATTTCTATCGGGCAACAAGAACAGTAAGAGCAATCTAAAAATCCCAAAATTACTTGTCAAGGATGATACTATCTAAACCACTAGCTAAACAATTTAAACAAAACAAAAATGAAATGCATAACTCACAGGACCACGATAAAGAGGCTGAAATCTTTACTCTAGCAAGCCATCTTGCAAGCAATCATTCACAATCTCTTTACAAAGCTCTTCTCAAGACCTCAAGTATGTCTCTGAGTGAGAGCCCAAGTGTGATCCCAATGTCTTCTCAAAAGTGTAATGTATGAGACCTCTTGTGTTGATGATTCCCTCCTCCTTGACCCCTGAAGCCTTTTTATAGTATTCAAAGGAAGGTAGGGAAGTTATAAAATATCTTAGGTGCTTTTAACCACCATAGAGACAAAAAAGCTACAATGGAAAAGTGTCCTATTCCATGGCCAAGTGTCCTCATCCAGTTGTCAAGTGTCTTCATGTAGTTGCCAAGTGTCTTCATGCAGTTGCCAAGTGTTCACCATGGAGAGAAACAAGTTGCAGTTGACACATGTCCCATTTAGTTGACAAGTGGCCATTGTGGAGATAAAGAGGTTGTAGATGATAAGTGTCCTTGGTCATTGAGAAGTAGCCCATTTAGTTGACAAGTGGCCATTTTGGAGACAAAAAGGCTATAGTTGACAAGTGGCCTTGGTTGTTACAATATCATAGAAAATTAAAATACAATCACTAAGTTACATAGAAATATAAGCTATAGTTGCAGCTTACTCCATACATATATATCCTCTTTATTTTGCTTTTTCTTGGCAATATAGGAGGTGGCGGTTGGATGGTATTATAAAATCATGTAATCTAACCCTCAAAAACACATAAATGTTGTTCCCACAGGGCCTTTGTTTATCAAAGATTTGCTATTTGATTTGTTCTTTGTGAAGTAAAAAAATATTCAAGCCCAGATCCAGGTACTTCAAATCCTGATCTCTCCTTGTGGCAGCGTCCAAGAGTGTGCGCTCTTTGACGGCCACCATTCCACCACCGCTCAGCCTCCATTACTGTTCCTATTGATCGAGAATGAAAATACCTTCTTCTTCACAAGCCCTTGACCAATCATGTTGTAGCAAGGTGGAACAACATCATCCACAGCAATTTCTCTAAACCCAAGACCCAAAATGCCATCAAACTTTCCAACAATAAATGTCAAGCTCAGCTCACTGGTCACCTCAGCAAAAACCTGATCCCTAATAATGAGATCCCCAACTGTCATGACATCTTGACTCAGAAAACCTGAAACTGCCCTAGATCCATACCGGTGTCAAATATCACTGTAAATTTCTGCTGAGGAGTTCCTATGCCGATCTCGCCATAGTACTACGCGTCCAGATAATTCTTCCACCCCACGTAATCTCCTCTCATGTTCGAAACCCCATTCAGGTTAAACTTCCTACACAGAGCCTCAGAAAGTCTGTCGTTGTTTCCTGAAAGCTTAGCAGCCTTGAAATCATTGATGTGGAGCTTCTTCTTTCTCAATGCAACTCGTAAAAGCCCATCCTTGGCGGCGATTGCGCATGCAATCAGGAAAAATAAGAAAACCCACAAAGCTGAGCCTCGAACCCCCACCATAATCAAACCCTATTCTCATAATCACCACGGTTGCGTGTTCCAGTCGGCGTACATGGATAATGCCATGCCAGTGTCATTGTCGTCCTCTCCATTGGTGCCCACCGTATTTTTTCGGCCACCGTGCCAACCTTGAACTCTGTCAGCTCGCGTCGGTGCAAGAAGAAGATCGCCCCATCCAATAAAATACCAGCATCATGCAAATTTCCTGTCAAACCTTCACGGCACCTTTGGTTGCATCAGGCAAACGTCCCTCTTCTGGCTGATCTTGCTCAAACTTGTCCGGTCTCCCGTGGTGGAAAGGAATGTCAGGGCCTTCAATAACCTCAACAACAACAACACCTGCAAGCTGGTAAAGTTCGGTGTACGAGAGGATGGGGAACTCCTGATTGACAGGCTCTAGAAGGCGCACAGCGATAGCAAGCCTGTTGTTAGTGCCATGGACGCGGTGCTTTTCTTGGCTTCGCCTGAAGGCTAACAGTAGGGCAAACTGTAGTAGCTGTATGGAGGCTCCGTTTTGATCTATGTCAGTGAATTCACTGTAAGATGCTGGCCCTTTGCGTAGGTCATTGAAATCGGCTTTTTCATTTACGGAAAATTTGAGTTGCAGTTTATTCGCACTGCCACTCCATTAGCAGTGGGCAATTTTCATCTAATGTTTTCAAAGCCCTCATCTGTGTCTAAAGTTTCCTTGTCGATATTGAGACACTTAACTACATCATCCTTATTACCATCCATTATCACAAAAATCGTGACTTACTTCATAGTATACTTCACAAAGTTTGCCCAAGGTAAATCTTTAATTAGTTGCTTCCGCAGAAAGTACAAGAAGATCAACCAAATTGCGATTTGGATATAATTCTGAAGAACAAAATTAGTAGATGCTAGGGTCTACTAATTTTCTAAATTCAAACCCTCCATCTTCTCAAGATGAATTGGGTGATGGAAAAGCACACATCCAAGCCGCTTGGATTTGATGGTAAGAAAGAACAAACGAGATGGCCAATTCTGAATTCTTATACTGCAAAAACCTTTAATCAATTTTATCATGTCAACCTGTTCCATGAAATGGCCAAAATATGCTAACAGCTGGCAAACCAGTCCATCACCATTCCCTTGGGATTGGTGGAGGACATCATCACCATTGTGTGTGGTTGGTCTTACCCAGCTGATTTTCTGGTGATTGAAGTGAACAACAACGAAGGGTACTTCCCGATTATAATGGGAACAACATGGCTAAGTACAGTAGACACATGCCTTACGATCCGCGATCTTTCCTTGGAAATCTCTAAGATAAACATATGTGGAAAGATCGAGACGAGGAAAGTTCCATGCATCACATACAGTGATTCATCGGGTGATGACATGGAGGAAATGCCTCCATGTAACAGGTGTGCCTAGGAAACATTAAAACAAAGATGCCTATATGTAGCAACCACACAACCAGTAGAAGACACCCCATGGTTGACAGCTAGAAGGAGTAGAAAAATATGCATGGAACGAACTGAGGCAACCCATGCCCGTATTGAAGGTATAGACACATTGAAATATGAGCGTCGCCAACTTCCACCCCTCAACCTAAGAACATCAATTGGGAGAAGTTGGGCAGTTCTACGAAATTCAAACAAACGCTCATTATTTTGGATCTCTCCCTTACAACTCAGTCATGGGGGAGATGGCCACCTATGCTAACCATATGGGGCCCTCAGTTCTTTTAAGTTTTTGTTTTACATGTTTTTGTTTTACAACGTTTTTGTTTTACACATTTTTGTTTTACAAATTTTTTTAACTCTTCTACTTTTTGTTTTACAAATTTCTTTATCTTTTCTCTTTTTTTGTTTTACAACATCGTTATACTTTTTCATTTGTGTGTGTGTGTGTGTGTGTGTGTGATCCACCCTGTAAGTTTGTCCCATAATAAGCATTCTTCATGATGGTATGAACTATTTTTATATTGATTGCTAATGTTTAGCTTTTACCTTTAAGTCATGATGTTGATACTAAGGTATGTTTCTTTTGATATGGCAAGCAATGAGACCACTTCATCCATCCATCCACCAATTTCTATGGTTTCTCTCAGCTTGGAAATGTACAATCCCTTTCTAATAAGAACTTTAACGCATCAGTGACTGGGCATTTCTCAAACTAAGGAAGGACTCACGGATTGAAAAGGGTGTGACTTCAAGGGAACTTGATGCTTTTGTGTTGGTCATTATCTTGGGTGCTTAAATGTTTCTTCTTGAGTTTTTTTAACGTTCTGATGTTCTTCAATTATCAAAAGCTGAGACAATAAAAATAAGAAGTCTTTGCATGGTGTGGTTCTCACGCATAAAAACACAAAACACAAAAAAAAAAACCAAGTGAGAATTCAAAGCACACCCCTTAGACGAATAAACTTGAGCTACAAGCACTGGTTATGGAACCAAAAATGTTCCCTCTAACTAAGGTCCTTCTTGCTTCCCATTCTCTCCTTTGTTTCATCGGAATGGTGGTAGCTCTTAGGGGATGCATTCTTATTACTTCAAGAGGATGGTTCAGCCGAATGCATTGATGCGAAGTCACTGGATGTGGTTGGTTTGAGGCTAGAGTTGAAATGAGACTTACTAAGTCACATTAATCATCAAACACACAAGGGGTTGTACACCACCTTGTCCTTAGGATTCATTTCTATTCTCTTCTCTTCATCCTTCTCTCCATTATTCACCTCATTTCCAGTTGTATCATTAGTGTATATATTTTGGTTGACGCATTGTTTTCTTTTTGGTAAATTCTTGTGGTTAAGACTTTAACTCTTATTCCAATGGACATTCCTAGAGCCTATGGACTCTTTGAATGTGGGTTTTTCAGGGCATTAAGGGCATGAGCCTACTTTGGGGAGGACCCACTGACATTCCTATTTTTAACCTTAGTTAAATTCTTTCCCTTAACATTTTGCAATCAATTTTATTTTGTTCATTACCATGTTGACATACATTCCATCGATGCCATAGTTATCCCTTTTTATCTATCTTTCTTACTTCCTTTTCTTCTCCATTCTAACGCTACCAGAGGTTTGCGATTAGTCATGGGGGTACGAGGCCTAATTTTTTCGATTTTCTCCTAGCCCCGAAATTTTTGATTTTCTTCCTAACCCCTACACCTTCGGTAGTCATCCTTAATATATTCCCAGATCCATATCAGCCATACCAAAACCTAGCCAATGGACCTATACCGAAGCAAGGTACCAATTCCATGATGATTCAATTACCCTTGCTAATATAAGATTGTGTTGTGTGTGCAGATGGCGACCATGCAAACAACGAAGCAGATCTGGAGCAAACACTTGGAGTGGAGCCGTGCTAGAAGCAGTGATGCAAGGAGCAAGATCGATGGCGTGCTTATGGATGGACAATGAAGGTGCAATCTTGGCATTGGCAGCAGTGACATTTCTTTCTCTCTCTCTTTCTCTCAGCTCCCAACAAAGGCCTGATGTCATTGTAATAAGGTGTTCACCCTTGTTGTCATGAACACCAGTTTTGTCAAGTCTTGTAATAATGATCCGTTCACATATCATCCCATTAGTTCCATTCCCCTCAATAATTCCATACCTAACTGATATTATTGTAAGGAACTCGAGGACGAGTTTTCATTCAGTCATGGGGGTATGATGAGACGCGATATCGCATGCACTATGATATCGCGTATGTGATATAGCGTTATCCCCTGGGATATCGCATACGCGATATCGCGATCTGCCGCCAAATCTATAAATAAGAGGCGGCACTCCCCTCATTTCTAATCCTAGGCTAGAAGTAGTGAAGCTCTAGTGGATTGATCACCCCAGAGATAGAATATTTTCCATGTGCCCACAGTAGGAGTCCCCAAGTGAACGGTTCTTTATTCGAGCAGCTTTGTACCTAAACGCAAGTTGTGCACGGCAATAAAGACGAGCTTTGTGGATAAACCTTGCAGTGCATGGAATAGGTTTATTATCTGTTATTTCTTACATGTTATTTATTACATGTTGTTAGTGCGGCATGAGTACGACTTGGTTACGAGAACTAACGAATGTGTATGGCTAACCAAGGAATCGGCTACTCATCGCGATTAGATTCTCTTACCCTTATCTCCTAGAACGCGGGATGAGTACGACTTGATTACGAGCATCTACGGATGTGTACGGCTAGTCAAGGAATCGATTGCTCATCATGCTTAGGCTAGTTAGGTGCCTTAGTATGACCACTTCGAGCATGTGTGTTACGTGTGGTGATCCCGGTAACGATTAGCGTTTGGTAGCCACAGTTGCATAGTTCAGGGTGTGTACGGTAGGTGGGAACAGATGCTGATGCTAGTTAATTTAGACTTAGGACATTAGTTAGAGTTAGTTTCTCAACCCTTTGCTCTTAGCATAGAAGACATAAAACCAGAAAAGACCAAAGAAATCATATACCTCGGACTTACTTAACCATACACCGTGACAACAACAAGTAAGTCTGGGAAGACAACGAATGATTAACCCCAAGTGTTCCATGGGGCATTTAGGCATTTAGTTTGTGGAGTTTGACCAAATTGTGCATCCTACACTTGTTTCGTATGGTTGAGTGTAGGGGTACCTCACCACTCATCAACCCTTCAAGAATGTTTTGCATAACTAGAAAAGCATTGACATAATAATCAAGGTTAAAATTTTGCCACCAATAGTGAGAATAAGAAGAATCATCTTCCATAGATTTTTAAAGACCTCTACAAATTTTGTAATCTTGAATGTCTATCTAGTATTTTTGTCACTCTATCATTTTGTATGCATCCACTCGAATAAAATTATGCAATGTGGTACTTAGAGTCAGTCAGCAATTTGCATATCAGTCAATGATCCCATACAATCCCAATATTTTGTAAGGAACTTATTCCTCATTTTTTTTAACTTGAGGACAAGATTTCATTCAATCGTGTGGGGGTATGATGAAGCATGTTTTTATATGCTTTGACATCAAATACCCAATGTTGGAGCCCTAACATTGGAGCCTAGGATGCAATGTCAGATATTCAACGTTGTGGGTAATACACTAGCCTACGAATATAGTTCTTGGGCTCATGATTTCCAATTAGTTTTGCATTAGTTTTTTATAGTTTTGTTAATAGAGTACCTAAACTCTTGTAGTTTTATTCCATAATCTTAGAGAATAGTCAATGAGTGCCCACAAAGTGAACCTAAGTCAATTGTATGAAGTCTTATTTGATTGGCAATTTACTTGAACATATTCCATAAATGACAATATGATCGAGATTGATTCTTATTCATTGTAGCACTTTGACTTAGATTAGGTTTACTTTCCATGCAATTTACTTTTCATATACTTAGTTAATATTTACATTTTCATGCATGTTAATTAATTAATCCCATAAGGACAATTTCTTCAAGCATGCGTATGAATCTTGATAATCCCAACAATGCTTAACATTTGGTAACCCAGCAGCATTATATGTGTTCAAGATGTGCACAAGAAGTGGGATTGCATGCTTATGTTAGGGTAGTTGATTATTAATTAGCAATTAGATTAATTGAATTGATTATAAATTAAGTTTCAACCTATTGTTAATTGTAAAATAATAAAAATCATATGCCTCACTTTGGACTAAACCATACATGACACAGCTACCACTAGTCCTAGTGGGAAAATAGCAAACTGTGATCAAGACATAGCGATCTAGATGCCACAACTTGTCCCATCCATAGAATTCAATTGGATCATGCATGAACACTTGTGATTCTTATGGTTGGGTGTAGGGGTACCTCATCACCCATCAACCTTGAGAAAATAATGGTCATCCAAGGAAATGCTCATCAGTTAGAAACTATCAAAGATGTTTGGTCATTTCTTGGTCACACTGGCTACTACTGTTGATTCATAGAGAATTTCTCTAAAATTGCTAAACCATTGGTGGAGCTGACAAAGAAAGATGCTCCATTTTTATGGATTTAAGATGCTCCATTTGTATGGATTGAGGATTGAGAAAAATAATTCCAGAAACTCAAGCAGAAGCTCATAGAAACTCAAATTCTATGAGCACCCGACTGGTCCAAACCATTCCACATCATGACAAATGTATCGAACGATGCCTTGGAAGCCATGCTCATACAATTGGATGATCAAAAACATCCATAATACATCCACTGCATGAGATGGAGAATTGTGGATGCACACCTAAACTATGGCACAACAGAGAAAGAACTAATCGTAGTGGTGTATGCCTTGGAAAAATTTAGGCACTATGTGCTTAGGTACAAGGATTTGTGAACATAGACCATAGTGTAATTCACTTCTTGATGAATAAATTGACAGTGAGCTCCCGTGTCATACAATGGCTTATGATCTTGTAGGAATTTGATCTCACAATGGTAGATCAAAAGGAAATCGAGAATGTGGTTGCTGACTCCTTATCTCGGTTGTGATGGGATAATAAAGAGGAGGAGAGCTTGCTTTTTGATTAGTTTCTTGATGAATTTCTCTTTACTTGTGCAATAAATAAACAAGTGCCCAATGAACCTATATGGTACGATGGCATTCTCACTTATCTTCTTACTAAGGAGATGTCACAAGAGTTAGATCAAAAGAAGAAATAACAATTTTTTCATCAAGCCAAATGTTTCATGTAGATCAATGGACATCTTTATAATGTGTGCACTAATGGCTTGGTTCATTAGTGATGAGCAGCAAGTAGACCCTACGCCCAACCATACAAATCACTAAGGATTCACATCCGATTCGATCAAATTTCATGGACTTATAGCCTTCTAAGTACACTAGTCTCCAGGAAGTGAAACCAATGGTTACAATCGTTGTCTTTCCAATTACACTTGTGAAATGCAAAGGTATCGTTATGTGCAACTAAGGTATATGATTTTTATCATTTTTACAATTTATGTTTTAGGTTGCCTAAGAATAAAGAATAATGAATACAATAATTTAATTACTAATATAATCTAACTAGCTAACATTTAACTAATTCTAACATAAGCATTCATTTCCTCTTGTCGTATACGTCTTGAACACATTTACTGCTACTGGATTACCAAAAATTAAGCGTTACTAGGATTATCAAGTGTCAAGTGTATGCTCGAAGTGGTCATACTTATGTGCTTAATTTGTTACTATTTAATCTAGCTTAATTTAGCATAATTTATTTCATAATTAATTATTTAATTACTAAAAGCATTAAAGAAAATTGCATGAAATAGTAAAGGCATAAAAGAAATAATTAATTTATTTCAAAGTGCTACAAGGTTTATTAGAAATCTCATCTTTATTGCTACACACACTATCGTTCTCAAGTACAACAATGCTCGAATAAAGATTTGTACACTCTTTGACTTTTACTATGGGCACTTAAAAAAATATTCTAAATTTCAAGTAAGAAAACTGCAAGAGCTTCACTACAACTATGATAAAAATTGTCATAAACATGGTAGGTGATCGTGTAATTATAGGTGAAAATAGATACTCTGTCGATGAGATCATGTCAATGCATCTACTCGTATGTCAACATAGCTATATTGGCGTAGTTGCGTCGACGGGACCACATCAACGAGGCCTCATTAACATAATCCATCATGCAACTCATCAAACCCACACAACTAAATGAAAAATCTTCCTTGAGTGAACAAAATGAGGAACAAGTTTCTTATAAAATTTTTGAAATGTATGGTATTATTGACTAACTACTGACATACACAAACACAAACAACCACTATGTGCCAGAGTGTATAGATTTACAATCATTACAAAATTTTACTATTCACGATAACAATATTGAACACTAGGACAAAAATGACAAACCCAATCTCTCTGATGGCACGAAGACGAGGAAGAATTTTAAACAGTCCCAAGCAATGGAGGTTTTTGATGCTTTGAAGGACCTTCTCCTACTTTGGGTACATGCAATGGTTAAGGTAGTTGTGGTTGACCTACCGTAGCTACAACTTCTAGTGGAAGATAGAAGATGTCCAATAGTGCCTTCATCTTCTCCTCCTTACTTCTGGGATCATTCATAGTTCATGTCATATCGCAAATGTGGGCTAGTGTGGGAACATCTCAAGGATAGGGCATTGTTAGGAACAACTCTACATTGATGAACCAAGCAACAAAAAGTTTGTTTTCAACATCCATTACCTTTACTACATTTTGAATTTACCACCTCAAGCTTCTACTTGATGTCTTTGTGATACTTGAACTTTGATTTGTACATCAAGTACGAAATGGCCACCTATTTCTCCAATTTAGACCATGACCATCCAGTAGTCAGCATCGCCAAAGTTGCATAAGAGAGATTGGCAAGCTTCATATACTCTATCATCTTCTTGATTTGTAACTCCTTCATGTGGATTTCTACTTTTTTGTAGTTGTTGAGCCCATCAAAGATAGGCTGCCAGAAATCACCTCCTTTCTTGAGCTATTAGAGGACCTCATTAACTTTTTCCTTCATCATCTGAATATGTTTCTCATTGATTTATCTTTATATACCAACCTAATATTTATAGTGATTTTTAACTCTCTCAAACTTTAGAGGCTCATTTTTTCAAGCAGATACCTCTATTGCAAATTTCTGGTGAAGAGCCCAAACTTCCTCCATTGAGAGAATTCTAGTTTCACTTGCCAATCTCCTTAGTTCATTGTTCACCCTAGCTAGCTGCTCTTATTGTTGATGGATTAAATCTTGCATTTTCTACTTCTGCACGTCAACATTCTGCAACCAATGATTTTTTGTGGTCAAAGTTGCATTCTCTTAGCAAGTTTGGTCCAAGGCATTTTGGATATTATGCATGGTGGTAGTGGCCAAAGACTAAACAAAGATCATTGTCTCCTTTACATTCTAAACCTTCTTGAGGTTGTCTTGAAGCCATTGAAAAGCTTCATTATCAATCAGTGCAGGGTTGAGAAGTGTAGGATCAGAAAGACGAGATCTTAATTCAATAACCTCCACAACCAAGCATTAGTTTTGAGCTTAGGCTATTTTGAGTTACCCCTCCATGATAATGCATTTATTTCTTGCTTCCAATAGCTCTGACTAGGTTGTAGTGATTGTATCCAAAAGGTCAAAGACATTTAAAATTAGTTGTCCGATTCCCACCAATCAGTCCAGCAACTTCTCATGTTAGGCTACATTCAATTTGTTTCTAACTATTTCTACAAATGTTTGCACATCTCTAAGTGCATAAACTTCTGGTACATATGTCATAGGTGCATTCAATGCCTCGACAATTCTATCAACAACCACCTCTACTACTGTATCTTGTCCATGATGCTGCATCACTAAGATAGTTGTCCCCTTTCCCTTCTCTAGACACATCAAAAAAGTAGCAACATTCCAAAATATTTTTGGAAATTGTTGCTATTGTGAGAGAGATATCATTATCTCTTATGTGTTAGGATTCGATCTCGCAAGTAGCTGTGTTCCTTGGGTTAAGAAAATTAGCCCACCTTCCTCTATCTAGCTGATTATTCAAGCCACTTCATTGAGATGGCTCATTGCTAGGTGATACACAAATAGATCACCACCACTTATTCCTACTTGCTAATCCTACTCATGTAAGAGTTGCTCTCAGATCTTGTGCATTCATTCAAGGATAGCTTAGGATGTTGGTGTTGTTTCGTGAGTGGGCAGTGAAGGTATTGATTACTACTTCTCTTCCTTAGTTATGGTAGAGGTCTTATGTTTCATCATTTCTACCTAAGAGTTAGAAGAAGCATGTTTGATTACATCTTTGGCATAGTGAACTATTGCTACCCTTTTACATAATTTTCTAATGAGATAGGAAAAGGGTAGGGTCGTTCTTCCACATTCATTCTCTTTGAACTACTTTTCTATCTCTAAATAGATTAGCTATGGAAGATTGATGAGGAATTTTTCACTTAAAGCAACCCACACACAAGTAGAAAATGTAGTTACCTTACTAGGCCTCACCATTAAGTTGAGGTAATGGGCTGCTATCTTGAAATACACACATTCGACCATAGTGAGTGCACCATACTCCTTGTGGTCTACTCCATAGCATCATTGGGTCCACTCTTTTTTTACCTTAGGATCTACCTGAGTTGAGATCTCTACTAAGCTAGTTCTAGTATTAGGCAAGCCAAGAGCCTATGTGATTGCTTCCACTAAGTAGGACATGAAAATGTCCATGATTCTAACTATGGCACTTGGTTTCTGATTGTTCTAGAATAGGTAGATCTCTCCCATGTACCACTCCCCATTGGAAGTGATGATTGGCCACATGAGAGAGGCCTGCAATTAGGCTTTGACTTCCTTTGGAGCGAACTCCACGAATGTCCCAAATTTTAGTTATTGGAGAACTAAACATTGAACATCCTCACGGTAACTTCAAGTCTAGGCATGGGACCCAGTGTCTAGGCAAACATGGGTTAAGGTAACTTCAAGTCTAGGCATGGGACCTAGTATCTCATCTCGATGAGACTACTCTGTTTCTTCTTCTTCTAGAATTTGACAAATAGATTCCACTTTGGAATCCTCACGAAGATGTCCCATGGCATGAGTTTCAGCTTCCTTCTCTTGGGGTTATTCTTGTTGGCCCCTCCCAGTTCTAAGTTGTTTGTCCCTTGGTTGCGATGGTTCTCCTTCCTACAGGCATTTCGGTCTAGATGCAATCTATGACCACAACATAAGTAAGGATTAGCATATAGTGTGTAACTCATAACATTAAGTACATTATCTCTTTTGGGATAGTTACACCTAGCTAACGTGTGGTCAAGGCAAATTGATCTTTTAATATTAGTTTAATATTACTTTAATTAATCTTATGTTACTAGAGTTTGCTGGAAGGTTTTAACTTCCATAGGTTGATGATTTAATATTATTTTATTCATTAAACCGATGGAAAAGCTAGAAAAACTCTAAAAAATTTTCTGTCAAAAACCTAAGGTTTGTGGCCCCCATGACATAGAGCATATCTGCAATAGCTAAAGGACTAAAAAATAACTAAAAATGGACACACGATGTAAAATATATGAGCTCTAGAAGGTTTGGGGCTTTGAAAAATCACATAAAGTCCCCTATTGTTTGAAGAAAAATGGCAAATATCACTAAGTGTTATGTCTTATTTATAGGATTTTTTACCGTTCGTCGATAGGGTTGTGTCAACTTGGTCGTGTAGATGCAAAGACTAGCATATACGGGCCACATCAATGCATTTCTTCACCACCATTGACTTTTCAAAAAAGGTAAGAAATTCAATGAGTTTCTACATGAAATTGAATTCTTTTGGAAGTCCATGAAGCTAGGAACATGATGAAATGCATAAAGAGGATTTGATAGGCCACAAAAATGGAGAAATTGATGGGAGAATGCAATTTTATGAAAGAAATGCCTTAAGGAGCACATAGTTAGATACAACCAATGGGGAATGCAGATGATTTGATTGCTATGCAAGTGGATCCTCCCCATAGCAAGCTCATGTCCTTTTTATCCTTACATAACCTCAACCCTAAGGAGTCTGTGGACCCCACAGTTGATTAATAGTTATGAAAAGTTAAAGACCAAATCCAAGAGAATCTACCTAATAATTTCAACACATTAAACTAAGACATGAAAATCGACAATGAGGTGAAAAACAAAGAGCACTAACGAATGCGAGAGAAAGTGGAATGGAGTTTCGAATTGTGGTTACATGAAGTCCCTTGTGGATTATGTGGTTAGATGACACAATAGAATCCATCCTGAGTCCATACCAATACCAACCACTTTCAGTGACTTCACATCACCACCCTAAGACTAGTGAACCACTCAAGACACAAGAATGCTCCCATAGATCAAACACCGTTCTTTATTTTAGAAGAAAAGAGAAGTAGGAAATAAGAAAGGATCTTAGTTAGAGGGGCCTTTAGGCATAGGTAACACATTGTTCTAGTCTCATAACCAGTGCTTGGAGCCTGTTTATGTTGTCTAAGGGGTGCATTTTGAATTCCCATCATTGTTTTTTTTTATAGGAACTACACCATGCAAAGACTTATTCAACTTCCTATTATTGGTCCATGAGAAATCAATGAAAAATAGACAAGCACTCAAGTAGAAGATTACAAAGAGTAATAAATCCCCTTAGAGTCACACCCTTTTCAAACCTTCAGATCTTTCTCAATTTTGAAAACTACCAAAATCACAAGTTTGTTAAGGTTTTATGAATGAAAAAGGGACCTCATACTTCGAAAACAAGGAAAATCATAGAGTTAATGAATGGATGGATGACATGAACTCACTACTTGTTCCATAAAAAGGAAACTTTGTCTTAGTCATCAATCATCAAAATTCAAAAATAGAAACCAAACATTAGCAATCAAAAATAGTAAGTGCAAACCACCATTGGCAAACAATGACAGTGTCAGTATGTCCTATTGGCAATAAAGAAATTTTATTAGAAAACAAAGAAAATTCACATCAAAATAAAGAAAATATAAAAGAAATTGTAAAATATTCAAGAAAAATAAAACATAACAATGATGTTGTAAAACAAAAAATTGGAAAAAATAACAAAATGTAAAACAAAAAGGTATAAAAATAATGAAAGTTTAAAAAATGGAGAAAAATTGAGAAGCCATTTTAATGATTAGCACAAATGTCCATCTCCCTCATGATTGAGTTGAAAGGAGAAAATATAAAAGATTGAGCATGGTTGTCCATCCATTGAGATGTTGATGGCACTACCTTACTTGGGCTCATGGAAAGGTTTAAGTTGTTACATGTTGATCAATTTCTTTTTGTTTGGGCTCTCAGGTTTGTAAATTAATGTGGCCCTACAAGGAAAGGTTTCATAGATGATATAAGGTCCTTCCCACAACATTTGGAATTTAGTTCATTAAGGTACATGTGTGGGGTTCCAGTAGAGGACCTTATCTCCAAGTTGAAATTTTACCTTCCATATTCTAAGGTCATAGTATTTTTTGTTGAATGTATTATGCACTTTATTAAAGGATAGGGCTACTAATCAATTTTTATCTAGCACATTAAGGTTGATCAATCTTTCTTTCCGTGCTAGGCTAAGGTCAAGATCAAGGTCACTCACTATTAAAAGTGTATGGAGCTCAAATTGAATAGAAAGAGTTGGAAGTTTTACGTACACTAGCTCATAGGGAGAGTAGTCTATAAGAAGTTTTCATGTTGAGCAATATTCCTAGAGGGCATTGTTGAGTTTTGTAGTCTAGTTTCTCTTATATTTGCTAATTGTTCTTGTTAAGATTTTCATGATCTCCCTATTGGTAACTAATGAGTGGCGAGGTACCCCTACACTCAACCATACAAATACAAGCATTTTCACGTGCGATCCGGTCGAAGTCCGCAGACAGACTAGTTGTGGCACCTAGATAATTAGCCTTACGTCGGAGTTCACTATCTTCCCACCTGGACTAGTATTATCTTTTTCACATATGGTTTAGTCTAGAGTGAGGTGTATGATGTGGTTCCTAATCTAAGCTACTCCTGAAGGCAATGGAAAGTAATATTAACAAATCTAGGAGAGAGAGGGTAAGAGAATCTAAACTAGCCTAAGTGCGATGAGCATCCGNTGTCCAAGTACGTCACACTCGAATAAAGGATGTCGTACAATTACAATCACCACACTGCGGGCAAACACTGGAAAATATTCTATCTCTGGAAGGGGAAAACTGCCAGAGCTTTGCTACAGGTCTAAACTAGATGTGAAACAAGGGAGAGCTGCCTCTTATTTATAGAACTAGCGATAGGAAGTGATATCGCATACGCGATATCGCGGCACAAGATGCAATATCGCATACGATACATCACGTACGCAATATCGTGGCCCATGCAATATCGCATCCCATGCGATATCATGACCCATGCGATATCACGGCTACTGTGATATCCCGGCTACTTTGATATCACGGCTATGATATCACAGCCAGCAAATTCATGACTCATCATACCCCCACGACTTAATGAAAACTCGTCCTCGAGTTACAGAGAGAACAAGCTCCATTAATTACACAATGGATAGGTATGGGATTATTGACTAACTAGGAATTTATTCATGCCACAATGGAGAATTAAACAAAATTTGGACACAGACACAAAAGATAAAACTTGTGGAACTCATGGGGTTCCCGGTAGTGGTGGCTCCTCTATGGGTGCCTCTCCTTTGTCCTGCACGATCAAGCTTCTGAGATTGATACCGTTGAAGAAGCGCTTGACGTTTCTCCTCTTCTATCCAAAGATTATGAGCCATCCATGTTGATGTTCTAATGTTTGATAGAGTTTACACTTTCCATGAACATGGCGATTGCGGTAACACTTGATTGGCATTGACATGTTATGCCGCAAATAGTCGTCGTTCCTCTTCATAGGCTTGGGCCCTGACTTTTCCACCTTTTGCTTGGATAGGTTATGCAGTAACAAGAGTTTCATGATGGATGTTAAGTGATTGTGCCTCCTGCTCTACATGTTCTGCATGAAGTCTTTGGCCTCTACCTCCCCCTAGTCGTTTGATAGCACCTTGAGAAGGTCCTCCTTGTTGTCTTCTTTTAGGAGCCATCTATAATCACACAAAGATCAATTGTTAGTAAGGTTATTGAAAAATAGTTCAATGATTTCATACCTTACTCATTGCCTTTAATACATGTTGAACTCTTTTCTTAGTGCAATTTTAGAGTTAGAAATTTATTTTTCAAGGAATTTGCCCTAAAATTTTAATGTCAGACCAGGTTTTTTTGAGGAATGTTTGATAAAATGATGACAAAGGAAAGAATAGATTTGGAAATAAAGTACTTAGAGGGTATAAGATGATGTGGTGGTATGCAACAAGTACAAATTGCAAAACTCACGCAAGTGGGTCCTCCCCAAAGCAAGTTCCAACCTATAATGCCCTTGCGTAACCATGCCTTAAAATGTCCGTAGACACTAGAAGGGTTAAATATAATCCATACCAGTTTCATAAAACACACACATGTAGATATCACTAGAATGAGGTAAAATCCTATGCTACACAAGACACGAGTAACAATTACATGAACAGCGAGATGAGACGGGGTATAGAAGGGATCGTAGAGATTGGGACGTGAGGTAACCAATCCAGGGCACAATGAATCCTGTGTGAAAAGCATGATTAATGTGTCATCAACCCGTCATTCAAAGATTAGGACCAAGTCCATTCCGTTGATCAGTGACACCGCATTGTTTCATCCCATGATGAGCAACTATGAGAATACCAAAACAACAAGGTGTATGATCACTTAGCGTTTTGTTCAAGGGAGAGTGAATTTTTTTTTGTGGGACTTTGTTTTTGTTTTTGTTTTCTTCTTTTTTTGAATACTGAATCCAGAGAAGCCACCAACATTCAGGCATGGGTGCATGTCTTTCCAGTGGGACCCCCTAGAACAGCCTTAGATTTTTGAGTGTCCTTTTGATTACTCTTACTCCCATTTTTCATTAGATCTACAAGGATCTTAGTACAACCAAGTTGCACGATAACTCTTACAAACGTCACCAAAGAAAATCCACAAGTCTCCTTGATGTCACACCCTAATCATTCCCTCTTGGTCCATCCTTCTTCATTCTGGGTACAATGAACACAAAATTAATTTTAAGTCTTAAGAATGTCAAGAATATCACTGTACCCTCGAACAGAACCTCTTATTTGTAGAGTGGATGAGTGAGTGTAGTGGGCTCACTGTCCAAATAATTGTCCATTCGAGACTTGATAACATAGAACACATCTCAACCAATGAGCCACATGAGTGTTTTATTCGTAGATGAGATTACTTACAAAAAACGTAAAAAGCCAAAAAGTCAAAAAGATAAAAATAAGAAATTGAAAAATGAAAAACTGGAAAAAAAAAGTTGTAAAATCAAAGAAAATGAAAAAATTTATTAATCCTGCTTGTTATTGAAATGGGGGGTATCCCCCATAACTAAACGGTTGAGCATGGAAAGGACTAATAAATGGACGATGAGGATCCTTACGTGTTGGAAGAATTGGAACTTGGTCATACTTACCCCATTGGGGTCCACACACTTGATTATAGTAAGCATAGTGGGGCAATTTATACGATGTAGTTCCTGGATAATGAGTTGACCCACAATGATATTTAGGACTGTTAGATGGCATGCAAGGATTCAAAGATTGCCTTCCATGATTGTGTTCATTAGGTCATATGGTTGTTGGAGCATTAGTTGGTGGCCCTGATGAAGTACCATGAGGCGTTGGCTTTGAAGGTAAGGGTGCACCACAGGGTTGGACTTATGTTGGGTTGGAGGATGCAGTGGCTTGGGAATTGTGTTGTCCCTTCTTACAGTCATGTTTAAAGAAGGGATACTTTTGATGTTGAAGAGACTTCTCACTTCTATTGGTAGTAGTAGCACAAGTGGTGTTTGTGGGTTGTTGTTGTGGTGCAGGCACCTTAGGAACAATTGATGGCAATGTGGAAGGAGGGAAAGGATGAGAATGTTAAAAATGAGGAGAAGTGTAAGGTGCACAAGGTGGTGGTTGTGTTGGAGGCATGGGTTGATAGTATTGAGGAGAATGGTAAGGCAGTGAGATAGAGTATGTTGGCCCACTTAGTGAAAAAGGATGTTGGGCTTGATAAGCATTTGGATTTGGATAATATTTTCAGTTTAGTGGTGGATTCCCCCATGACTGGGATTGTTGCCACAGTGATCGAACACAGTATCTCTGTACGAACTCTGGATGTAGCGTGTTTCCCCAATGCTCATATAAATGTGACAAGATTGGGCATTGGCCTTTGGGGTGATCGTACAGGCATATGTTGCATTCATAAGTATAATCAGCAGTTGAGCTCTTATTTCCTTCATTCCTTTTTTCTAAATGCCTAATGTTTTGTCCTGCTTCTTGGGTTGTCAAAACTCTATCTCCAATAATATTGACACATTCTCCACACTTTTGATACGTCCATTCCAACATCTTATTGATCTTTACCTTGGCTTCTTCTAATGATTATTGTATTGGAAAAGATGGTTCTTTCTCCTTGTGATAGGTTGATCTCTCCTTTTTATGATCATGTACCTTTGTTGAGTTAAGATTGTGGTCTCGTTGATGTTTTTAAACACTCTCCCATCTAGCCATTTCTCCTTCCTCTTTTCCTACCCACTTAATAAGCTCTTGGACTTAATGGGTTCATAGTTTGTATAGTTGACCTTGGGCGTACATCCCTAGGGTCTCTCTTATTTCATCACGAAGCCCATCAATGATATGGTACATTAGCCTTTCCTCGGAGAACTCATGGCCTAGACAATTTTTTAACAGTGCGTAATATCTTTCTAAGGCCATGTCCAAGGGTTCATGTTGTGCTTGTTTCCATTCTTGGATTTGTTTCCTCAAGGCTGACACTCTTGCGTAGGTTTGATATTTTTCGCTAAAAAGTTCTACCATTGTTTACCAACATCGTATTGAATTTGGTTTTAACGATCTATACCACACTTTCGCTTGGCCAACGAGTGTCATAGGAAAGAGCTTAAGTTTTTTCTAGCTATTATCAATGTTGTTCCATGCACAGGCATCCTAGAAGGCTTGTAAATGTTGATGCAGATCTAAGTCATAGCCTCTTGAGAAAGTAGGGAAGTTGTTTAAATCAAGCCTGGGTAGACGGCTCTCTTTATGATGCCTACGAGAGATTCGAACAGCCTCTTGTATTTGCGTTAAGCTTGTAGTGGCCAGTAGGGGTTCATCATCATCTTGTAAGTTATGCCTTCATGCATTTGGATGATGTTGCTTTCATCCATGTTTATAAGAAACCCCCACCTCAGGTTGCATACTCCAATCTTCATTATCATATAGTTCGTTGGTTCTCCAATGAACTTCCTCACTAAGTATGGCATTATCGTACTCTTGTAGGAGAGGCATTGTTGTGTGTGAATTTATGTGTGACTTTTTATAATTATTTATTTTCTAAAAGATATATCATTAAGTTCTATACAACAACCTTGTATGATATAACTAATCTAGATAACTATCACTGTCCCCGGCAAAAGCGCCTATGATGAGTGGCGAGGTACCCCTACACTCAACCATACGAATACGAGTGTTTTCACATGTGATCCGGTCGAACTCCATAGACGGATTAGTTGTGGCACCTAGATAGTTAGCCTTAGGTCAGAGTTTGTTGTCTTCCCAGCTGGACTAGTATTATCTTTGTCATGTATGGTTTAGTCTAGAGTGAGGTGTATGATGTGGTTCCTAATCTAAGCTACTCCTGAAGGTAATGGAAAGTAATATTAACTAATCTAGGAGAGAGAGGGTAAGAGAATCTAAACTAGCCTAAGTGCGATGAACATCTGTTTCTTAATCATCCGTACACATCTTAGACCTCGTGCATGACTACCACTAGGATTGCCAAGTGCATGGCCTAGGTACGCTACTGGGTTACCAAGTAGTCACACTTAAATGCTCATGATTAAGTCATACTCATTCCACGTTACTAGGAGTTTAAGGATGAGAGATATTAACTAAGAAAGTAGTAAATAACAATTAAATAAATAAATAATTAGACTAAGTGAGTGCTGCAATGATGAAGTAATCTCGATCTTTATTTTTGGTCATGTGCGTGTCCAAGTACGTCACACTCAAATAAAGGATGTCGTACAATTACAATCACCACATTGTGGGCAAACACTGGAAGGGGAAAACTACCAAAGCTTCGCTACGAGTCTAAACTAGATGTGAAACAAGGGAGAGCTATCTCTTATTTATAGAACTAGCAGCGGGATGCAATATCGCGTATGATACATCGCATACGCAATATCGTGGCCCATGCAATATCGCGTCCCATGGGATATCACAGCCCATGCGATATCATGACTATTGTGATATCCCGGCTGCTATGATATCACGGTTGTGATATCACAACCAAAAAATTCATGACTCATCAGTAACCTCTTCTTGATCATTGGGTTGGGGGTGGTAGGGTGTTGCTGATTTATGTTTAACCCTTAAGTGTTGCATGAGTTTGCAAAAAGTAGCATCTATAAAGTGAGTACCATTGTTAGAAATCAGTGCACATGGCACTTCAAACCTATTTACAACATTTTTCTGTACAAACCATGTAACAGTGAAAGATGTATAGTTGGTGAAGGCTACTACTTCTACCCATTTGCTACAATAGTCAACAATGACTATTATGTATGCCTTTGCATTTCACATGGGTGTGATCGAACTCATGAAGTATATGTCCCAAATGTTGAAGGATTTCAGTGATTGGATACATAGTTGAGATTCCTCCATTCAAGCAATCATCCCACCATCTTGTTAATAGCATTCACAAGAGTGAACAAATTGATGGGCATCCTTAAAGAGTGTTGGCCAATAGTACCCCACCATCAGAATTTTAATGGTTGTATTTCTCTCTACATAGTGGCCCCTACAAGGACCCTCATGAACGTCTTGGAGAACACATAGTTGGTCAGCATTAGGAACACACCAACAAACCAGCCCATCTACACACACCTTGTAAAGTATTCATTGATTTCCATAAAGTGTTTAGCTTGATGAAAAAACTATTATTTCTCAAATGATCTAACTCTTGTAGCATCTCTTGAGTGAAAAGATAAGTGAGGATGTCATCATACCATTTTAGTTCAATAGGAACTTCTTCATTTACTACACCAACAAAGAAGAGTTCATTAGGAAATTGATCATGAAGTGGCCTTTCATCCTATGTGTTGTCCCATCGTAACCGAGACAAGTGATTAAGGATAACATTCTCAATCCCTTTTTCATCTACCATTGTAAGATCAAACTCCTGTAAAATCACCAATCATTGTATAACATAGGAGCTCACCATTGGTTTATTCATTAGGAAGCAAATGGCATTATGGTCCGTGTGCATAAATATCTTATACCCAAGCACATAGTGCTTTAATTTCTTCAAGGCATACACCACTACCATCAACTCTTTTTCTGTTGTGTAATTGAGTTGTGCACCCACACTGCTTCAACTTGCATAGTCGATGTAGTAAGGATGTCTTTGATCATTCAACTATGTAAGCATGACTCTCAAGGCATAATTCGATGCATCTATCATGATGTGAAATGGTCGAGACCAATCAAGTGCTTGTAGAATTGGGGTTTCTATAAGCTTCTTCTTAAGTTGTTAGAATGCCTGTTTGCATTCCTTGATCGATGAATGGAGCATCTTCTTTCTGAGCTTGACCAATGGTTTAGCGATCTTAGAGAAATTTTCTATGAATTGCTTATAGTAGCTAATGTGTCCAAGGAATGACCAAACATCTTTAATAATTTTTGATTGGCAAGTTATTCATTGGATGACCTGAATATTTTTAGGGTCTACCTCAATCCTTACTTGAGAAATTTTGTGCCCCAACATAATGCCCTCCTAGACTATGAGATGGCACTTTTGCCAATTGATCTAAAGATTAGTCTCCAAGCACCTTTTAAGCACTTTCTCAAGGTGGTATAGGGCTTGCTCAACTGTGGTGTCATAGGTGGAGAAGTCATCCATGAAGACTTCCACTCTACTACCAATTTTTTAAAAAAATGCTCAAGACCAAGTGTTGGAAAGTTGCAAGGGCATTGCACAGATTAAAGGGCATCTTACGATATGCAAAAGTCCCGCACAAATTTGTGAATGTTGTTTTGGCCTAAAACTTGGGTGTGATCTAAATTTAGTTATAGCCACTATCACCACCTAGAAAGCTTTAATAGCAATGCCCAAAAATTGTGTCAAACACCTGGTCTACAAATGACAATGAAAATGATCTTTGAACATTGTTATGTTTAATAGCCTAAAATCAATATAGACCCACCACTTGCCACCTATCTTTGATACAATTACAAGTGGGCTAACCCACTCGCTATCCGCAATTGGATATAGATGAACCCCACCTTGAGGAGTTGTTCAATTTCCTCTTTGACAATATGCTTTAATTTGTGGTTCAATCACCGCTATGGCTACCTCTTTGGTTTCATGGCTGGATTGGTATAGATGTGATGCTAACATATCCAAGGATCAATGCCTATAAGTTCAAGATATGACCAAGCAAAGACTATTGGCCATTTGTTGACCACCTTCAATAGCATCCTTTTCTACTCAGAAGTAAGGTTGGCATTAATTATTACTAGCTTGCCATTTTTTAGAAATGCATATTCCATGATGGTAGGTAGAGTTTTCAACTCTAAGGAATCTTGTTTAAAATTGTCAAGGATTTTCAACTCTCCCTAATTGGTATCATTAGGTTCATCATCGAAGAGTTGGTAATGATTGCTCTAGTTCATCCATGCCTTCAACATAGGCATAAGTTAGGCTCTTAGTAGGTTCCATGCAAAGTGTGCTACTTTCAAAATCAACTATCAGCAATTGGGTACCCTCCTATTTTGTGGCTACTACATATAGGCACTTTTGAATTTCAAATTCATCTACACACTATCTACATGCTTTGATTGATGTGATTTTGATAAACCATAGTTTCTACACATAGTTACACCTAGTATCGTTGTACGTGATGCATGGAACTCTCTTCTCCTCAATCTTTCCAAATGTATTTTCCTTGGAAATCTCTAGGGAAATATCTCTAATGTCCATTTTCACATCAACAGTGCTCAACCAAGCCCTTTCCATAATGATTGGAAAGTCCCTTTTGCAATTGTCAACCTTATTCACTAGGAAACTAATAGGACACAACCATCCATAAATAGTGTCATAATGTCCTCCACTAATCCCAAGGGAACAATGATGCACTAACTTGCCAATTCAAAACGAATGTTACTCTTCTTGAGAGGAGGTAGGTTCCAGGCATTATACATTTCATGAAAAATCAGATTAACACCAGAACCTAAATCAAGAAGAGCCTTGCATGGTTCATTTTCAGCAATCTACAAGTAGATGAGAGGACTTCCAAGATAAGCTCTTTTACTGGGAAGGTTGCCAGCCTTGAACCAATTAGATACAATGTGGGTTAACATAATTGTGTGGATCTTGGGAGGTGTTTGGTTTAAAGGGCTCTTGAAAGGAATGGATGTAGAGGATGAAGGAGACATAGGACAATTGACCACATATGTTGGTAAGGGCTTTGTAGGGCTATTGGTTTGGAAGAATGATCTTTTATGAGATCTGGTTTTCAAACCACTCGACTGAGGAAGTAATTGTAAGTTAATAGCTTTAGTAGCATTACGTTGCTATAGCTATGTGGGAATCTCGACTTGCATGAATGAAGCAAGCAGTAATTGGATTGAGAGTGGAGGAACCTATGTTGAAGGATGAGAAGGGTGATAAGGATATGGGGATTCCCTTGTAGGAGATGAAGAATGAATTTTGTAGTACTTTGGAGGGTAGTAATGATGCTGAAAAGAAGCATGACCAAAAACGTCACGTAGAGACATGGGTTTCTAAACATAGTACCCATACGAATCTAGTTGCCTATAAGGGTACTTTTACCTTGGTGGTGGCATTGGCCATGACTGTGGATGCTACCACTAATAATACTAATCTTATGGTTTTTGTGGAGCTCCACTTGGATAATAAGCTTATTGTTGCTAGTGGAACTACCTTGGGTTACTTTAAGGATAAGTCAAACTTCTAGGTCCTTACCTTCATGCTAATCTAGGATTTAGAGCTTACACCTTAGATTCCTATAAGTGTGACACAACAAGGCAACATCCCTTAGCATGTTCATATTGGTAGATCTCACATCCGCTATCTTCATTTGATTTTGACTCCACAACCTCTTCTACTGCAACATCTTTGCCCTTACCCTTTTGATAGGCATGTTCAATGTCCTTTCTTCTTCTGCGATCATGTACACTACCTTGCTCTCTAGATTCTTCTACAATTTTTAGAGTAGTATAAAATTTTTCATCCAAAGATTTCCACATTTTATCAACCTTAGCCAAAATTTCAAACATAGATCTTTGAATCAGCAAGGCTTTTTGTTGCACCACTTCATCAAGTGGTGTCTCCCCTTCACTGTCACAAAATCGAGCCTCACTTTTTTTGATAGAAGGATCCTAGTTATAATCCTTAACACTTTCTCATTTTCTTAGTTCACCTTCTTCTTTTGCAACTTGCTTAATTAGCCTTTGAATCTGATGAGCTCTAAGTTCTGATAGTCTCCCTTAAACATAGATCCTAAGAGTTCTCCTCATTTCTGATTAGAGCCCATCTATGATATGGCAAAGCTACTATAGTTGAGAGTAACCATGGCTAGGACATCTATGCAAAAGGGAATAATACCGATCCATGGCTGCATCTAAGGGTTCATGTGTTCCTTGTTGCTAGCCTTGGATTTTCTTCCTTAAATTGGACACTCTAGAGTACATCTAATATTTTTCATTGAATAGCTCAAGCATCATACTCCATCTGTGAATTGATTATGGCATCAAGGAGTAGTACCAACTTTCTACTTCTTTTATGAGTGTCTTGGAAAATAGCTTAAGTTTCTATCAATCATTTTCTATGTTTTCCAAGGCACAAGCATTATGAAAGGCTTGAAGATGGGTCTGTGANGGCTTGAAGATGGATCTATGAATCTAAGTTATATCCCCCCTCAAATCTGAGGATCTTGTTCATATCCAACCTTTTGATTCTACTATCTTTCATATGCCTGGTTGGAATTTTGACTACCTCTATAATATTTAGCATGGTTCAAGTTCCAAGCAAGGGTTCATCATCATCATGATTTGGATGATGCCTATGATGTTTCCTACTACCCCTTCGATCATGGTGGGACCTACAATCATTATCCTATTGTTCACCTCCATCATGGTGTTCTCCTCTACAATGTTGATTAAATTTGGAGGAGGAAGAAGATGTATATGAAGAGGATGAAGAGGAAGGAGGACTACCATCACCATGGTGTCTACCACCTCCTCTTTGCTTGTCACAACCATGATCATCAGGTTTATCATCATCATGATGCTTGCTCGAGCCCCTGCCTTAACTCCCACTTTTTCTTGAACTCAAATTGTTGATAGTGGACTGTAAGTATGGGTTCAAGATCCCTTCATGAAACTTAAGGGATGAAGAATCTTCATGTTGAGAACCTCTAGAGGAAGGATCCTTCTCATCATTTTGGATCAGCAAGAACAAGGGCTAGTGAACTATTTCCCCTTCGTAGCTTCATGATGCTTCTCTTGGTGCCAATCTTGTTTGTGCTATGTTTCTATGGGATGTTAGTCTTGATAGATATGGTCCTACACAACGTATTCATCATGGAGGTTCTGGATGCTCAACCTCTTAAGAGTTTCAAGCAACATCTGAGGAACAAATTGGTCAACATGCAACACAACATTGCGCTTCATATTTCTCCATCCCAACTATTCATCTTGATGTAAGATGAAGGTGAAATCAAGTACAAACTCATCTGGATGAGTGTACACCACTATGAATTCTTGGGACACTAGTGGTTTTGATTCACCATGCTTGTGAGAAGAAGACATTTTAGATTTAAAAAAATTTACTATGCTTAAATTATAATTATAATTATTATTTTTTCAAATTATTATGACCTGAAGGTTCATTTCAATGATCTTAAATAATATTTACTAAGTCCTAGATAGCACACAAATCAAACTATAAGTCCTTGGCAATAGTGCCAATGATGAATAGTGAGTAGATCCTACGCCCAACCATACAAATCACTAAGCGTTCATGTGAAATCTAGTCAAATTTCGTGGACTTATAGCCTTCTAAGTACATTGGTCTCTAGGAAGTAAAACTAACAATTACAATCATTTTCTTTCTAATTACACTTGTGAAATGCAAAGGTATGGTTAAGTACAATTGAGAAATATGATTTTTATCATTTTTACATTTTATGTTTTAGGTTGCCTAAGAATAAAGAATAATGAATATAATAATTTAATTGCTAATTTAATCTAACTAGCTAACATTTAACTAATCTTAACATAAGTATCTGTTCCCACTTGTGGTACACATCCTGAACATGTTTAACGCTACTGGATTACCAAATGTTAAGCATTACTAGGATTACCAAGTGCTAAGTGTATGCTAGAAGTGGTCATACTTATGTGCTTAATTTATTGCTATTTAATCTAAGTTAATTTAGCTTAATTTATTTCATAATTAATTATTTAATTACTTAAAGTATTAAGAAAAATTACATAAAATACTAAAGGCATAAACAAAATAATTAATCTATTTCAAAGTATTGTAAGGTTTATCAAAACGCTCATCTTTATTACCACACACACTACTATGCTCAAGTATAATAATGCTCAAATCAAGATCCATACACTCTTTGACTCCTACTACAGGCACTTAGAAAAATATTTTAACTTTCAAACAAGAAAATTAAGATTACTATTGACAAAATAGATGAGCATGTATTTATAAGAGAAAATAGACATAGTGTCTACAAGGTCATGTCAACGCATCTAATCATACATTGACGTGGCCATGTCAACGAGGTCACGTTAATGGGACCACATCGATGTGGTCATGTCAACAAGACCACATGAATGAGGCCTCATTGATGTAACCCATGGTACGACTCATCAGTTGGTATGTTTGACATCCTCCAAAATGCTCATGAGGGCTCTTATGAGGGCCACTATCGTGGGAGATGCACGGCTACTATGATCCTGATGGCAAGGTATTGTTGGCCAACACTCTTCAAAGAGGCTCACCAATTTATCTACTCTTGTGATCACTGTCAATGTGATGGTGGGATGGCCACTCGAATGGAGGAACCTCAACAATGAATCTAACCACTGGAACCCTTCAACATCTGGGGCATTGATTTCATAGGTTCCATCACACCCATGTCAAATGAAAAGGTGTACATCATGGGTAGAAGTAGCAACCATCACTGCTTGTACATCTTCTATAGCTACTCAATTTGTACAACAGAATTTTGTAAACAGGTTTGGGGTGCCATGTGTACTAATTTCTAACAATGGTACTCATTTTATAGAAACCACCTTTTGAAAGCTCATGCAATGCTTAGGAGTAAAACATAAATTAATAACACCCTATTACCCCCAAGCCAACAGTCAAGCAGAGGTAACAAATAGGAAGACCACTAAGATCTTAACTAGAACAATTAGCAAATATAGGAGAGACTAGAGCACAAAACTCAATGATGCCCTTGGGCCTACTACTCAACATAGAAACTTCCTATAGGCTATTCTTCCTATGAGCTGGTGTACAGAAAATTACCAACTCTTCCTATTCAATCCAAGCTCTATACACTTTGAACAACCTATTACCTTGATCTTGACCTTAGCTTGGCACAAAAATAAGGATTGATCAAACTTAACGTGTTGAATGAGAATAGATTGGTGGCCCTGTCATTGAATAAAGTGCATAAAGCATTTAGCAAATAATTTCATAACCTCAAAATAAGGAAAGTAAAATTTCAACTTGGAGACAAGGTGCTTTACTAGAACCCCACACATGTGCCATAACAAACTAAGTTCCAAACATTATGGGACAGACCTTACATCTTTATGAATCTTTCCTTCTAGAGCCATGTTGATCTACAAACCTGAAATCCTAAATAAGAAACTGCACATTAACATGTAAGAAGTCAAACCTTTTCATGAGCCTAATAGAGCCAATGCTAGCAACACCTCCTTGGATGGACACCCATGCTCAATCTTTTAGATCTTCTCCTTCTAACTCAATCGTGGGGGAGATAGTCATCTGTGCTCATCATTCAAGTGGCTCCTCAATTTTTACATTTTTTGATTTACACTTTTTTTGTTTTTACACTTTTTTTTCACATTTTTTATTTTACAACATCGTTAGTACGTTTTATCTTTCTTGGATATTTTACTTTATTTTGTATGTATTTTTCTTCTGTTTTCTAATAAATTGCTTTGTTTTTCTTTATTTCCAATAGGACATAGTGATGCTATAGTTGTTTACTAATGGTGGTTTGTACTTAATGTTTTTGATTGCTAATGTCTAGTTTCTGCTTTTGAATTTTGATATTGATAACTAAGACAAAGTTTCTTTTTCATGAAATAGGCAATGAGACAATATCATCCACCCATACACAATACTCTATGATCTTCCTTATTTTGAAAATATGAGGTCCCTTTCCTTAATGAAACTTTAATAAACTTGTAATTTTGGTAGTTTCCAAACTTGGAAAAGATTAAATGGAATGATAAGGGTGTGACTTCAAGGGGACTCAATGCTCTTTGTACTTGTCCAACCTCTTGAGTGCATGAGTGTTTTCATGGATTTCTTACTATTTTGTTGTCGACCAATAATAGGAAGCTAAAGTCTTTGCATGGTGTGATTTCCATCCAAAAATCCATAAAAACATAAAATCCAAAAAAAAAAACCAATGAGAATGCAAAGCACACCTCTTAGACAAAATAATAGGCTACAAGCACTGATTATGGGACTAGAAAGACATGATATCCATGTTTGAAGGTCCCCTCTAACTAAGACCCTTTCTTACTTTTTGCTTCTCTTTTCTTCTCAACAAGGAATGGTGTTTGATCCATGGGAGCATTCTTGTGTCTTGAGGGGGTGGGTAGGTCTTGGGGTATCGATGTGAAGTCACTAAAGCAGTTGGGTTTTAATCTAGATTAAGGATGGACTTTATTAGGTCATTTAACCATAAAATCCACAAGGGACTTTCTGTAACTCTAATTTGGAACTCCATTTCACCTTCTCTCTCATCCATCAATGCTTTCTGTAATTCACCTCACTACTGGCTTTCCATGTCTTGATCAATGTCTTAGTTTGATGTATTGAAATTCTTAGGTAGACTCTTCCAGATTAGGTCCTTAACTTTTCATAATCATCAATAAATCATGGGGTCCACGAACTCCTTGGTTTGAGGATATGCAAGGGCAATATGGGCATGACCCTACTATGGAGAGGATCCACTTGCATTTCTCTTGGTTGGGCTAGTTAAGTTCCTTATCCTTAGGTATTTGTGAAATCAAATCTTCCACATTTCCCATTAGTTGCATCCAACTATGTGCTCCTTAATGGCATTTTTCCAATAAAATCTCATTCTCCAATTTTTTGTGACTAATCAAGCCCTCTTCAAGCATTTCATCGTGTTCATGGCTTTTCTAGTTCTTTGAGGATTCCAATTTCATGCTCTAACTTCTTCTATTTTTCAAAATTTTCAAGTGAAAAATTTTCTCCATAGGCTCCATTGATGGAGGGGAAGTGTAGACAAGACCCCATCAACGTAAGGTAAAAATTCTATATAGATGCAGTAACCCTTAGTAATTTTTCACATTTGCGCATAAAAAAAGGGGGATTTTTTTTGAATTTTTTAGAGTCCAAAACCTTCCACAAGCCATAACTTCCTAACCATTTGTTTGATTTGCTATGTTCTTTAGTCCTATAGCTACCAGAGGTAAGTTCTTTATCATGGGGACCACAAACCTTAGGTTTTTTAAATTTTTTTAACTCCCACAAAATTTTAACTAATAAACTAACATAAAAACATCAATTTTTGAAAGCTAAACCATTTCAACAAACTCCAGTGACATTCTAAGTGAAATAACATTAAAATAATATTAAAATAATAAATTTTCCATAGTCATAACTTAGTCAAAGCGTAACTACCCAACGAGATAAGGTACCTAAAAGGTTATAAGTTACACATTGTATGCTAATCCTTGGTATTGTTATGACTAAGCATGGCATCTAAGGGAAAGCATGTGCAGGAAGGAGGACTGTTCCAACCAAGGGACAAATGGTTAAGAATAAGAAGAGACCAAGAATAGCCCCAAAAGTAGATAGTAGAAACTCATGTAATGGGACCTCTTCGAGAGAAGCCCAAAGTAGAATTTGTTAGGTAAATTCCAAAAGAAGTGGCCACAATTGAACAATCACACCAAGATGAGGCACTAAGGCCAAAACCAAGCCTTGAGGTCACCTTGATGGATGCTTGTCTTAATCAAATCAATTCTAAGGAACTCCAGAAATTGATGCTCCAAGAGTTAAACTTTGGACCTTTCTTAAAGTTTGCTCCTCCAAAAGTCAAGACACAATTGTAGAACTCTCCCATGTGGCCCATCATCACTTTCGATAAGGAGTGGTAAATGGGAGAGACCTACCTTTTCTAGAACAACAAGTAGGTCGATTACATGGTCAAAATCAAGGACATTTCTCTATCCTTCTCGGTAAAAGTAATTTTAGAGGCCCTTGGGTTACTTGAGATTGGGGCCACTCTTGTTGAAACTCCAATGTCGGTAGCTCTCAACATCAAGAAAGAATGGATGCAATGATGCTATGGAGTTTACCACAAGAAGTTTGATGCAATCACTACAATGAAATGTGCATACTTCAAAATCATGGCCTTTCACCTCAATCCAATGGTGAGGCCAAGAAAATTCATAGCCTTCTCTACCCATGTGTGTGCCACTCTAAGCAGAACATTCCCAATCAACCTTCCACATCTAATCTATTGTGAGATAGAGAAGTGATTCAAGGAAAAAAAATGTGGAAGAAACCATGCCTTATCAAAAAATTATGCAACAGGGGAGGCATAGCGTGCTACACAAACAATGTCATCCAACATGCACCAACCACCTCTTGGGTGGAAATGATGAAGGATAAAGTGCCTGTAAAAGTGATCCAAGAAGAGGAGCAACAATCACCACCTCCACCACCCACTCATGAGACAATGTTGGAGACCTACACTACCATTTAGTGCATGCATGAACTCCAAAATAAGCTCTCGCAATAGCAATAGCAACAAGCAACAACAAGTGGTGGTGAGCCATCTATGTATAGACCAATAAGGAGGCACCTCAACGAAGTGGCTCGAACCATCAATCACACGGAAAGTGGTGCCAATTTTCTTAGCCCAATGAATGCAGGTGCCTGCAAGGTCAAATCCAAGCACCTAAGAAGTAATGATATCACTCTCACAATAGCAACAATTCCTAGACATCTCTAGGAATGTCACTCTCTTTTTTATGCATTTGGAAGAGGATGATGGGGTAACTATCCTAGTGATCTAGCACCATGGGCAAGAGACGATGACTAAAGTGGTTGCTGACAAAGTGGCCGAACCACTTAATGCACTTGTGATGTCTATACTAGGCATTTCTACACTCAGAGATGTATAAATGTTTGTAGGAACTCTTAGTGACAAATTGAGCATAACCCAGCATAAAGAATTGCTAGACCAACTAGGGGGAACTGGGCCATCAATTTTGAATATTTTTAACCTTCTAGATACCATCACTACAACCTAGTTAGAGCTACTAGAAGTAAGGGGCAAGTGCATCATAATGGAGGGGTAACTTAAAAAAGCTAAGGCTAAAAACCAACACTTGGCAATGAAAGTTGTCGATCTAAGAACCTGCCTTGCTAATCCCGCATTTCTCAACCAAGTGATCACAAGGGATGAAACTTCCCAGAAGCTTCAAAAGCATCTCAAACAGGTTGAGAATGCTAAGGAGATAGTGATCTTTGGCTAATCCTTGGCCAGTGCCACAATGTATAACATTTAGAAGGACTTGTATTAGACTCATAGTAAGAATGAGATCCTAACTATGAAAAATCATTGCTTGCAAAATGTTGATGCATAGAAGCAACAAAATTAGAATTCATCCATCAACAACAAGAGTACCTAGCCAAGGTGAATGCAAAATTGAAAGATTAGTAGTAGAAAATCAAAATCTCTCCATGCAGGAAGTTTTTGCCTTCCATAAAAAATCTACAATTGAGATTGCCACTAAGGAAAATGATGTCCTAAAGTTTGAAAATATTAAAAATCATTACAACGACCAAGTGGGCTGGCAAAAAGAAATCAACGAGAAGGAAATTTAATTGGCAAAGACAAAAGTCAATGAGGCCCTCCAGTAGCTCCAATAAGAAGGCAATGTCTGGTGGCCTATCTTTGGTGGGCTGAATGCATCCAACAAGGCTAAAATCTCCCTGAAAGAGCTACAACTTGAGGAGATGATTGAATACATTGAGCATGTCAATCTCCACTATGTAAGCCTAGCAATGCTAACTACTAGAAGGCCATGGTCAGTGTTGAAAAAATAAGTGGTTAGCTTGTACTTGTTATATGAGGTAGAGTTCAAGCACCATAAGGAGACCAAGCAAAAGCTTGAGACAACAAACACAGAACTTGAGGTTCTCAAGGCAAAGTTCACCTATCAAAGTTTAACCACTGAGAACCTAGCCAAAAGGATGAACATCTACTATAAGCTACAGAATGCACTCAAAAGCATTTAACATCAAACATAAATAGTTTGCTACCTACTTCATGAATTTGAAGGAGCTATTCCCGACAATGCCCTGTTCATGGGATATTCCCATTCCAATCCACATTGGTGATGCAGCATAGATTGAATGATCCTCGAAGTAAGGAGAATAAAATGAAGGCAATGTTGGATGTCTTTCGTCTTTTGCCAAAAGTTGTAGCTCCCACAAGACAACACAACAATCACCTCAACCATTGCATGCATCAAAAGTAGAAGAAGGTTCTTCATAACATTAAGAGCCTTCACCACCTGGGACTGCCTAAACTTTTTCATCATCTTCATGTCATTCAAGGAGTTGTGTTTCTTAATTTTTTCTTGGTGTTCAATTTTGTTGTCCTTAACACATAAATTTTATAACGATTGTAAAATTGTATACTTGGGCACTCAGTTGTTGTTGTGTTTGTTTTGTATGTCTATAGCTAGTCAATAATCCCATACCTTCCCAAATTTTAGAAGAAACTAGAGGACAAGTTTTCATTCGGTCGTTGGGGTATGATGAGTTAGTCATTAGACCACATCGACAAGATGTCATTGATGCAAGGTTTGACTAGCTAATGTGTACCTATTGATGGGGCATCCTATTTTCACTTATAAATGTGCACCTACCCGTTGGATTTGTGGCATTCCTTTCATAGTTGTAGTGAAGCGCTTGTAGTTTTTCCTCTTAAAATTTAGAATATTTTCTAAGTGCCCACAATATGAGTCAAAGATTATATAGATCTTTATTTGAGCACCATTGTACTTGAGCACTTCAGTGTGGATAGCAATAAAGATGAGCTTTTCTAATAAACCTTGTAGCACTTAGATTAGATTAATTGTTTCCTTATGCATTTAATATTCATGTAATTTACTTTAATGTTTTAAAGTAATTAATTAATATCGATTTAATAGCAAACATAAGTACAACCACTTTGAGCATACATTTAGTGCTTGGTAATCCTAGTAACGCTTAGTGTTTGATAACCTAGTAGTGTTGTACATGTTCAAGATGTGTACAGTAAGTGGGAATAAATGCTTATGTTAGGATTAGTTAAATGTTAGCTAGTTATAATATTAGTTAAATATTAAATTTATTTATTCTTTGTTCTTATTCTTAGGCAACTTAAAGCATAAAAGATAAAAATGATAAAAATCATATGCTTCAGTTACGCTTAACCATACACTTGCACTTCACAAGTGGAACTAGGAAGACAATGATTGCAACAATTAGTTTCACGTCCTAAAACCAGTGTACTTAGAAACCTAAAGTCTTTGAAATTCAACCAGATCATTGAGTGAATGCTAGTGATTCATATGGTTGGGTGTAGGGTATACTCACCACTCATCGTCCACTAATGTCAATCCTAAACTCAAATATAATAGAAGCAGGATTAGTGTTAACTTGACAACCAATTTTAAAACCTTGCCAAATCTCATGGATGAGTTTCTTTTTCAGATTTTTTAGATGCTAGGGCATTATCTAAATGCAATGCATGGCAGTCACATAATCAAAGATGATTTGAAGAAACTACAAATCAACAAAAATCTAGCTCTTCAAAAAGATAAATGACAAAAAACCTCTCATGTACCTAACCCCATTTTTTTGAGACAAGGCTAGAATGATGATGATTATTATTATTATTATTCATCATATGCCTTGGTCACATTTAACAATACATCATGAATCTCATAAAAACCTAATTGGAAAGATAGTGATATGCGATGGACCCACACTACTCCAAAACATTTAAACTATCCCTTTCATAGACTACAATAAGGTCCACTTGAATAATGAGATGTTATCCTAGTAGAAAGACTTTTGATTTAAAAGCTCTAAGTCATGGATTTGATTCTAATAGGCAATGTTGAGTTATAATGTTCTAATTGAACTATATTATAATTCTTTTGGGGTTCCAACACCTCCCCTACAATAAGGTCCACATGTATGCTCATAAACTCATATGGTTGAATGTGGAACATTCTTATTACATTTCATTACTACATCTTCACTTCATGTTTCCTTATGAGTGCCTTGATTAATAAAAAAGATCATAAATAATCATATAAATTTTTCTTGATTTTTATTACATGGGACATGGCTCCTTCAACCTTATTTTATCTCTGCAACTTGACTTTTAATGCTCCTTATTTTCAACTTTGTAAGTTTTGACATCTAAGGCATAATTCTTAAGTCTAGCTCATAATTGCTTCCATCTTCATAGATAAGATTTGTTCATACATCTACATAAATGTTTACGTGAATATCTTCTAGTCATTATGGTATTTGCATTTTACTAAGTATGATTTCTTTATTTAATGTGGTGATCTACACTTATTCCTTTGTTTTGTGGATTTTTCTCTTGTCACTCCATATGTATCTTCATACTTCTTCAATACAAATATCCTGAGTTCCATTCTTCATTAGAGGTCACAACCATTCATGAATCATTTCTATAGTTATCAAAAATAGTTTATAAGTTTATTATTAAAAAAACTAATGATTATATATCCTTATTTATTTATTTTCTAGGTTTGATTCTTAGAGGGAATGCTAACCTAGAACATTGGCACTCTCAATAAAAAGACCTCTAAAATTATTGACATCATGAAAATACAAAGAATCTACATTGCTTATCTCTAAGATATAAGATGGAAAGGGGAAAAACCTAAAGATTTATGTCAAGATTACAAACTCTTCTACTTAGTAAAAGAAGTCACCAAAATGGAGTGGACATAAGCATTGATCCATCTATCAAAGATAGAGTTGTATAAGAATATCGCCATGGCAATCAAATTATGGTCATCAAACTTGTACTTGGAAATAAAATCATCAATGTCATCAGCATATATGCTTTATAAATTAGGCTAGAAAATCCCAACCAGCATGATTTTTGGGATTCTATGAATTAGGTACTTCAAGAAATTCCTTAGAAAGAAGACATTTATTGGAGGAAATTTTAATAGTCATGTTGCATCTATGAAAATGGGATGACAGGATTCATGGTGGACATAAATTTGGAGAGCACAATGATATGGAAGATTCAATACAATTTGCAAGTGCTTGTGAAATTGTAATTTAAATACTAGTTTTAAGAAGAGGGTAGAACATTTAATTATATATAATAGTATGGATATAACACAAATTGATTATTTCTTGCTATACAAAAGAGATTGTGCAAAAATTACAAGGTCATACCTAGAGAGTGCTTTGCAACTCATCATCGACTAATGGTCATGGATTTAGCTATATAGAGCTTCAAAGGTAGTACAAGAAAAGATACTAAATGCATAAAATGGTAGAATTTGAAGGAAGATAGCATCATCTTATTCAAAGAAAAACTACTTTAAAAAGGTCCCTAGATCTTAAAGTGCTCTACAAATTTAATTTGGGGTCAAATGGAAAGTTGCATTCAAAAAATTAAAAAGAACATTTTGGATGAAATAAAAGGCAAAAATAAATCCCAAAGAAGACATGGTGGTAGAGTGATGAAGTCCAACATGTTATCAAAATAAGCAAAAATGCTTTAAAGAATGACAGTAAAGTTGTGGCCAAGAAAATAGGTAGATATGGAAATTGACAAAGAAAAAAGTAATTGTAGTAGTGGCCAAAGCTAAACATAAGGCATTGGATAGCTTTTATGAGAAATTAGAAACAAAATAAGAAGAAAAATATATTTATAAATTGAAAAAAAAATTAGCAAAAAAATATAAGAACAATGATCATGTCAAATGCATCAAGAAAGTAGATGAAAGAATTTTAGTAAAGATAATGAAATTTTGGATAGGTAGAAAATTTATTTTCAATAATTATTAAATAAAGAATTACCAAGAGAATACATTTTAAAAAAAGAGAAAAATTTTGATTTTGTTAATGGACTTTTCTTCCTTGAGGTAAAGAAAACCTTATAAAAGATGAAAAATGAAAAAACTATTAAAATAGATAACATTCCCATAAAGCCTACAAAGCATTGGGAGATACAAAATTTTTTTGGCTAACAAAATTATTTTAAAAAATTTTAAATAATGGAGAAATGCCTAATAAGTGAAGAAACAACTTTATTGTTCCCATTTACAAAAATAAAGGAGACATAAAAAATTGTTAAAACTATATAGAGATCAAGCTAATGAGCCAAACTATTGAGAGAGAGTCATAAAGCACCATCTCATACCTAAATCAATAGTGTTAGAAAATCTATTTGGATTTATGTCAAGGAGATCTATTATAGATCCTATTTTCTTGATACGATGATTGATGGAGAAATTCAAAGAACATAGAAAGAATCTACATATGATCTTCATTGACTTATAAAAAGAAAATAATAAAGTGCCTAGAGATATTATTTGGTGAACCTTGCAAAGGAAACCCATTCCTAATAAATATATCATAGTGATTCAAGACATGTACGAAAATGCTACCACTAAAATTAGAACAACTTGTGGAGCAACATTTGATTCTTCAGTCATAGTAGGTCTACATCAAGGGTTTGTGTTTAGCTCATACTTATTTGTCTTATTATGGATGAATTAATAAAGGAAATACAAGATGAAATCCCTTGGTACATGCTATTTACAAATGATATCATGTTGGTAGATATAGCTTGAGACAATATTACTTCTAAAATGGAGAAGTGGAGACATGCTTTAGAATTAAAATTCTTAAAAATTAGCAGAAGTAAGAATGAATATATGGAATATAATTTTAATGATAACATAAACACTGGTAAAATAGAAGTAACAATTCAAGGTAAAAAGATCCCTCACTATAAATAGTTCTACTACCTAAGGCTAATTCACCAATTAGATATTGAAATTAATAAAGATATAAAAAATACAATTAAGGCATAATAATCAAAATAGAGATAGGATAGTGGTGTTCTATATGATAAAATAATACTAATAAAATTGAAGAGGAAATTTTACAAGATAGCAATAAGCTCTACTATCTTATATGGTGTTGAATGTCACGTTGTAAAAAAGAGGCATGAATAACAAATTAGTGTAGCAAAAATGTGAATGCTTTGATGGATGTTGAATGTTACTATAAGAGATAAACTACATAATACAGACATTAGAGGAAGACTTAGATGTTTTGTACATGTGCAAAGAAGATCAAATAATAAGCCTATAAACAAGGTTGCTACATCACTATTCCAGGAAAGCCACCAAAAGAAAGACCAACAAAGTCATGGAAAAAAATTTGAAGATGATTTACAGAAACTGAAAATAAAAAAAATAGTTCTTTAAAGAGGTGAATGGTGAAAAAGAACTCAAGGAGTCAATCTCATTTTGTTGGAACAATGCTAGGATAGTGATGATGATAGAGGAATATAATGATGTCACAAGTATGACTAGAATTAGCAACCTCTTGCCTAACAAGTTAATAAGCTAACTACTTGAGTCACTTATTTATTTATTTTGTGGATTTGATTCTAGTGAACAATGTTGATTTATAAAATTCTAGATTAATTATATGTATTGGAGTGTACCTATATGATAATTATTTTGGGTTACAACATCTACCTCACTTCCCAAAAAGTTTTTTAACAAACTAAAACTAGAACTTTATTATATTCAAACACACAACTATTCTATCACAATTGTAGTAAATGTTCCACCTTAGCTACAAATATATATACAATTATGTGTCTATATCCTTGCTTTGTACATTGTATGAATATGTCACCTAGGTATCAATAGAATAATGCCTATGATTAAGTATTTCTTCACAATCTAATTCTCTTTCTATGCAAAAGCTCTCAAGCAAAACATGCAATCTTGGAAATTTGGAAACCATATGAAAATGAAATTTTACTACAGAATGATGCCTATGGTTGAGTGAGATATTATATAGATATTACATTTTCATGAAAAAAAATAGATCCTAAAAATTAAGCACTAATGGGAGCAACAAAAATAAATCATACAAGCTTCTTAATGTAACATGATAATATTGTCTCAAATGGGTAGTCACAATATAGAAAAAAAATACATGTAACTCATCTTGAAGGACTCTTAACTTACACAACCTACGAGTGTACTCTTCTTAAGGGAGTTTAATCCACATTCCACTTTCAATTCTAAGATAAAAAAAAACATAAACAAAGCTTGCAAATAGTACTCTGATACTTGATTATAATAGCAACTAAGAGATAATGAACTTCTGCATCTAGTTTAGTAGATCTAATGTGTTGTGAATACAATTGTTTATTATCTTGTACAGTAGGCCACAACTATGTTAAAACCTTCTGCTTGACTAGTTGGTGAATATGCTAAAGATTTGGTTGCATGTCACCTCAAGATATATTCCATGTTCTAAACCATTACATTCCTGAAAGATACCAACTATGGTCTCTTGGATCCTCAAGAATTATTTTAGAGAAGTTTTCTTACCTTTCAATATGTGAGCTATGACTATATGTAATGAATTGATACAAGGATTCTACTTCTAAAGTAATAAATCACATTCATATAATGACATTAAGTAAGGTGTTTACATCTTCATTTTTAACTCATCAAGAAAAAATAATTTTATCCTCTTCCAATATTTTTACAAAGTTTAGCACTTATTCTAGGTCCCCAAACAATACACCTATATAATACATTACAATAAATGATAGTTTGAAAATTTTTTCTTACCTTCCAAGCCTATAGTCCTAAATCCTTGCGCATGTTTTTAAAAGCATACATAGCTTTGAAACCCCCTACAATTATTTCATTGATGCACTTTCCTCACATATAATTGTTCATATAAATAAGATCCAAATATTTAAAAGAATCTACAATTTGCACATTAGTACCTCCAAAATAGAAGTTATAATAAGTATTTCTTATAGCTCAAATCATCAATTTGATTTTATCCACATTCACTTGAAGACTAAATGAGTGACAATAATTTTCTAAACTTTGCAACATATTTTGCATACCTTCTACAATAGTAGAGATCAAGGCAACATTATTTGCATACAAAAGAAGATTCATTATTTGGGATCTAATTTTAATAGCATGACTATCTTGCTTGTTGCATAACCATTCTTGAAATTTATCAATAAAGATACAATAGAGAGTTGAAGAAAGTGGACAATATTTCTTAATTCTAATTTTTCTGTAGAACTGAGATTTTTTCTCTAAATTGCTAACCGTTGTAATTTCAAGAATCACTTCCTTATACAATCTTTGAGTTGCTACAACCAAATTGGAAGGGAAGCTATGCAAGCATAATCATAGATTTGTATGATCCTTTGAATCATATGCTTTTTCAAAATCAATAAAATAAATAAAAACATTTTTGTTAGGCTTTTTTACCAACTCCATGCAATGTTTGAGAGTAACTAAGTGATCAATAGTCGAGTGAGTTTATGTAAAACCTATTTGATACCTTTCCATGACCTAGTTACCTTTAGTCTAAGAAATGATTCTCTTTTTTAGTAGACTACACAACAACTTAGAAAAAATGTTACTTACAATGATCATTTAATAATTATTCAAATTATTTTTTTTTCCTTTTTATATAACTAGATAGCTTTACTAGTTTTCCAATGTTGATCTAAGCCTTGACCTATTACTAAATTTAGTTTATACTAAATTTATTTATAAATAGCAAGTCTTTCTCATTTTAGCAATTTTTCATATAACCTATTTGAATCTACAACTTTACCAAATGCTAGCTTCTTAATACCCTATGTGACTTTTTCAAGAGTATATTGAAGAGGCACTTGCTATATCATAGCAATAGAATTATCATCTCCTCTTGTAAATAGTTTATTATAAAATTATTAAATATCTTGAAAAGAAAAATTAAATGATAAAGATACTTTATGATGAAAATATTTCTAAAGATGTCTAGGTTCCTTTTTAACAAAGTAAAATATTCTTACTACTCCCTGATAAATTTCCCCTCTTGGTTCTAATCAAATATTTATATGCCTTAACTAAACTTTGTATAGGATTCTTATTTGATTCTTAATATGTTTGTCTAGCCTCCAAGCAATCCTCATTAAACCAAGTCTTTTGAGCATCTTGTTGTTGTGAATGCATAACTTAGGTATTATAAGCAAAATTTGTTCAAGCTTCTTACACTATCTTTCAAGAGTCTATATGTTATGTGCTCCATCTATATATTTTTCCTTGATATCTAGGATGATTCTATACTGAAAATTTTTTCTATTTCTATATCTAAGAAAATATTTTAATTTGTAATAAAATCTCTACATGATGGTAGCAAGACCTTACTAAATCTTCTTCAATTTCAAATCCTTAATAAATTTAATGTCTTCATAAGAACATAAAAACAAATCAATGTAAGAGTTACCTTGAAGTCCTGTAAAAGTAAATGATGAAGATTGAGAAAATCTAGCAAGGCCATTGTAGATGAGAAGATCAAAAAATTTTGTCCATTATTATAGTTGTTAACTTGTCTTATTAATAGTGTCCTTTGCAGAATGTCGTGTCTAGCTATGATTTTCAACAATGTCTAAATTGCTAACATTATGTTGCTACCAAATAATTTTTGTTTATTGTAAACCTATCCTTACTTTAAAATCTCTGTAAATACACTAAATCCTTTGCTGAAAATTCTATAATATCTATGCCTAAGAACTGGAAATTATGATCATAAGACAACGCTATAGTATCATAATGCTAGCATAAGATTTTTAGCCAAATGTATTATTGATGACCATCAATTTTTTTCTAAAAACATAATTTTCAAAAAATTTCCTCACTAACATTGTAATGTCGTAAGAAGATCTACCTCTTCATCCTATTCTTGTGTTTCTTATAATAAATTTATGAATCCAACAATCACAAAATCTATAGAACCAATATCTTCTCAAGTTTCAACAAATAAAAAATATCAAAGCTATCAAAAAAACTAATGTTATTCAATGAAACAACTTTATTTGTAATGCCATCATCTATATTAAGAAATCCATACCTTAAAGGATCTATACGTTTTTTGAATAATTTTTCAAATACTACTTATCTATCACTAATATTTATATATGCTACAAAACCATTTTCACAAGTTACCTTAAACTTTTTCCATTATTCAGCACTTTCTTCAAATTCTTTTTGAGTAAGATTCTTATTTATCCAATCTTTTTTTTTTCATTCTCACTTTATCTCAAGTGGCTTCATTATCTCCAAACGTGCTCTGTGTTCTCTATGTTATGAAACTTAATAATTTTATGTTGTGGCTTTCCACATCATTCACATGGCATCTTTGAAGTTTTAGTAATGTTCAGAGAAGTTATATGCATATCATCTGTAATTTTTTTAAACTTTCTTAACTAAAACATTATTTGTTCAATCCTCTCTCTCTAGGATACCTATAAATTGTAATTCTTTTTCATTTATTCTTTTTTTATCATCCTCTTTTAAAGCTTCTACAATTGTAGATCTCATCTTTATCTCTATTGCTTTAAGTTTAGATTTGCTTTTATTTTCCTCCATCTTAGCTTTAAGTTTTACTAATTTTAGCAAAATCTATTCATTGTTCTTTAGAGTAGCATTAATCTCCTTTTTCCTTGATGGGATAAAATATCGCGTAGGCCGCAATATCGCGTCATCCGTTGTGATATCGCGTACGCAATATCGTAGCCCGTCACCAGTTCTATAAATAAGAGGCAGCTTCCCCTTGTTTTCCCATCTAGATCTAGACCCTAGCCAAACTCTAGTAGTTTTTCCATTCTAGAGTTAGAATAATTTCCATGTACCCGCAGTAGGAATCTCAAAGTGAACGGATCTTTATTAGAGTAATTTTGTACCTGAGCACACAATTGTGTACGGCAATAAAGATGAACTTTCTGATAAACCTTGTAGCATATGGACTAAGCTAAATAGGACTTTAATTATTGTTAAATTTTTAAATGCTTTCTTAAGGACTTAATCTCTCTCAACCCTCAACTCTCATAATTAAGTGCATTCAGTAAGACCACTTCAAGCACATGCGTTACGCTTGGTAATCCTAGTAACGAATAGTGTTTGGTAATCCCAATAGCGTTGCATTAGTTCAAGGTGTGAACGACAAGTGGGAACAGATACTGATGCTAGGATGATTAGAGCTTAGTTAGTGAAAGTTAGTTACTCAGTCTCTTCACCCTTTTCCTTCTTACCATAGGTGATAAAAACATAAAAGATATAAAAATCACATGCCTCAAGCTTGCTTAACCATACAAATGTGACAAATACAAGTAAGCTTGGGAGGACAATGATTGATTAACCTTAGGTGTTTCATAAGGTTTGTAGGCACTTAGTCTGCGGAGTTCGACCAGATCACACGTGTAACGCTCATATTCGTATGGTTGAGTATAGGGGTACCTCGCCACTCATCATTCCTTAATCTTTTCCTTTGAGGATTGTTAACCTTCAAAGAATTTCTTTATTTTGTTCATGAATTTCATCTTGTAATGCCACATTGCTAACCATATGCTTCCATTATGCAATTGTAATTTCTTTGACAATAATTGTAGTTGGACCTTCTTTTTTTTTCCTTAATGTACCTTGTGATGATTTCATGATGATATTTTCAAATTTCTTAGTAGACGACTCAATCTCTTTAGCAACCAACCCTCACTCATAAAATATCAATTAATTTAGCTTCCCTTTAACTACCTTTCTACTACTACCTCAAATCAAATCGATGTTGAAACCCTTACAGTAGAAATCCTTCATGCTAAAATTATCACTAATGACCATTTGTGAATCATTTCTATAGTTGTTAAAATCATTGAGTTTATTATTAGAAAAACTAATGATTATATACACTTTATAAAATATCCTCACAAATATGCATATTATACCTTAGAATCAAACCTCCAACTTGCAAATCACAAGTTACATGCATAAGTCAACTAAGTAATAAGAGGTAGCTCAAGTGGTTAGCTTGGTCTTAAATAAGGATTTGTAAGCTCTTGGTTTCTAGTTCATTGAGACATCCTCATATCCTTCATAAGTTATTTTAAAGTATCATGTTGGCTATCTATAGTCAAATTCTTTAGGGTTTGATGAGTGGCGAGGTACCCCTACACTCAACCATACGAAATGAGCGTAGCACGTGCGATCCGATCGAACTCCGTAGACTAAATGCCTAAACGCCCCATGGAACACTTGGGGTTAATCATTCGTTGTCTTCCCAGACTTACTTGTTGTTGTCATGGTGTATGGTTAAGTAAGTCCGAGGTATATGATTTTTTTGGTCTTTTCTAGTTTTATGTCTTCTACGCTAAGAGCAAAGGGTTGAGAAACTAGCTAACTCTAACTAATGTCCTAAGTCTAAATTAACTAGCGTCAGCATCCATTCCCACTTACCGTACACACCCTGAACTATGCAACTATGGCTACTAAATGCTAATCATTACTGGGATCACCACATGTAACGCACGTGC
>MNCI01011532.1:599535-685151 GCA_015680685.1 Gnetum montanum | reverse complement strand
CTCGTTGTCTTCCCAGACTTACTTGTTGTTGTCACGGTGTATGATTAAGTAAGTTCGAGGTATATGATTTTTTTGGTCTTTTTTGATTTTATGTCTTCTACGCTAAGAGCAAAGGGTTGAGAAACTAACTAACTCTAGCTAATGTCCTAAGTCTAAATTAACTAGTGTCAGCATCCGTTCCCACTTACCGCACACACCTTGAACTATGCAACTGTGGCTAGCAAACGTTAATCGTTACTGGGATCACCACACGTAACGCACGTGCTCGAAGTGGTCGTACTGAGGCACCTATCTAGCCTAAGCATGATGAGCAGCCGATTCCTTGACTAGCCGTACACACCTGTAGATGCTCATAATCAAGTCGTACTCATCCCGCGTTCTAGGAGACAAGGGTGAGAGAATCTAATCGCGATGAGTAGCCAATTCCTTGGTTAGCCATACACATTCGTCAATGTTTGTAACCAAGTCGTACTCATGCCACGCTAACAACAGGTAATAAATAACATGTAATAAAACCTATCCATGTACTGCAAGGTTTATCCACAAAGCTCGTCTTTATTTCCGTACACAACTTGCGTTCAGGTACAAAGCTACTCGAATAAAGAACCGTTCACTTGGGCACTCCTACTGCAGGCACACGGAAAATATTCTATCTCTAGGGTGATCAATCCGCCAGAGCTTCGCTACTTCTAGCCTAGGATTCCAAATGAGGGGAGTGCCGCCTCTTATTTATAGATTTGGTGGTGGACCATGATATCGCGAAGGCCGCGATATTGCGGACGTGATATTGCGGTGCATACGATATCACGTCTCATCAGGGTTCCAATAATTTTTTTGCAACATATGTGCATGGTATAGCTATGTTGGTAGTCAAACATAGACTACCATGATGTATAAACATTTATGTAGTAGCATTAATTTTCATAAGGTTCATCTAATTTATGAAAAAAAAATACCATCATTATCATCCTAGCCTTGTCCCAACAAAATGGGATCAACTACATAAGTTTTGTTTCCTCATTCATCTTTATGAAGTGCTAGATCTTTGTAAATTTGTAGTTTCTTCAAATCATCTCAATCATTTTTCCATGTCTTCTTTGTTCTTCCTTTTAATGACTTTCCTAAAATAGTGATGTAGTAACCTTTACTTATAGGCCCATTGTTTGATATTCTTTACACATGTCCAAATCATGTAAGTCGTCATTCTTGCATCTTATCTAAAATAGAAGTCACTTCAAATCTTCCTTTAATGTATGTATTAAGTATTTTATCTCTTCTGATAACATTTAACATTCATTAAAGCATTCACATTTCTGCCACACTAATTTATTATTCATGCCTCTTTTGTACTACCCAACATTCAACCCCATATAAGATAGTAGGCTTAATTACTGCCTTATAACATTTTTCTTTTAATTTTATTGGTATTCATCTATCACATAGAATAGCACTCCATTTTTTATCATCCTACCTCAATTCTATTTCTAATATCTTTATCAATTTTAAAAAATATGGCCTTAGTTTTTAGGGGAAATGTCAAAATCCAAAATAATTTTTTTAGGGGTTGGAATGTGTTGGAACTTGAAATCATTTTAATATAGATATACCCCAACATATATTACCTAATTAGAACTTTATAACTCAACATTGTTTACCAAAATCAAACCTATGAGTTCAAGCTTTCAAATCAAGAGTCTTACCCATGCTTAACACTTACTAGCAAACATAAAAAACCATACAATTCGCAGGCATACACAATAGAGTTTATTTTAATTCATGGAATGGATATGTTATATGTATAAGAGTAGAGTAGATGAATCGCATGTAATTATCTTCCTAATGACATTTGCAATAGGATCACAATGTATGAGTAAACGTGACCGAGATATATAATTGATCTTGTTTGGGCAATTAATTTTTCCTTTATTTTCTTCTCAAGTGACATAAGTGCTAGTGAAGATGATTATGATTTCGTAGCACCCTTTAATGAAACAAGTTTAGTTTCATGGTCATGTTGTGTTTCAAGAAAACATAGTAATAGACTTCTCTAAGGTATCAAGAACTCATGATTAGCTAGTTCCAATAACAGTTAATGAAGTGAGCAACTTTTTAAGATTAATTGGTTACTAAATACGGTTTATGGAAGATTTCACTAAGGTAGTAGACCCTCTCAACAAGTTCTAAGAAACAAGTCTACTTTCTATGAAGTGATGTTTTCCAAACAACTTTTAAGAAGTTAAAGAAGACATTGACCTCAACACTAATCATAATCTCTCTAACTCTTGCAAAGTCTTATGATGTTTACACAAATTAAGTATGAAGAAAAATTTGCTCTAGTAGCAAGATTTGAAACAATAAAACTCATTCTTTCTATAATAGCTCATCAAAATTTAAAATTACATCAAATAGATGCTAACTCAGTCTTCCTTAGTGAAAATATAAACTAACTTCGTTACATATGTATAATATATATCTATAATTTGGCCAAGAGAATCTTTCAAAAACTGAGTTGAATTTCAGTTAATCTACAACATTAAAAATTATCTGAGTCACCATTTTACTAGATTTGATGTATTCCATAATAATTTTGGTCAAATCATTGTGATTTCATGATGAAAAGAATAACTAATTCCAAGTTTGGTAATAAATCTTGTGCTATGGAATATTTCTAAATTTTCATGAATTATTGTTTTCGGTGCATGCTCAAGTTGTCCTTCCAAATTTCATTCCTTGTGCATTGCAATACAAAGACATCAACATATAAGTTGCAAATCACTTGGAGCAAATATGTGGACACTATAGATGGAAGAAAATTTACTATTAGTAACCTATGATTAGTAGTTCGCCTCTTAGCCAAAATGAGGATGTTTATGTACAACAACTAAAAGGATACAAAAGTAAAGAAAAAGAAGACAAAGTATGCAAACTAAAAAGGACACTATGATTTTAAAAAAGCACCTAGAGCTTGGTTCAACCACATAACCAGTTTCTCCTCAAGAAAAACTACTCATCATGCATGTTTGAACCAATCCTATATTAAAAACACAAGAAGGATGACTTCATTATAGTATCTCTCTATGTTGATGATCTAGTATTTACAGCCACCAATGACAAATTTTTTGGAAGAATTTAAATCAAATATAAAGAATGAATTCAAAATGAAAGGCCTTGGAGATTTAAAATATTTCCTAGGCTTCCATGTTGAATAAGAAAAGGAGGGCATCAAGGTTTACCAAACTAAATATGTTGAGTGTATATAAGAAAAATACAACATAACCAAAGAAAAATCAACAAAATATCCACTTCCTCATAACATCAAAGTGGAAATAAAAGACAATACTCCTCTTGTGATGCAACTACATACAAAAAATGATTGGAATACTTAGATTTCTTTGTTACATAAGGCAAGACCTAGAATTTTCCACATCTCTTCTTTATTGTATCAAGCAAGAACCAAGATAATCTCATCTAAGAGCACTAGTACATGTTTTGAACTATGTTAAAGGAACAACTAATTATGGTTTAATATATACGAAAGATTATAGAAAATTTCATGCCTATCTAGATGCTAATTAGGGAGGAGACAATGACAATAAAAAATTAACTTGAGGAGCAATCATCTTTCATGGAAGAAACACTATCTATTAGAAACCCAAGAAACAAACTTTAATAAGTCTTTCTACTTATGAAGTAGAATTTATTGTCATGGCTGAGTGCATATAACACATTCTTTGACTCAAAAAATAAATGACACATCTTGGATTCCATGTTAAATTATCCATCAATTTGTCTTGTGATAATACTTCGACCATACAACTTTCTAATGAACATGTCCACAAAAAATCAAAGCACATTAACATGAAATACTACTTCATCAAGCAAGAAGTAAAGAAAGGAAACATCAAACCAATTCATGTAGAATCTAATAATCAGTTGTTTGATTTACTTACTATACCTCTGTTGCATTACAAGCATGTGCACCTATAATTCTATAGGCATCAAGAAGACATCAAAAAAAGGAGAAAAAATTTGCATTATACCCTAAAGGAGGGACTATTAATGTTAGTGTACAATGCAAATTACAATCCATCTTGAAGACATAAATTCATTTTTTTTCCTCTTTACTAAATGTCAAATATGCTTTTTTTTATTATTTTATAAATTGATGGATGAATATACTCTATTTTGGCCCCCCATTCATCCTTGTTTCTCTCAAATTTATTCATTTTCACATTGGGGGATGACTTTTCAATGTTCCCTTATATCAACTGAATAATTTTATATATATTCAAAGGTCATACCAAGATGTAATACTTTACTTTTGAAGTAAGAAATATTGATTACGATTTTTAAGCTCTTATCAACTATTTGTCTTCTTTAAGTTTATGTCCTCAACCACTTTCAATTATTGTTACAAACAAGCTTGTTAACATTCTTCATCAAGTTTCTCTACTTCATTTACCTCTTAGCTCAATCACTAATTCATATTTTCATCAATTCATTAACATCACTAAGATTTTCCAACCAAATTGAATCCAACCATTTAGATTTTCAAACTTCAAAAGTACAACAGTCATCATCAATTCAATCATACAATATCTTCATCAAACTTAAGTTATTTAATTTATTATTATAGATTGTTAAGCTACCTCATGAGACATCGATAATTCAATCTACATCAAGTTTTGACCTTAGAATCTACTAATATTCAAAATTTTTATCTCACCACAACCCCAACCATGACTTGTGGTATCATTAGAATATATACCACACCCTATGATCTACTTAGAATCAAATCACAAGATCACCACTACTCGTGGTCATTAACATTGGAAAGGATAGATAGCCATGACTTAATCACAACATGTGGTTGTTAATGATGACTCCTAGTATCATTAGAATGTATACCATAATTCTTGATCAACTCATGATCTACTCAGAATCAAACCACAAGGTCACCACTACTCATGGTCATCAACATTGATAAGAATAGACAACCATAACTCAACCATAACCTATTGTTGATAACCACAACTTGTGGTATCATTAGAATATATACCATAATTTGTGGTCTACTTTAAGCTAAATCCTCTTTTATACTCTTATGTAATTGCTAATAAAGGCATGAGCAGCTAGCCACCTAGTAAGACTTCTAGTCCATCTTGCATAGATGCACAACCACACAACACCTAGCACTTACATGAAGGATGCTTACTTAAGTTATCATTGGTAGCCATAACTCATGGTATTAAATCACAACTTGTAATCAAATTAAATTTTAAGAAAAATAAGCCACAAACCATGGAGCACTTATGGTGCTCATGTGGAATCATAAGTGTCAATTGTTTCTTTATTTCACATAAACCACGACTCATGGTACACTTATGATCTCAATAGTTTTAATTTTTCCTATATTTTCTTCAATCACAACCCATGATCCGCTTATGATTATTAGACCATGACTCATGTGATAATACCACAACTCATGATAAACTAAAATTTTATTGTTTTTATTAGTTCATTCTCAGGAATTTTAGAATTTAACTCAGATGATCTTAACATCAATCCTTACATTATTAAGCTTGAATTGTCCACTATAAAAAGCTCATCCTTTGATGTCAAAGCTGAAAGCTTATCTTGATACCAAGGATGTAAGACTTTACTAAACATTAAAATTATACTAAAAAAGAAATAATCTAACCTAATCTAGTTAACATGCCATTATGCTCCTAGATTTATGTCTTAGTAGTTGGGCAACCAAACTAATTAACTATTTGTGAAACCAAGTCAACTAGTCATTGGGCAACCAAGTTAAGAATTTATGTTCATCATTATCATCAGTAATACTATAATATTGTGTTAACATTTTGGTTAATAGAAATCATTTTTCTTTAATTCACAAATAAGAGCTATGTTGGTATTTCCTAGAAAAAGGTCATATTAGTTTTAAGTTGGTCAACATAGAACATTTGATGCTTCATCATACCCCCATGACTATCTTCATGACTAACTTTCTGATTGTAAGTGTTACATTTGATGAAATTTCAAAGTGGTTAACCTTTGTGCAAAAATAACTTCATAACAAAATCATTACAATGACTAACTTTGAAGAATTACAGTTTAATCAGCATTCATTGCTTGCTCTTCTTCTAAAACTTGTTCTAAGAATAGTTAGAAGTTTAACTTGACTTGCACATCCTTGATTAAGTGCTTCTCTTAATTCTACATCTTCCATCCGTTGGAAGATCTCACATATTGGTTCATTGCTACTTCCTTCTAATTTTCCATATTATTGCATAAGTTCATTTGTTATCTTCTACCTTAACTCTCTCAGTCTCTTAGGTGCTATCTGTATTATGGACCAAAATAACAATTGATTAGTTCTTAATTGTAAGGCAATTTGTATCCCAATAATTAAACCCTTAGGGCCTATTCGGTTATGTGAATCTTAGGAACTTGCATTCGTGTAGATGTTAAGTCTAGAGATTCACATAGCAAGATAGGTTACACCTCTCAAAGTTAAATCTTGAAATAATCTAAAAAGTAATAACATTAAATAAATCTTCTGACTTATACAAGAATCTGAAGCAATTTCCATACAAAACTAAATAATTTTTTAGTAAAAAAGAAGTGGAATCCTTATATTCAACATCTACAAAATTGTCAAGTAAACACACCCTTATGCTTTCTATATAAGATCACAAATGCAAATCAAATTTTAAGTATTACAATTGATGAAGCATCAATGTGTTGCATTGATGGGCCCCCGTTGACCCGACCTCATCGATGGGAACCTGTTTACATGGTGTTGCCCCATTGACAAGGCTACATCAACATAGCGTTTGCTACGTTGATGGGGCCCTGTCGACGCAACCTTAGAGCAAAAACTATAAATACAAGCTCCCAGCTGTGTTTGTGAATATAAGATTCATAGTAGTAGCTGAACTCTTATAGCCTTTACATTTTAAAGTTAAAATATTGCTCTTGAGTGCCCGCAGTAGGAGTCATTGAGTGTACGAATCTTTATTCGAGCATTGTTGTACCTAAGCATGACAGTGTGTACGGTAATAAAGATGAGCTTCTTGATAAACCTTGCAACATTTTGCATAGTTTAGATATTTATTTATGCATTCAATGCTTTTAATTAATTATTTAATGTTTTCTAGTAATTAAGCTAATTAAGCGAGATACCCTAGATAGGTTAAATACATAAGTACGACTGCTTCAAGTGTAACACGTATTCGCTTAGTAATCCCAGCAACATTATTGCTTGGTGTGCCCAGTAGTGTAGTGCTTGGTAACCTAGCAGTGGACACGTGAGTTCAAGACATGTGCGAAAAGTGGGACTAGATGCTTATGTTAGGATTAGTTAAAGATTAGTTAGTTAGTTAAATTAAATTATTCTATCTCTCTTCAGCACCAAAATCATAAAACAAAAAATGATAAAAATTATATGCCTCGATTACTCTTAACCATACCATTATGCTTCATAGGTGTAATTGGGAAAACAACGAATGACCTTAGGGCAAGGTTCACTTCCTAGAAGACTAGTGTACTAGAAACTATAAAGTCCACAAAATTCGACTGAATTGTGCATGAACGCTTTGTGATTCGTATGGTTAGGCGTAGGGGTGCCTCGCTACTCATCATTGGCGCTATTGCTAGAAACTTTGTTTGTTGAAACATGCGCTATTTAGGATTAGTGAACATTATTAATATCATTGGATGAACCCAAGGACAATGTCACTCTCAAACAACTTATAATTACCAAAGCACACTGACTATTTTATTTATTACAAAATATCTTCTTTCCACAAGCATGAAGATGTCAAACCATCGGTCCCACAAGAGTGCAAAGTGGTATATACTCATCCAGATGAGTATGTATTGAACTTCACCTTCATCCTACATCAAGATGAACAATTGTAATGGCATGATATGAAGGGCAACGTCGTATTGCCACTCAATCGATCTGTGCCCAGGATGCTCTTTCAAACACTTAAAAAGTTGGGCATTCTAGATCTTTACAAAGAATACATTGTGAATGGATATGATACTCGAGAGTACCATCCCACTGAAACATAACATAAGAGAGATCGACACCAAGAGAAGCACCATGAGTTTACAAAGGAAAAGCACTTTAGTAACCCTTTGTTCCTGTTGAGCCAAGACAACAATGTGGATCCTCCCCCTGAGGATTCCCAACATGAAGAGTCTCCACCCTCTATTATTGGTGGTGAGGGTGTAGCCCTAAACCTACAATCTACTATTCACAAACCGAGTTTAGGAAAAAGTGATAATCAAGGCAGGGACTTAGGTAAACATCACAATGGTAAAGGATCTAAGAATGGTGGTCGTAATGAGCAAAAAGATGATGGTGGACACTGTAGTGGTGATGGCAGTCCATCTTCCTCTTTGTCCTTTTCATATGATTTCGAACATTCCTCTTCATCTTCAAGTTCTAATAGAAGCCACAGGAGAAATAATCATGATGAAGATGATTAGCAGGACAGCAATGATCATAGAGCCACCAAGAACGAAGGGATGACAAAAACCATCATCGATGTCATCAACATAATCATGATGATGAACCTCTGTTAGGAACTCGAAGCATGCTTAACATTGCAAAGGCAATTAAAATTCCAACTAGGCATGTAAAAGACAGTCAAATCAAGTGCTTAGACATAAATAATATCTCACGATTTGAGGGGGGGATACAATTTTGATCCACAAAACCAACAAGCTTTCCACACTGCCTATGTCTTACAAAACATTGAAAATGATTGGCAAAAACTCAAGCTTTTACCCAAGACACTCATGAAGGAAGCTGAAAGCTAGTACCAGTCCTTAAAGCTGGAATCCATTCATCGATGAAGTACCATGTTAGATCTATTTAATGACAAATATCAGATGTACTCCAGAGTGTCTAATCTGAAAAGGAAAATCCAAGGTTTGAAATAGGGAATACATAGACCCTTAGATGCTACCATGGGCAAATATTATTCACTCTTACACCGATGCCTTGATCATGATTATTCTCAGAGGAAACAGCTCCACCACATCATAGATGGACGTAGAGCAGAAACTAGAAGAACCCTTGGGGTTTATGCCCAAGGAAGACTATTTGAATTAAGAGCTCATTAGATCCAAAGGCTTATAGAGTAGGTAGCAAAAGAAGAAGGTGAGTTGTAAAAAAGGAAAAGTGCAAAAGAGTATAATAGGGACCCTTTCATTAGGAAACGGGAGGTCCAATTTTGTGACGAGAAGGAGTCACCACTCAATGAAGTGGTGAACAAGAAAACCTTGCCCATCCAAAAATCTATTTCTAATGTTTTGGGAAAGGTTGATTAATTTTGGATGAAAAATTCCAAAATGCTATGAAGATTGCTAAAGAATCCAAAGAGCAAAATAGTGATCATAACCATAGGAGGCGAAAAGAAGCTAAACATGCCTACTGGAGAGGTAAGGGCAAAGTTGCTGGAGTGGAAAAAGTTGTGGAGACAGACTATGAAGATAATACTAGTTGTGACATTTGTCAATATGACCATCCGAAGGGATGTTGCCCTGTGGTGTCACACTTACAAAAGTCTAGGGTGTACGCATTGAATCTGCAACTAACAAGAAGGCAAGCACCTAGACAATTGCCTTATCATCAAGGAAATCCAAGGCAATTCCACCAGTATCAACAAGCTTATTATCCAAGTGGAGCTCCACCACAACCATATGAGCAATACTAACAATGGCACCAACCACAATCATGGGAAATGCCACCGCCAAGACAGCAGTACCCTTATAAGCAACCAGATCCATACAAGTAGTATGTTCAACAACCTATTTCTCTAAAAAGTTTTGCAAGCCACATCTCATTTTAGCATTACTATTACCCTCCAGAGTACCACCAAACACATTCACCATCTACTCAGGAAGAGAACCCATATCCATACTACCCTCCGCATCTATCTACATACATCCCTCCACCCTCTACCCAGTTACCTCCTACTCCATCTATGCAGGGCAAAATTCCTCCACAGCCACAGCAACAAATGCTACAACAACTATACATTAACAACCAGTTTTTCCACCAAGTGGTTCAAACAATTGATCCAAGAAACAACCTTTTTTTGATCCAACAATCCTCGCAAACCCTCACAACCTAATATGGTTGGTCGCCCTGCATCTTCAACACCTTCATCCTTTACATCAAATATCTTCGAGTGCCCTTCAAACCAAACGCCACCTCAGATACATACTATCATGTTAACTCACATTGTTTTCGACTGGATCAAGGTTGACAATCTTTCCACAAAAAGATCTAACCCAGGAAGTCCACTCATTTACTTGCAGATTGTTGGACATGAGCAATGCAAGGCTCTTCTCGATTTTAGATTCGGTGTCAATCTCATCTTCCATGACATGAACAAAGCCTAGAACCTACCACCTCTCAAGAAGAGCAATATCCATTTAGAATTGGCAAACCAGTCAATCACTATTCCCTTGGGATTAGTGAAGGACATTGTGACCACAGTTTGCGGGTGGTCTTATCCTACTAATTTTCAAATGATCAAGATGGAAAATTGCAAAGGTGACTTCCCCATCATTATGGGAAAGTCTTGGTTAAGCATAGTAAATGCACGTATGGCTATAAGAAACCTATCCTTGAAAATCTCCAAGGAAAATGAATTTGGACAATTGAAGAAGAAACGTATTCTATGCATTGCATATAGCAATAACAGGTGCAATTGCGTGCAAAAGATTTGGTCCATCAACAGTACATACATTAAAGCATGTAATCATTATGCACAAGAAACAGATATTTAAAGGTGCCTGTACGTAGCAACGACAAAAAAGGAGGGCACTCAGTGGCTAACAACTAACTCAAAAAGCAGCACATTATGCAAAGAGCCAACTGAGAGCCTAACATGTGCTTATGTTAAAAGCATGGATGAACGTGAGCAAGTTCATCACCAACCCTCTGATGATGAAGATAATAATACCTATTGAGGAGAGTTGGAAATCCCTAATAACTTCAAACAGGAGCCCCTAGAGTTGAAAACTCTACCAACCGGCATGGAATATGCATTCTTAAATAATGGTAAGTCGATTATAATCAATGTCAAACTTGCTCCTGAACAAAAAGAAAAGGTGTTAAAGGTGGTTAACAAATGGCTAATAGCCTCTGCTTAGTCATATCCCGAGTTGACTAGAATCGATCCAAAGATATGTCAGCATCGCATTTACACAGACCCAACCATGAAGCCAAGAAGGCAGTCGCAGAGACGATTGAATCCCAAATTGAAGCAAATCATCAAGGAAGAAATAGAGCAACTCCTCAAGGCAAAGTTTATCTATCCCATCACAAATAGTGAGCGGGTTAGCCCACTCGTAATTGTGCCAAAGAAAGGTGGCAAGTGATGGGTCTGCATCGACTTCAAGTTGTTGAATATGGCAACATTTAAAGATCATTTCTCATTGTCATTTGTGGACCAAGTGTTGGACACTATCTCCGGGCATTGCTATTATAGCTTCTTGGATGGTTATAGTGTCTATAACCAAATCCAAATTTCTCCAGAAGATTAGGCCAAGACAACACTCACAAGTCTATGGGGGACTTTTGCATATTGTAAGATGTCATTTGGTCTGTGCAATGCCCAACATTTCAATGTCTGGTCCTTAGCATCTTTTAGTAGCAAATCAATAACGATGTAGAAGTCTTCATGGATGACTTCTCCACCTATGGAGCTATGTTTGAGCAAGCCTTAGATCGCCTTGAGTAGGTATTGAAAAGATGTGTTGAAACAAATCTACAACTCAACTAGCAAAAGAATCATCTCATGGTCCAAGACAGCATTGTGTTGGGGCACTGAATTTCTCAAAAAGGGATTGAGGTAAACCCAGAGAAGATAAGGGTCATCCAAGGAATAACATACTAACTAGAGATAGTTAAAGACATTTGATCATTCCTTAGACATACGGGCTACTATCAACAATTCATAGAGAATTTCTCTAAGATCGCAAAGCCATTGGTTGAGCTGACGAAGAAAGATGCTCCGTTCATTTGGACCAAGAAATGCAAACATGCATTCCAACAATTGAAGGAAAAACTTGTAGAAACTCCAATTCTACGAGCACCAGACTAGTCCAAACCATTTCATATAATGACCGAATGCATCTAATTATACTTTGAGAGTAGTGCTTACATAATTGGACGATAAAAAACATCCATATTACATCCACTGTGCAAGCCAAAGCATTGTGGGTGCACAATTGAATTACACCACAACTAAAAAAGAACTAATGGCAGTGGTGTATGCTCTCGACAAGTTCAGGCACTATGTGCTGGGTTATAAAATATTTGTACACAGATCATAGTGGCATCTGCTTCCTAATAAATAAGTTGATGATGAGCCCCCGTATCATACAGTGGCTTGTGATCTTGCAAGAATTTGATCTCACAATGGTAGATCGAAACAGGGCTAAGAATGTGGTCGCTAACCACCTCTCTCGATTAAGATGGGATAACAAAGAGGAGGAGAGTCCACTTTCTAATCAATATCTAGATGAACTCCTCTTTACAGAAGCAATAAATCACCAAGTGCTTATAGAAACAACATGGTACAATGGCATCCTCACTTACCTTTTCACTCAAAAGATGCCACAAGATCTAGACTTTAGAAAGAAGCAACAACTTCTTCATAGGACAAGTACTTCATGGAATTCAACGAACACCTTTACAAGATGTGTGTCGATGGCTTGGTTCATTGGTGTGTCCCTAATGCAGATCAACTACACGTTCTTCAAGATGCTCAAGAAGGCCCTTGCAAAGCCCACTACATAGGAAGACGCACAACCATAAAAATCTTAGTGGCAAGATACTACTAGCCCACAATCTTTAGAGATGTTCACCAATTTGTCCAATCTTGTAAACGTTGTCAACGAGATGGTGCGATGACCGCATAAATGAAGGGTCCTTAATAGTGGATTCAACCATTGGAGCCCTTTGACATATGAGGCATAGACTTCAAGGGTTCCATCATGCCCATGTCTAACAAAAAGGTGTATATCATCATAGCAGTCAACTATTGCACCAAATGGGCAGAAGCACCTTCAACAATTGTACATCATCCATTGCTACTCGATTTGTACAACAACATGTTGTAAACAGGTTTGGGGTGCCACATGCACTATTTTTTTATAATGGAAATCATTTTACAAGTGCACTTTTAGAAAGTTAATGCAACGCTTGGGGGTTGAACATAAATTAACAACACCCTATCACCCCTAAGCCAATGATCACGTAGAGGTAACTAACCGAGAGATCACAAAGATCCTAACAATGACCATAAGCAAATATAGGAGAGATTGGAACACAAAACTCAACGATGCCCTATGGGCCTACTACTCAACATAGAAACTTCCTATTGGCTACTCTCCCTACAAGCTAGTGTACAGAAAACTTTCAACGCTCCTGATTCAATCTAAGCTCCATACACTCTCAACATCTTGTGACCTAAATCTTGACCTAAGTCTAGCACAAAGAGAAAGATTGATCAACCTAAATGTGCTAGATGAAAACCAACTAGTGGCCCTATCTTTGAATGAAGTGCACAAGGCATTCAACAAGCAACGACATGACCAAAGAATACAAAAAGTGAAATTCCAACTGAGAGATAAGTTTCTTTACTGAAATTCCACACATGTACCTCAGAAAACAAAATTCCAAAAATTGTGGTAAGGACCTTATATAATTGCTGAAACCTTTTCTTCTAAAGTCATGATCATATACAAACCTAAAAGCCCAAATAAAAAGCAGTTGGTCAACATCCAACAAGTGAAGCTTTTCCTAGAACCAAGACAAGCCAGTGCAACAACTATTACAACGGATGGACAACCATGCTTAATTTTTTAGATCTCCTCCTTCCAACTTAGTTGTGGGGAAGATGGCCATCCGTGCTAATCATCCATATGGCTCCTTAGTTTTTCTATTTTTTGTTTTTCACGTTTTTTATTTTTGCAATTTATTTCTTTTACAACTTATTAATTTTTAAAATTTTTTCATTTTACACCATTTTTTGTTCTACACCATCGTTAGTACGTTTGAATCTTTATTGGATATTTCACACTTTCTTCTATATTTTACCTTGTTTTCTTTAAATGTGATTTTCAAATTTTTCCTAATAAAAGTGCTTTATTGCTAACAAGACACAATGGTGTTGTAGCTACTACTAATGGTGGTTTATACTTAATGTTTGGTTTGCTACTATCTAGTTTCTATTTTTGAATTTTTGTACCAATGGCTCAATGATGGTTTCTTTTATCATGGAAAATGCAGTGAGTCCACGACATCCACCCATCCACAAACTCTATGGTTTTCCTTGTTCTAGAAGTTTGAGGTTCCTTTCATTAAATCAACTTTTAATAAATTTGTGACCTTGGTAGTTCTTGAAATTGGAAAGGATTCAAAGGTTTGAACATGGTGTGACTTCAAGAGGACTCAATACTCTTTGTACTTTTCTACTTACTTGAGTGCTTAAGTGTTTTTCATGGACTTTTTACCATTCCATTCCAACCACTAACTAGGAAGTTAAATAAAGTCTTTACATGGTGTGCTTCCCATCCAAAAAGAAAAAACAAAAGCAAAAACAAAATACACACAAAAACAAAAAAAAAAACATGATGAGAATTCAAAGCACACCTCTTAGACAAATAAATGAGCTACAAGCACTAGTTATGGGACTAGAAAGACATGTACCCATGCCTAAAGGTCCCCTCTAACTAAGGCCCTCTCTGACTTCCTACTTCTCTTTTCTTCTCTTTATAGAATGATGGTTGTTTTGTGGAAGCACTCTTATGTCTCAATGGGTGGATCAGTCTTGGAGTGGCGATGCAAAGTCACTAAACGAGGTTGGTTTTGGTCTAGACTAAGGATGGATCTTCTTTGGTCATTTTAAACATGCAATCCACAAGGGACTTCTTACAACCTTAGTTTGGAATTCTATTCCACCTTCTCCACCATCCAGTTATGTTGTCCATAATTCACCTCACTGCTGATGTCCATGTTCTTAATTCTATGTCTTGGTCTGACATATTTGAATTCTTAGATAGAATCTTTCGGGTTTTGATCCTTAACTTTCATTAACCATTATCTATGGGACCCATGAACTCTTTAGGTTGAGGCTATGCAAGGGCAAACAAAGGGCATGTGCCTGCTATGAGGAGGATCCACTTGCATATCCCTTGATCAGGTTCATTGAGTACCTTATCCCTATGCATTCTCGCAACCAAAATCTTTCGTACACTCATCTTCCACATCAGACCATGTGCGCCTTTACATATTTTGTTCATGAAATACGTTCTCCATTAACTTTTTCAATTTTTGAGCTTTCAAAGACCATTTTCAATGATTTTATCATATTCTTGGCTTTTTTGAGATTCCATGGACCCCAATTTCATTGAAAAATTCATTATACTTCTAGAGATATTCAACTTTGAAAATTTTGACCCATGAGCCCCATATACGAGGCCCTGTCGACAAAGCAGACCCGTATACAATGCCCCATATACAGGGCCCCATCAACGTGGCGGAAAAATAGTATAAATAGGCACAACCTCACTTAGAAAATTTTACATTTTCTCATAAACATCAAATGAGTTTTTCAATTTTTCAAAGCCTAGAACCTTCAAGAGCCCATAACTCATAAACCATTTATCCAAAATCACTCCGTTCTTCGACCTTGCAGCTACCAGAGGTAAGCTCTTCATCATGGGGGCGACAAATGTACCATTCTTGACAGAAAATTGTTCACGATTTTTTCTAACTCCCACAAAGGTTTAACTGAAAAATCAACTATTAAACACTAAATTACAAGAGTTAAACCTTTCCAACAAGCTCCAGTAACAATTATAATAAATAATTAATAAAATAATCAATTTGCCATGGTCCAACCTTAGCCAAAGTGTAACTAACTAACGAGAAAAGGTATTCAAAAACTTTAAAGTTACACATTACATCTACTAATCCATGGATGTGTTGTGACCGCAAATGGCACCAAAAAGAAAAGCACACATAAGAAGCAAGATCGTCCCAACCAAGGGAAAAATGGCCTAGAACGAAAAAAGGCCAAGAGCAATCCCAACAAGAAAAACCACTTGCAACCCATGCCATAGGTCCTCTTAGGGAGAAGGCAGAAGTGGAATCTATCAAATAGATTCCATAACTAGCAGCAACAGCAACAAAACACTCCCATCGAGATGATGTACCTGCACAACCAGCAAACCTTGAGGTGACCTTAACAAAAGCCTGCCTAAATCAAATCAAATTAAGGAAGGTCCAGAAATTGATGCTCCATGAGTTAAACTTTGGCTCTTTCCTAGAGCACCAAGAAAAGTGCAGTACCAACTGAAGGCCTCTTCCATGTGACCAATCATCACTTCCACTAGGAAATGGTACATGAGAGAGATATTTTTGTTCTGGAATAACATGCAACTTGGAGCAACAATAAAGATCAAGGACATCTCAGTGTCCTACTCAACACAGGTCATTGCTGCAGCACTTGGATTGCCCGAAACAAGGATGAACCTTACCAAGATCCTAATGCAGGTAGATCCGAGCATCAAAAAAGAATGGGTGCGACAATGTTATGGTGTCAACCAAAAGGAATTTGATGCACTCACACCAGCAAAGAGGATTCATTATAAAATTGCGGTCTTCCACCTCAATTCCACGGTGAGGCTAAGCAAAATCACTACCTTCTCTACCCGAGCATGTGCTGCTCTAAGTGGGTGATTCCCGATCAACCTTCTGTAGCTAATTTATCTAAAGATGGAGAAAAGCTTTTTAAAAATGAACATGGAAGAAAGGCACTCCCTTTCCCATGCCTCATCAAGAAACTTTGTCGAAAGGGAGCGATAATTCGTTACACTAATGACGATGTCAGAACTATTCCAACTGCCAACTAGGCAGAAATGATGAAGGATAAAATGCCTGCAACTACAATTCAAAAAGAGGAGCAACGACCACTACCACCTACCACTCAAACAATAGTGCCAAACATCACTGCAACCACCCAACAATTATGCGAATACAGAAAATGGCTCTTGAGTGAACTAGAGCAAAGAGCAGGCACGAGTGGTGGGGACCCATCAGTATATAGACTAGCCATGAGTCACCTTAATGAGGTGGCCTGAACAATCAGTTTGATGGATGAGGTTAGACCCATTTTCTCAGCCCAAAGAATGCAACTACCTACAAGGTCAAATCCAAGCACTAGAGAGGTCATAGTATCTCTCACAGAACAACAGCCACTCCCAGAAATTTCTAGAAACACTGCAACCTTCTCAGTGCACTTGGAAGAGGGTAAAGTAGCAACTGTTTTGGTGATGCAACACCAAGGGTAGGAAATAGCAGCAGAAGTGGTCGCTGACAAGATTGCTGAAATGCTCCATGCACCTACGACATCTACGCCAAACATCACTGTACTCAAAGATGTGAAGATGTTCATGGGAACTATAAGTGGTAGAATAAGTGCAGCATAGCATGAAGAACTGTTGGACCGACTAGTGGGAACCAAGCAATCGCTTCTAGATGTCTTTGAACTTCCAGATAACATCACTGCAATCCAATCAGAACTACTAGAGGCAAGGGGAAAAAACATCATATTAGAGGGGCAACTCAAAACAGCCAAAGAGAGAAATGAACACTTGGCTGCAAAGGTTGAAGAACTAAGAGCCCAAATTTCCGACCCCGCATTTCTCAACCGCACAAGAGATGAAGTTATGCAATAGCTTCAATCTAGGCTCAAAGGGGTTGAGAATGCAATGGAGATGGAGTTGTTCTACAAATCCTTGGCAAAAGCCATATAGCACAAGATTCAGAAGGCCTTAAATCAAACCCGTCAAGAGAATGTCCAACTAACTGCAGAGAACCATTGCCTACAAAACGTTGATATGCACAAGCAACAGTTAACAGATTTCATCCATCAATAGCAAGAGCAGCTAGCCAAAGCAAATACAAAGTTGAGGAGATTGGCAATAGAGAATAGGAATCTCTCCATGAAAGAGGTGCACGCCCTTCACTAGAAGACTATAATTGAGGTAGTCGCCTAAAAATCTAAAGCTCTCAAATTTGAGAAAGTTAAAGATCATTACAGAGAGCAAGTTAGTCTACAAAAGGAAGTAAATGAAAAACATATCCAATTAGCGAAGGCAAAGGCAAATGAAGCCCTCCAACAACTCCAGTAAGGAAAGAAAATTTGACAATTCATCATTGATGAGATAAATGCCTACAACAAGGTGAAAATTCACACAAAAGAGTTGCAAATCAAGGAGATGACAGAGTATATGAAGCTTGCCAATCTCCATTATGCAAATTTGGCCATGCTAACTCCCAAATGGCCATGGTCTGAAGTGGAGAAGCAAGTGGCCAACTCATACTTGCTATACAAAGCCAAGTTCAAGCACCACAAGAACATCAAGGACAAACTTACGATGGCTAATGCTAAACTTGAAGTTTTTGAAGCACGTTTCACAAATCAATGATCAACTGCTGAGAACCTAGCCAAAAGGATGAACGACTACTAGAAGCTGCAAAATGCAGTAAGGGCATTCAACATCGAACGTAAACAATTCGCTACTTGGTTTGTCAACGTAAAGGAAATGTTCCCGATCATGCCCTATCTGTGGGATGTCCCCATTTCAGTCGACATTGATGAAGCTGTGTGGACCGTGAATGATCTCTGAAGTAAGGAGGAGAAGATGAAGGCATTGTTTAATGCCTTTCGCCTTTCACTAGCAGTTGCAACCACAGCAAAACAACCACAACCACCTCAGCCACTGCACATGCCCAAAGCCAATGAAGATCCTTCAAAGCCTCAAGAGCCATCACCACTTAGAACTGTTTGATCTTCACCACCATCTTCAAGCCATCAAAGGATGTGTTGTCCAAATTTTTGAAGAGTCATGTAATGGTGTTCAATTTTGTATCATGAACACCACAATTTTTGTAATTTGTTGATATGTACACTCGAGCACTCAGTTTTGTCAAGTCAGTTTGTTTTGTTTTGTTAAGAGTCAATAAATAATCTCATACCTTCCCAATTTTGTAAAAGAACTCAATGACGAATATTCATTCAATTGTGAGGGTATGATCAAACGTCAATGTGTCACGTCAACGAGCCCCCATTGACACAACCTCGACAACGAGCACTCGTCGACAAGTCCCTGTTTATGTGATGTTGCTTCGTCAACGGAAACACATCAACATAGCATTTGCTACGTTGACAAGGCCCCATCGACATAGCCCTAGAGCAAAAACTATAAATACAAGCTCCTAGCCGTGCTTATGGATATGAGATTCATAAAGGTAGTCGAACTCTTGCAATTTTTACATTTGAAAGTTAGAATATTTCTCTTGAGTGCCTACAATAGGAGTCATTGTGTACAAATCTTTATTCGATCATTGTTATACCTGAGCATGACAATGTATATGGCAATAAAAATGAGCTTCTTGATAAGCCTTGTAGCATTCTACATAGTTTAGATATTTATTTATGCATTCAATGCTTTCAATTAATTATTTAATATTTTTTAGTAATTAAGCTAATTAAGCGAGATAAGCTAGATAGGTTAAATACATAAGTACAACTGCTTCGAGCGCAACACGTATTCGCTTGGTAATCCCAACTACATTATTGTTTGGTGCACCCAGTAGTGTAGCACTTGATAACCCAGCTGATGAGTGACAAGGCACCCCTACACTCAACCATACGAATACGAGTGTTACACACGCAATCCAGTCAAACTCCGCAGACTAAGTGCCTACACGCCTTATGGAACATTTAAGGTTAATCAATCGTTGTCCTCCCAAGCTTACTTGTATTTGTCACAGTTGTATGGTTAAATAAGCTTGAGGTATGTGATTTGTATATCTTTTATGTTTTATCGCCTATGCTAAGAGAGAAAAGGGTAAAGAGACTAAGTACTAACTAAGCTCTAATTATCCTAGCATCAGTATCCATTCCCACTTGTTGTTTCACACCCTGAACCAATGCAACTGGGATTACCAAACGCTATTCGTTACTGGGATTACCAAGCATAATGCACGTGCTTGAAGTGGTCGTACCAAATGCACTTAACTATGAGAGTTGAGGGTTGAAAGAGATTAAGTCCTTAAGAAAACATTTAAAAGCATTTAACAATTAACAATAATTAAATCCTCATTAGCTTAGTCCATGCACTGCAAGGTTTATCCAAAAGTTCATCTTTATTGTCGTACACAACTGTGTGCTCAGGTACAAAATTGCTCAAATAAAGATCTGTTCACTTTAGGACTCCTACTGCGGGCACATGGAAAATATTCTAACTCTGGAATGGAAAAACTACAAGAGTTTGGCTACGGTCTAGATCTAAATGGAAAAATGAGAAAGAGCCGCCTCTTATTTATAGAAATGGCAGCGGACTGCGATATTGCGTACGATACATCACGTACGCGATATCGCGACGGATGCAATATCGCATACGCGATATCACAGCCCATGCGATATCGCATCCCATCACCAACAATGGATACGTGGGTTTAGAACATGTCCAGAAAGTGGGATTGAATGCTTATGTTAGGATTAGTTAAAGATTAGTTAGTTAGTTAAATTAAATTAATTATTAAATTACTCTATCTCTCTTAAGCACCAAAACCATAAAACATAAGATAATAAAAATTATATGCCTTGATTACTCTTAACCATACCATTATGCTTCACAAGTGTAATCGAGACAGCAACGAATGACCTTAAGGCAAGGTTCACTTCCTAGAAGACTAACGTACCAAAACCTATAAAGTACACGAAATTCGACTGAATTGCACATGGACGCTTTGTGATTCGTATGGTTGGGCGTAGAGGTACCTCATCGCTCATCAATAATATTCTAAAATGTTAAATTTATCATATTTGCCTTAATTTTCTATTTTTATACATTAAAAATTTTTTTTAATCCCTATTTTTCCGTTCTCCCATAATTAAATCACAACTTCAAAGTGAGTTGGCATAGGACTCATAAAATATGATATTTTATGTTCATAGAGTAAGGTTTTGAAAAGCAAAATCAAAGATTTGCAAGGTTAAAATAAGCCACATAGGATCTTGAGATTTTTAAGTGAAAATATATCAAATTATTGACAATAATTATCTAAATAGGTTTACCCCATAGTAGACTCTTACCTTTTTGCCCTTGGATAACTACCAAGTCCATAGGAATCCTAGTAGTTTAATGCCAACAAAAAGCACAAATCAAAAAATGCCTATTGGTCATTTGCAATTATCCTTTTCATATAATCACATGCTTGAAAATAATAATTTACACTAGATGTGAGGTGCAATTGTGAGAGAGAATGGGACACAAGAGTTAGGGTCTTGAGGTACCTAGTGCATGGACATAATGTGCTTCATGTATAAAGTATGATTAATAAAATTCACATTACCCTCCTATTTAAATTCCAGACCAAATCATACCTCTTTCAATAACATTGCATTGTATCATCCTCAAGATTGCCATCATGTGATTAATTGAAAATGCAACATAACTACATGACTAATTTGTTAGTTTATTTGAGGAAAATAACATGAAGCATATTAACTTAGTTGTTAATTAATTAGTTGAAATATTATCCTAGGTCAATGGTTAATGATGTACCTTCAAACATGGGTCTCATGCCCTTCCATTCCCATGTTGAAACTAGTTCCAAGAAACTTTCTTAATAGAGGTCTATCTTTGAACCTAGTTCATATGATCTTTTAGTGACATATCAAAATTAATTAAGTTTATTTAATTAATTAACTTTCCTAATTGTTTGAAGAAACTTTTTCAGCCATAATATATGTTAGGTACAAATAGCCATGACCACAAACCAAACCTGAGAAACAATTATTTGCTTTTTAGAAACAAGATTGAGTTTTAAACACTTATCTTGCTTTTCATCATCATCCTAGCCTTGTTCCAAAAAAATGGGGTAAGCTACCTAAGTTCTTTTTCACCATTTGCCTCTATAAACAGCTAAATCTTTATTTATCTGCAATTTCTTCAAATAATATTCAATTGTTTTTCCCATCTATTTTCTGATCTTCCTTTCAATGGCTTTCCTAGAATAGTAATGTAGCAACCATTTCTTATGGACACTTTATCTAATCTTTGTACATGTCCAAACCACCTAAAACACCATTTATATAACTTATCTAAAATAGACGCTACTCCAAGTTTTTGTATAATGTTATATTGTACAATTTATCTTTTCTGATTTGTTATTCATACATCCTTTGTATTGCCTAACATTCATCACTATATAAGATAGCAAGCTTGGTTGTTGTCCTGTAAATTTTTCCTTTTAGTTTTATTAGTATTCTTTTATCCTATAGAATACAACCAACTTGTGTTGATTTTGACCATCCTACCTCAATTCTATTCATATATTTTTATTAATTTCACTATATGACTAGAGCAATCCTAGGTAGCAACATTGTTTCCATTGACACTTATCTTGCTTTAAAAGATAAAAATTTAATCTTTGAACATACTTCTAAAATTTGAGGTTTGTGGAACATTGATCCTAGGAGGTAGAACTATTCGCAATAAGACATGTTTTGCTTTAATGGATAAAAATTTTAATTTTTCAACACACCTCTAAAATTCAACCCCTATCCACATAGCAAGATAGATGTGACCCACTAGACAAGAGTGCCCCACCACAAGGCTGTTTCAATGCTACCACACCCGTAAGCAAAGACAGAATCAAACTCACTTCATAATTGAGAAATAATTCTTTTGCCCACAATGCTACAGCCCTCACTGTATAGCGATATACTTTATCCTCTATCTTAAATAAAACATTACCCAATACATAATTTGAAAAACTTTTGACTAAAAAATTATAAATATAGCTTTTCTGCAACATTACAAAACTACCATGAAACAACTAATTAGCGCAACTTAGCTTTTATGATTCTACCATGAAACAACTAATTAGCGCAACTTAGCTTTTATGATTCGTAGCTTCCAAATCAATCCGATAACCTGCATAAGCAACCAAATCTAAATTAGATTTTCCAAAAACAATTTTCTTTCTTCTTATACAGTTTCTGCTCTACTAAGTTCACCAATTTCATAGATAGTCCATCATCATCTACGAAATGATTAACAATCCTAATTGAATGAGGGATGTTTGGTGATGTTGGTACCAAAGTCTACCAACATAGAAATTAGCTCATAAAATATTAAAATTTGGCATCAAAATTCAACTTTATTATCTGAAAACCTGTCTTCGATGAAAATTTCTTGCCTCAACACATTCCGGATTCCTGTATTACCCATTATGCAATCGCATCATTGCCAGAACGCTTTAGAAAAGTGGGAAAACATTCATCAGATAATATAGGTTAATAGAAGTCCTTGTGAAAGATGATGAAAGAAATCAATAATCTAGGATCAACATTTTTTAACCAAAAATAAACATAACAATTTGCATGAAAGTGGAAAAAAAATACAATTGCCCAGTATTTATTTCACAGGTTAGAAATTAAGCAAGGAGATTTAAGAGGATGTTTGATTTCTCATTAAACTTGTGTGTGACCCAGAGTTTTAGGTCATCGGTATGGTTTAACCTTTGGTTCATAAAGGTTTTTTTTTAAATCCTTGGTAATTTTAAAAACTAAAAGTGCATCCTGATGATAAAAATATACAGCGATGTTTTAAAATTCACTGGGTGGAAAAGCTGCTAATTAATGTATTGCAACCAAAATTTTAGGTTTCAAATCAAGAAAACATGTCTCATCATCATCCTAACTTTATTCCATCCCACCTACATGGGGTCAGCTAAATAAACAAAACCCGTATACTATTTAGAAATCACACATTTCCACCATAAAAGTAAACTTAACACTGCTGTAAAACTCCTAAACTTCTGGGTCTTAGAATAAATAGATGCTTAAACTATTTTACCATCATGACAAATCCAACAGTTAGCTTGCTTTCACAAGCTCTATTTTAGCAACACTAACAATTTCAAGGAAGTGCATGATCATTCAAGAAATTGTGATACCTGTTTTTGATCTGAACAAATAACATAGCAGCGGATAATACATTTACAAAATAGAATGAAAGCTTTGCTTTGATATCTCATGAATTGATACAAAATTTCAGCAATTAACAATTTCACGCTTTACGGTAAAATGTCGTTGCCAGAGATCATACATAGCCATGTGAAATGCATCGAACTGGATTGGAGGCAAGTTCCATTGAAAATGATGTTGCACCTGAAACAAAATTAAATGTTTCTCCTTTAACAAATAGTAACATGCTACATGAAGATTCAAGTTCATTTTCTATTCAATGTAAGAAAATTGAATTCGTATCAAATATGGAAAGTTAATTCAAATAAACCAACTCCCAAAGGATGGCACTTCAGATCATATCTCAAGAGAATTATGCTTATAAGGTTTTACAATATAAGAGTTGTTTTCTGGATTATTATGGAATGCCCTATGTCCTTAACTCTCTTGTAGTGAATAGAAAATTTGCAGTAGTGGTTAAAAAAAATAGACAAGGTAATAACACTATATTTTTATTGGAAATAGAATTTATGATAGTGAAATCAGTCTTGCTTCTTAAGTAATGTATTCACTGCAAATTCTTACACAGAATTCCTGCTACAACGTAACATTTTATGATTCATTATTTGCGTTGTAATTAAACACCATCTGCTAGACGTATCTATTTCCGATATAAAGCTGGCCAAATTGCTGTATGTAGTCAATAACGTGTACTTTAGTTTTAGATATAAGGATATGAATATTTCTCATTTGTGGGTTTAGCTCTCTGCCCGCCTAAAAAAAACTTGCTTTTGCATAGTATACATATAAGGCATGGTTATGGCAGCTGATATTTGAAGCTACTGTGCCTGCAAATGGCTAAGCTGTCACAGTGGCGTGCTTGGAGTCACAGTGATAAAGACATGTACACAGCATGCATCTATTATAACCTAAGGCTGGTAGCTTTGGATGAATCCAAAAGCTCATGAGAGCAAAGAGAGATGAGAGAATCTTAATAATGATATTAAGCAAACTGAAGCAGGATAGACAAAATGGACACCGGCCAGCAGTGTGATCTGTTATATAGGAATTTGAGTAACGTGAAAGGGAACAGCAATTACACCTGCAATTTCGTATGGTGGAAAGTGATGAGCATTAATGAAGAAAAAAAGAAATGTGCTATTGTGGTAGAGAGACGAAACGGATGTTACACATCACAAAATAAGATGAACTAGCATTCACATACTAGAAGAAGTAAAAAGCTATTGTCAATATGTAATAAATGAAAGAAAGCTACCTAAAAATGGTTTGGCTATATCTTGTGTAGACCACAAAACGCACACGTGAAAAGAGATTGCTTGCTTAAATTGGAGAAAGGGCAACAAAAGAGGGAAAACGAAAACAGACATCGAGAGTAGTAAGGAAAGACATCTAATAAGTTGTAAAAATTGTTAATACTCCTCTTGATAAATGTCGATAGTGAAAGAAACCTATAAAGCCAACCTCATGTAGTTGGAAATTTGGAGTGAGGTGGGAATGATGATGATGATGCAACAAGAAAATCTGAGTGGCCATACTTAAAGCAGTAAATATTCCTGTGCTAGACTATGTACATAAGGCTATGACATTAAAGCTATTGCCTTGACTTTTGTTTATTTACCCAAGTGACATCTGCCCGAGAAAACAATGAAGAAGATTGCTTATGTGTTCATCAACCAAACTCTTTGAGAACGCTTTGAACCCATTCAGTTCGACTGTTGTACAAATTTTATTTTTCTTTAAAAAAAATTTAATGTCCACTTGAATGGCAGTCTAACAAATGCTGTTTCCTTAATGGTAACACTTTGGCAAGCCTAACTGAACAGCTCCATAATACAAGTTCATTACACCAGAAAAAATATATGTTTACAAACAAACTTGTATGCACTGATGAGTAAATGAATCAAAAGCTCGATACAGAACAATTCATTGTGGACAAAAAAGAACACTGATTTGCTAACAAAGGAGTATAGTCAACCAAAATGGAACAAACTGTTTGACAAAGACGCAACAAAATGAAATAAAATATACAGTTTATCAATTTGCTGTAGCAGATTCAGACCTGGTCTGTGTGTCATTTCCACGAGCTGGCAAAGCAAAACGCTGGAAGACCTGTGGTAGAGCTACATCCTTGAGAGCTATATACCCAACATTGTAGCTTGGGGAACAAACAACTCTAATGGCATTTTTCACAAGATCGGGAAGGCCTTCAGTTGTTGCCCTTACTCCAACATCATGGCATGCAACAAAGAAGTGATCAGCCACTAGAGTTCGGTTTCAATATGGATACTTTACATGCCAAGCTTTCAACATAATTCTGTACAATAATGGTCATATACTCATAGGATGTCCCCTAAACCATAAACCAATATAACCAAATCAATGATTTGTCAGATGCATCATAAGGACTGGAAACTAAAAATTTTGGAAGAAATAATGTATACAGAAAAATATATATCCACACATACATACATACATATATTCACTATGAATAAAACAACTGGTACAAAATAGATGAGACCGATTTTTAAAAATGCATTCAAACAGTATGTGTGCAGAAAAAGAATGGGTAAATAAGTCCTCTTGTTATGTTTGGACATCCGTGTCTTAATACAGTAATGTAGATACAAATATGTCTATACAAACTCAATAAAAAATGGAAATTTACATCAAACAAGTGGCCTTGTACTCGAATTTTTATTGTAAGACAAATCCCTAAAGCATACATGTACTATTCTACATCAGTTATGAAACCTAATAAACATACTATTCTACATAACTATCGCGAATATGCTATACAGAGGTTAAGCAAACTTTTCAATTCTGTTACAGGCTTTCATCTAGCATCTCTGCAATCATTTTTTTCCATTAGAATACAGGAATCTTTTACTGTTCAAATCATTCACTGTCAAAATATGGAAATTGGAAATATGAAAGAGATTGCATGAGCCGGCATGTTGGTTGGCGATTGCGTCTTTTTCTAATTTTAATACATGCTACAATTTATTATTGGAAATATAGAAAACCGCAAGACGTTAATCACAGTTTGAAAAACTTGATGCTGCATCATCAGTAAACAAAAAGACGTTTATCATTGCTAACAGTTAAGCTGCAAAATTGAAATGTAAGGGTAAAAATAAGAAGATTACTCTGGTCATGAGGATGCTTCCAAAGAAACCCTCCATTTTAAAACAAGCCTGCCAGAACGTGTCACACTTTCACACAACTGATCAGGTTTATATATTTAAAACCATTGATCTTTCTTTCACTTGTCAGAGTAAATGGTCATTTCAAAACTGATGACAATTCTACTGCATGCTCATTCATTTGAGCTTCAACGCAGTTTCATTAGCACACTAGAAATTGCATGGACCAAAACAAATCAATATTCTAATCTAACATTTGTTGCTATCTTTAACTGCACCATAATGTTGTTAGACAATAGACACCTGAAGGCATCAGACAGGCATAGTGCACAATGAGATCTTGTATTACACCCAAAAGGCTGCCATCAAATTTGCCTTACAACTATGAGATGTTTTGAAGATTTTGGATGAGAAACACGCCTTTTTTTCTACTTCAGCTCAGATAATCCGGGTCACCGGCACAGAATAATGAAACAAATGACAGAGTAATAAATCAATTTCTCTATAAACAATATATAAATAATTGATGCTTAATCCCAAAAACCGGTATCAAGAAAATAATAAAACAACGCTGTTTGTAGGGCATTGAGCAAAATTGCATAAAGAATATTTGAGAGATCAAGTTGAAGAACATCTTTACATGTTATAAAACAAATATGACATTCAACTTGAGACAAAAACCTCGAATTTTGATTTTTTTCAAAGCTCCAGTGTATTTCCATGATAGGCAGAACAATGATGTCTTCTCCTCAAAGGCACCCTCACTGACTCACCTAGACCTGCTAGTTCGACTACGATTCATCTCAAGAAGCTGCTCCAATGATGTGGGCACCCAATTCTCTCCAGACTGAGCAAGAACCCTTTGGTTCAGAAGGTCAACACAGATGCTGACATTGCCAAAGCTATAAATTTGATGACCATCCAGTGTGCGGCCAACTTTTGGCAAAAACTGGATATCATGTTCTTGTGCAAAGTTCTCAATCGCTCCTTTGAAGCTTAATTCCGGTGCTTCTCCTGGATAATTAGGAGCTCCATTTGCATAAGCACCAAAAGCTTGCCTCTGAGCATAGTTTGCTGCTCGCTTTTGCTGCTGTCTAAGAGCCTCAAATTGCCGTTGTTCTGTTGCCTTGAGATAGCTCACATTTTCTCGTGCACCTGGCTGTTGAACAGTAATCCCCTGTACAGCTTGGTCCATCATTTCTAAACCATAGTTAAGCTGAATCCGAATCCTCTCATTTTCAAGGAGCTCTGGAGGGAAAAGCCCCTTCCAATGCTTGAACCATTCAGTTACTTCATCGTAATCAGGATTTGAACACAACCAATGATATAAAACCTGGTGCCACTTTCCAAAAAAACATGCCTCCAGAATCTCTACCATGTGATTAACAGGAATCGTAGCTGCCCAATTCATTACCCACTTAAACTGATCTAATTTTTGGCTAGCTGGATTGATCTCAAATGTATGCATGGCTTCCATCAATTTGGGTTTGATAGATACAGCAATTAACTGATCCCAGCTAACTGGATCAAAAACAGTCTTCCATGGCGATAAAATTACAAGGGCAGATTCATCATCGGCTCGCCATTCCTTAAGAGCGTTCCTCAGCTTGTACTGGATCGGAGGATACAGTGGCTCCATTCTCTGCCCCAGAAAGGGAAGCCATGGATGCAACCAGCGATGAATAGGGATTGTTTCTATCTTCGGGTTCCAGGATTCCACAGCCGCTGTGAGTTTAGGCATAACCAGGCACCCCAGAATTTCATGCAGAGCTGAAGGCGGCAATGCCTTCTCCCACTTTTCCAGAAAATTCAACATAGGAAACGGATCTCTGGGTTCCCAAAAACATGTAGCAGCCCTTCTCACTGCAGGAAGAACTACCTCGAAAAAGAGTCTGTTATAGGGACCAGAAGCACCGAGCTCCTCCTCCGTGTATATGTTGTAATCCATAGCCTCATCTGCTTGCAAAAGCCTCTGCCACATCTGCATCACCTCAACTCCATAACCCGGCTGCTGAAACGGTTCCCACCCTTCAAACACCTTCATCAGCAACGGCAATGCCAAGGAAGCGGCAACGCAGGCCAAATTGCAGAGCTTATAATCTTCTCTGTAACGATTTCTCAGACCCTGAAACACACCTGCAAGAACATCTAAACTCATTGCACCTGAAGCAACGCCGGCTTTAGCCTGCTCAATCTCAAGCATAATGGTCTCCAAGTTATCAAGCTGCTGCTTCTGCCGCTCCGCCTGCTTCTGCAAACGTTCCTTCTCCTTCTGAAAAATGGCCACGGACTCCCTCTGGTGCCTCAAATTCCTGTCAAATTTCTGAATATCTGCCTCGGCCATGTCCACGATCAGCCTCACATTGTGCTGCAATTCCGGCATGGGAATCTGCTCCTCCACGGCCTTCTGCTCCGCATTCAAATTCTCCAAATTAGTGATCACTCTTACCTGGGGGCCCCTCATGTCCAAAACCTTCTGCACAACCTCAACACCCTGCTCCTGCTTCTGAGCCAGTAATTCCTCAACAGTAACATACTCCTTGATCTTCTTCTTCTTAGAACTCTTTGCCCACAGCTTCTCCTTGCCACTCTTGCTCTTCTTCACTTCCTCAGACTCAGCAGCAGCTTTGGATCCTGCAACAAGAGCAGGAACAGCACTGACCTCCTTGAAATCATTGAATCCCATGCCCATATTCTTCGGCCTGAGCTTTGCCTCAATGGGAACCGCAATCCCCTGCTCATTCTTACCGAGCCCGCCTCCTCTGTACCCCATTTTCTCCAGCAACTTCATACCAATACCTTTCGTATATCTCTCGAAGTCACCAATGTCACTCTTGGATTTTGACCTAGACTTATCCTTTTTCTCTTTTTCCTTTTCACGTTCTTTTCGCTCCACGCTCTCCTTGATCTGCCTCCCAAACGCAGTAGGCAAAAAAAACTCATCCTCATCCTCGGTCTGCTGCTTAAACCCTAAGCCAGAAGAAGAACTTTCTGCAGACCCTAACCCTAGGCCGCCCCTTTGGCTGCCATTTTCGCTCTCATCATCCTCCGTTTTTTTCTCAATTTCTTCCGACGGCATCACAGTGCCAGTGGAAACAAAATTCACCGGCTTCGAAAGATCGTGTTTTCTGATAACATCTCCTTTTCTCTTCTTTTTCCTACTGCGGCCATAGTCATCTTCGTCATCAGAATCGGTTTCATTGAAAACGCCGTAGATAACATCCTCCTTGGACTGCTTCGCTTTCTCTTTGCGTTTTCCGTAATAGAATTCGCCGCCAATAAATTGCCCACCCTCGAAGTCGTTCTCCATGTCGAATCTCTCCATATGTTGGTATTCATCCATTGTTGTGTGTGTGTGTTTGGGCGTGTATGTTGCAGACAGATTCAGATTGTAGAATTCACAGACTCTCAGAGGCAGATAGCTTACCCGGACTGAAGGCAGCGAAGCTCCTAATGCCAGTGCTGCTTGTGTTTTGATTTTTGATAGGAAGCGCGTAGCGACTGCAAATTTCTGCAAATAAAAGGAATGCTGCTTTCTTACGATGATCTGCGTCTATTAGACCTGCGTTCTTACGCTGGATCCTTCTTCATTACGGCCCCTTTTTATCTGTAGCAAATCCCCGTAAAAGCCTGAACTAGCAATTTTAGATTCCTTGTCTCCCACGTACTTGTCCATGTAACTATTCATAAAATAAAATTCCTGTAAGACTATGCACTCTGATTTTTTTCTACTACGATTGCCTTAATTCAAGTAAGACTACGCACCTAATTTCTACTTTAAGAGAACGTTTTTTAGCATTGGTTATGAGGATGAAAATTTCGTAAGAATATTCTCAAACCACTGAAGCTTCCTTGTTATTGAAGGGATATGATGTATTTTTTTAAAAAAAATTATTTTTAATATAATTGTATTTTTGGGGTAAGGTACCTTTCTTAAAGTAAAATATTTATTAAAAATAAAAAATAAAAATAAGAATAATATACTAGTGACAAAACTATATTATAGTAAAAAATAAAAAAGTAAAACAAAATAAAAATAAAAACTATATACAAGTACTCAAGAGTGTAACATTATGGTTAGGAAACTCATCTTTCATTTGGGATGTTATGGATTCGATACCTCCTTCCCCTCATGAGTATGGGTCATGTCTACCTTGCTAAGTGGGTAGTGCTTATGCCAACAAAATTTTATTAGAGCTATCAAAATTAAACCCATGACTTGCTGTATTCAAATCAAAAGTCTTATCACTAGGCTCACACCTCATTGTAAGTTGAGGCTATACAATTAACACAAGACTTTGGTAGAATATAGAAATAATATAACCATATATGAGGCATGGACCTCAAAAACAAATCAATGTCATTGAGGTGTTACTTAGTTGGTTTGCAAGTTGCAAGTTTGATTTTAATAAGTATGTTGATCGCATACACTATTATGTCGTGCTTATATTTTAAAAAAGTTTCATGCTGATTATATGCCTAGGGGATACATATAGTCCTCTAGCTCCAATTGCAAAACTCCCTTCGTTTGAATTAATTTTACAAGAACTAATCCAATATAATTAATTTTGAATATCCTCGAATTCATAGGCCATTTGCAAAACTTTCTATTTAAAAGAAAAAACATTTATATTTAAAGAAGATCAATAGTCAATTAAATTTCAATGCAAGAATAATCAAATGTTAAAAGAAAATTATTTTTAAAAAAATAAATAAGATAAGGCAAATCTATCCACATCTAATAAGAACAATGTTAACTCAAAGATCAAAACTAATATTGATAAGTAGGTAAAGATTCTTGGCATATGTTTAAATTAAGCAGTGAATTGTTGGGGGTGTAGAACATGTTGGTAATTTCACCATAATTTTCTATAACTATGTCAAATCCTTTTCTTAATTTAAGCTCAAGCATGGATATTAAAAGTGGTAACATTGCTATGGTAGGGGCAATCCTCACTACTAACAATTAACTTTCTTCTCTTAATTTTCTAAAAATACGAGTTATAAAGTTGTACATATTAACAATGAGGTGTTAGTTTAGTGGTATGGGTCTTGGCCTAGTAATCCTAAGTCATAGGTTTGATTCTACTACGTAGTACTAAGTTATAAACTTTTATAAAATTTTAAAGTGTAATATTAGTAGACACTTTAAAATTGGAAAATCTTTCCTTTCCATGTTTTTGGTGTTTTCAACTCAATATTGGGCATGTAATGTTTTTCTTTTTCTTATTAATAATATAGATGTTCTTGTGGTTGGGTGTGTTGAAACCTTAAAATAATCGTAATATAGGTACACCCCAAGATATATAGTCCAATTAGAACTTTACAACTCAACATTGCCCACCAAAATCAAACCCATGACTTGTAGCTTTTAAATCAAGAGTCTTGTGATATAACATCAAAGTTATAAAATGCAAATTATAAGTTCAAATTTTTTAAGGCTTAGCAAAAGGTTTTTTAAGGGAGGATATAAGGCTTTGCAAAAGGTTTTTTGAGGCTATGTAGAGGCAGAAATTTGAGGCTATGTGAAAAATCTAAGGTTCTAGAAAGGGTTTTCCAAGGCTATGCAAATGATTAGACATAACACCAATTACTAAATATGAACTACATAATATTACCATTCAACTAAAATCCTTATTTGAAAGGCAAACAACCCTCAAAGATAGATAGAAAACAATCATTCAAAATCAAGAAATAGAATCTAAATGGATGCAAGAACAAAAAGAAACACCAAAAAAGCAAAAGATGCTAACAAAAGAATAGGCAATAGTGACAGACCAACATAATAGTGATTTTGAAAATCTCATCATACCATGAATAAGCAATGTCTAATTAATTAGAAGATATGTTGACACAACAATAAACCATAGTATTATGGATTACAATGCAAAAAATAATGAATAAAACTTTGAACTCTGAATCAAATTAAGAAACTATATGTAATATGATTGCAAAGCTCAAAACAGTTGTTGAAACAATTACTCAACATGTTAAAGCTTTATATGATTTAGTGAAGAACAAAATTAAAAATTAAAAAAAAAAAACTAAAAATCTCCACTTTTTTTGGGGTTTCTAGAAGTCCAAACAAAAAGATAATTTGAAAAATATTATTCATGATATTGTAACAAAAACAATGCACCTCCACATCTTGCTTGATACAATCTTAGATACTTAAAAATTTAGTGATTAACTCCTAGAGGAGAAGTTTGGTACAATTATAACAACTTGAAAAGAGAAAAAATTTAGATAAGGAAGATCTCATGAAAGGAGAGCTTACAAAGAAGACAAAAGAATGGAACAAGTTAAAAGCACCACAAGTAGAGGGTAATGTAGTTTTTCTAAATGTAGATTATATTGCAATAATTAAAGATAGGGAATTTTCAAAAATGCAGGATTCCTAAATATAAATGGTGGGATTGCCACTAAATTGACTACATCGTATAATATTCGATTTTTAAACAAGTTTGATATTTTTGGAGTAGTTGAAACTTGGAAAGAAGAAGATTCTAAAAATTTTGATTTTCCTAATTTTAGTAAAATAAAGGTAGCAAGTATTAGATCTCACAAATGTGAAAGACCATTAGGAGGGTTATTTTGGTATTTTTCAAAAAAAAAGGCTTTAAAAGCTAATTAAGGTGGAAAAGATTGATGAATATGAACAATATATTTGGGTGAGAATTATTCATGTTTTGTATTCCTTGCTTTTTGTTACTTTTACACATAGGATGCAACCTATTATGCAAAGCCAAGTGATGAGCAGTGGAGCATCCAACACTCTACCATCCAAGTCACAAGTGCTCTCATGCGATCAAATCATAATCTGTAGATGGACAATGTAGTTATGCTAGTAATTGAAGTTAGGCTTGAGATCATTGTCTTCCCACTTGAAGCTAGTGAAATTCAAGTGTATGGTTTAGCTCTTAGTGAGACGTATGATTAGCTGATGTTGTCAGACTCTTAAGTGCTCCAAAAGTAAACATGAGTGAATAAATTCTAAAGTCCAGTTAACTAAAAAATACATAAATCTATCTTAGCCTAGTGCGATGGATATCTAGTCTTGGTCTACCTTACACACCTTGGACTCAAGTAGTCATCACTAGGATTACCAAGTGGTATTACTACTGAGTGAATCAAGCAATGCCACTACTGGGTTACTAGATAACTACACTTAGCACTCGAAACCAATCGTATCCATTCTACTTACTAATGACATGTAAAATAAAGTTATTGGAATGTAAATGATTAACTAAGAAAACAGTAAAGATTATGCTAAGTAAACAAATGAAACGAAGGGAATGCTACAATGATGGAAAGTAATCTCGATCTTTATTGTTGTCATGAACTACATCCAAGTACGATTCATCTTTCTTAGCTCTTGGTAATCTGACATTTGACGTGCTAGGTTAGCAGCTACATCCTTCTGGCCTTGGTAGCTAGCTTTGACAATCTCAAGTTTGGAATTTGTGACATGTAGCTTCTGTAGGATGTCCTTCCTATTAGCAAATTCCTTCTCGTACATTGCGTAGACTACCACTACCTACTGCTCTAACTCGTTTTTGGGCTTGCATGTTGTTAACATGGACAGATTAGCATACCAAAGTTTTGCTAATTCCATGTACTCTATTAAATATTTGATCTGCAAGTCTTTGTTTTTCACCTCAACTTGGTGGACATGGGCAAGGCTATCCAGAATTAGCTACCAATCTAGATTTTGTGCAGAAATTGAACTAATTTTGGCCTTCACCATTTAGATCTCTTTCTCATTTATTTGTTTGTACATGCCCACCTGATCCTTAAAGTGCTCATTTAGTCACTCATGTTTCTTGGCCTCATTTTGCCACACATTGATTTCAATTATAGACTTTTGGTGAATGGTGTAGACCTCTTCCATTAATAGGGTTTTATTTTCTTGGACCAAGTGACTCATATGCTAGTTGACATGAGCTAGTTGTTTTTACTGTTGTTGGATACTCTCCTCAAGAACATTCTTTTGCTTTTTGATGTTTGGCAACAACTAACTATTTTTTTTTCTTCCTATAAAGCTAGGAGAGCTTTAGCATGTGCACATGTTTGTGCCTTAGCAACAAATGCATACCACCTTTTCTTCTCCTTCTCTTTCTCCATTCTCATGTTATGGTTAATCAACCACCTCACATGGTTGGTTCTAAATTAATCTAGTTGGTATGGTGCCATGAATTACGTCAAGTCTCTTCATTTAGCTCTCAAGGCAGCTAACTCTTATTGCAACCATTGTACCTCATTCTCTGCATGCTCAACCTTAGTTTTAGCCATGACCAACTTTCCTTTTGTGGCTATCAAATTAGACTGGACTACAGTGCTATCATTAGGGATATCAAAAAGATTCTGCATCACTTGACCTATCTGTAGCAATCTGTCTAAAATATATTTCTACTCTGCAAGAGTCATTGAGGCTCCGACAAGCATTCAAGCATCTTGTGCTCCAGAGATATCCACCAATGGCATAACAGGTATATTGAAGGATTCGTTGATGTGGTCAATGCTGACCTCCATAGCTTCTACTACATCCTAATGTTGCATGATCACAATAGTGGCACATTCACTAGTTTCAAGCATGACTTGGAATGACATAGCATTTTTGGATATCTGTTGCATCCAATCATCCTCTCCTCCTACTTGGAGTGATACTTGCCCACTAGCTAAGTCTATGGATATTATGAACCTTTTGGAGCTCTCCCATACTTTGTACAAATTAGTCCCCTCCCTTGTTCCTCAAATTATTGTTTCTACAACTTGTTGCAGATGGCTCATGGATGATCAATAATCTTACAGTGATGGTAGTGGTACTTCTTGCTACTGCTGTTATTGTTGTTACTATTTCTCAACTTGGGGTCTTTCTTGTTATTGTTGACTAGTAATTGGAATGCTATTGGTAAGAGTGATACCTGTTGCTCCCTCAGTGCCTATTGATTTTTCTACTTAATCCTTCTTTGGTGGCACCAACTTGAACATCTCTACATAGGAAGCATTTTGGACCTTCCTAGGAACCTCATTGCTATACCCTAGGATTCCAACTTGCTTGCATAGCTTTATGATGAGGTAAAGGAATGGATGTATTAGCTTCCCTACCTTCTTTTCTTTAAACTACCTTTGGATTTTGAAAAATAGATGAATGATGTTGGTGTTGAATTTTTCCATTAGAATTGCACTTCCTCTAGCTACATATGTAGATATTGTGTTGAGTTTCTTTATTGGAAACAAGTGGTAGGTACCCATTTTAAAGTATATCTTTTTCTCAACTATGAACTCACTATAAACTTTTTCTTCTTTACCATATGCCCTATGTAACCATAGCCTTTTTACATAAGTATTTGATCTTGTTGAGATCTGTGCCACATTTGCCCCTTCATTTGGGATGTTGAGGGCCTTGGTGATTGCCTCTATTGAGTAAGGCATAGAGACTCCTTTGATTTTGACTATAACATCAACCTACTTATTTTGCTAGAATTGGTAGGTTTTTCTTACGTACCATTCACCACTATTGGATAGTGTAGGTCATAAAGGAGATGCTTGGAGTTGCGTCTTCACTACTTCTAGAGAAAATTTCGTAAAAGGACCAAAATTTAGTTCCACAATGATTGTGAACATGATGGACTTTTCTTTTATTACTTGGAGGCATTCAAAAGATAAGGTGAGGCACTACCCCTGTTCAAGTGCTAGTGGAACTTCTACCTCTCCTTAGGCTGAGTGCTCAATGGTAAGAGTTTGTTGATGAATGTTATATAATTGAGCCTCTTGCTCTATGTGTTCTGCTTAGGGATTTTATTCTCCTGCTTGGCCTCTCCTACAACCTCTTGGTCTCTTGCTCCCATGCTAGGAAGGTCCTTTAACTATTGGTCTCTTTTGGACCATCTGCAATCATCAAGAGTTTAAAATTACTAAAGTGTTTACATTGGTTCTTAATAATCTTTCTCCTTCTTGTAATCTTGAGTAGATCAAGTTCCTATTTTATTATGATTGCAAAGTTAGAAAAATTTTCAAAAATAAACTCCTTAGGTGCTATATCATTACTTGCTTATGGCCTTCCCTACTTATCATTTTCTTACTTATTATGGCTTAAAATAGTTAGTATGGTCCATTAGGAGGATTATCTAAGTCTTTCTGGCCTAAGTGACCTAAGTTTGATTAATTACTACTAAGGTTCTCATTATTTTCTTATACTTACCCTTGATGATATCTTCTAGGTGTTAGAGAAATTTTAGCTCAAATTTTCTAATGTTGGCCCCCCCCCCCCCCCCCCCCCCCCCCTACACAATTAAGTTGAGCACTTTGGGATCAAAAGGGTTCAAGAATTTTAAAAATTAGAGATATGGGGGCAAAGTTATGGCCTTGGGAAATTAGTGTGCAAGAGCTCTGAGAAAAAACTACAAAAAATTCTCTTACTACAAACGAGAGGAATGACAAACTTTACTAACTCCCACATGTATATATACTATTTTTATTGGTGCAACATTGTAGGGGCTACGACATCATCGTGAAATTTTTTTGATTTTTGATTGAATTTTCTAGAAAAAAATGAGTCAAATGGAATGTTTGGAAGATGTGAAGCTTGTCTAAAGGATCTTGGACCATTAATGATGCACAAATTTTGAAAATTTGGTGTTCAAAGTTCATAAAGAAAGAATCTCAGGTAGTGAGAGTTTATTAAATGAATAGGAGATGGGTTATGAATTTTAGATGTATGGACAAATTGTTTGATGATATGGAAAGTATTTATTGGATCTTGAGTATTTCGAAAGGAATAAGATGATGTGGAATTGCTTATCAACTATGAAATACAAGAGTTATGCAAGTGGGTCCTTCCCAAATCAGGCTCTAGCCCTTAGTGCCCTTGTATAATCATGCCTAAAAGTGTCCTTAGGCACTCAAGGAGTTGAATGTAAGATATACCAATCTAGCAAAACACATGCTACTATTGCCAAATTGGAAAGATATCACTATATTATACAAAACCACAAGGTTATGATTAAATATACAATGAGGTGAGATGGACTGTAGAAGGGATTACTAAAAATGAGATGTGAGGTATCTTACCATACCCATAATGGATTCTTGTGTGCAATCTGTTATTAGAGTAATCATTAGCCCTTCTTTCCAAGATTCAAACCAAGTCCAAACCACTTTCCAGTGACATTGCATTGTTTCATCCATGGGATTTACAACCATAAGGTAACCACTATTACAAAGAGTATTACCACTTGACGTGCTGTTCAAGGAAGGAGTTTATTCATTTTACTTTTTATTTTTGAGATTCCTAAGAAGCTACCTACCTTCTTGCATGGGTACCATGCCTGAAGGAAGGTAGGTGGCTTCTCAGGAATCTTTCCAATGGGATCCCTAGAAATTTATTCTATACATGGATTTTATTTTTGACTACGTTGACCTTACTAAAGGACTACCTTTAAGCATGGGTAACATGTCTTTCCAGTGACATGGTAAGGTAGCACTTATTATACTCTTGCTTCCATTTTTTGTTAGATCTACAAGGATAGAATACATCCTTAGCAATAGGATAGAACTGGTAGCAGTGATCCAAAGAATCCACAAGTTTCCTTGATGTCACACCTTTGCATTCCCACTTGGTTCTGATCACAAGTTTATTCTTAGTTTTATTGTAAGAAGAATATCATTATGGCCATGGTAAGACCCTCTTATTATTGGAATGAATGGATGGATGTTGTAGTATCATTGTATAGGTAATCAATCCTTTATTATTGATAATATAGAGAAATCTTCACCTTATTGGAACTACATCTTGCTTTATTCAGTGTATTTTATTGGAAAATCAACAAAAAAATATATAAGGAAAATGATACAATTCATAGAAAAAATGGAAAATTAGAGATATAATTTGAAAAATATTAAAGAATATCAGATGATTAAGAAATGGAAAAGTATAAAAGAATGAAAAGATATCAAAGAATGTAAAAATCAATAAGTATGAAAAGGTATAACAAGAAATTATAAACCACAATGAATTGTAAAACAAAAAGTTGGAAAGCACTTATTAATTCCCAGATCAAAATAAGGTATCTCCCCCACAACTGAACTCATGGGTGTTTGGAAAATGAACCCTATATCCCCTAGATCATACACTCTAGCTTTCTCACTTAGCATCCTTGGTGATTTAGATTTTTCATTATTTTCCTAGGTAATCTTGATGGTAATTGAACTTGGATTGTTTGAGGACATATGTCCCATTGGACTAGATGGTCTTTTTATCTCAAAAGGTCCAACTATATTCTCTTGTTTATTATTAAATTAAAATTTTAAGTCCTCAGTTCTCCTATATGCTAGTGTATGATTATCATTTAATATTTTTATTTGTGAGTTCTTAATTTGGATCATTTTCTTAGAATAGGAGTTAATAAGTGGGTCAAATGTTTCCATGCATGTTTTGGAAAATTTTAGGTTCTCAGTTTTTGGCCACTAGGTGTCTTTTGGTTTAGTGGCCCATGCTCCTTTTTGTTCACACACTTGTTTCTCACATCTATTGTGGGTTGATGTAAGGATTATGTTAATGTTTTGAACTTTCAATCCACAATTGTACCCTTTGATATCTTTAGTAATGCATAAAATTCTTTGCATATGTATGGCTCCTTATGCATCTTCTTTGGAGATTTCAACATAGAAGTCTCTCATTATTAACCTAGCATCCACAGTGCTAATCCATGCTCTTCCCATAATGATAGGAAATTTCTTGTCATCATTTTTCATGTCAATCACAAGAAAATCTATTGGATAAGATCACCCATTGATAGTGGTCACGACATCTTCTCTCTATTCCAAAGAAATGGTGACAGATTAATTTGATAGCTCTAACCTTATGTTACACTTATTTAAAGGTGGTAGGTCCCATGCCTTATATGTTTTTTCAGAGATCAAATTTACTCCAAAACCTGAGTCCAATAGAGCCTTGCATGGTAAATTTCAAGTTACTTGTAAAGAAATCAAAGGAACTCTTAGATCAATTCTTTTCCTGGAAAGTGATCCTACCTTTATCCAATCTAATACTATTTCTGTCAGCATGTCAGTTTTAAGTTCTTGATTCAATTGTTATGGAAGCATGTTGTTGGTAGGAGGATATGTCATAAGAGAAGCTTGTCTCAACAAAGTTCTAATTCTACCAACCTTTTCTAGACTTATCCTAAAGAAAGGAAGTTTCCTTGATTTTCCTTTAGTATCACTAGTATGACCCTCTCTTTGTACATTCATTACCCTAACAAGACTTCTCTACTGAGGTTGTGATGGTAATTCTTCCTACAAGATAGGTGGTAACACTCGTGGCAAAGAATTGGAAGGGGGATTTAACGAGCTAGCTATTAGCAAATGTGCATAAGGACTATGATCCATCCTTAGAGTAGTAGGCCTATAGTACTATAGTGGATAATAAGGAGAAAAAGTTTGAACTAAAGCATTCCCTAGAGATATTGGATGCTGGACATAATATCCATAACGATTTGATTGCCAATATGGATATTTTTGCCTTGGCAGTGGCATTGCCTATGTCTATGGTTGCTGCCACTACTACTGGTATTGCTCTTGTGGTTGTGGGTAGACTTTTCTTGGGTAATATATTGGCTAGAAAGGTTGCCTTATATTACCTTGAGGATAAGGTAGCCTTTGGACATTTGCATTTTGACAAAGCTTAGATTGAGTGCATACACCCCAAATTCTTGTGAGTGGGCCATACAAGGGTAGCATCCCTTAGGATGTTCATACTAGTACATGTTGCATTCTTCCTCTTCCTTTGAACTAGAGTCAATATACCCTTCAATGATAGCAACTTTTCCTTTGGACTTATAACTTTCTCGTTCATAATCTCTTTTCTTCTTCCTTTCCTTACCCTTGTTAAGTGCTTGTTCAGTCTTTTCTTCCATAATCTTTAGAGCCATAGCAAATTTTTCATCCATTGAATCCCACATTTTCTCTACCTTACTTGCTAGATCATTTACCAATTTTTGGATAGGTAGAGTCTTTTTTTGAATAACATCTTCCAAGGTTTCATCCTTTTGCTTGTCACATATCTTCACATTGTGTTTCCTTATTGATAGATTTTTGTTATGCTCTTCAGCTAACTCTCTCTTCTTGAGTTCTCCTTCCTCTTTTGCTACCTGATTAATTAATCTTTGAATCCAATGGGTGGTCATTTCAAATAGTCTTCCTTGGGCATAAACCCCAAGGATCTCTCTAGTTTTGTTCCTAAACCCATCTACTATGTGCCTTAGTTATTCATTCTACAAGAATCCATGGCTTGGGCCTCTATCTAGCAAGGAATAGTATCTACTCATTGCTACATCAAGGGATTCATGTGTCCCTTGCTTCCATCCTTGGATCTACTTTCTTAAGTTTGACACTTTTGAGTAAGTATGATATTTATCATTGAAGAGTTCTAGCATGGTACTCCATCTTTCAATTGATTTTAGTTCTAGGGATTTACACCAACTTTCTACCTCCTTAATGAGTGTCATTGGGAATAACTTTAGTTTCTACCAATCACTTTCAATGTTTTGGAGGGCACAAGCATCATAAAATGCATGAAAATGGTGTTATGGATCTGCATTATATCTACCCTCAAATCTAGGCATGTTATTCATGTCCAGCCACTTAATGTGACTATCCCTTATGTGCCTTGTTGGAATGTAGACTACTTTGCTGATGTTTATCATACTATGAGTGGGCAATAGGGGTTCTTCATATTGATTACGTTCGTATACTCTATTGCAACAGTGACCCCTTCTGTGTTCATAATGCTCCCTCTCTTCATGTTTGATTTTTTTAATCTTCTTTATTCATAATTATCCTCTTCACTAGTAGCATACCTTCCTCTATATTCATGTCTCTTAGCATTCCTTCGTCTGTTCCTGTCACAGTCTTTGTATCGATGTTCCTTCATGTTAGACTCTGCAAATGAGCGTGAGGAGGTGGAGGAAGCAGTTGGACAACAATGTCGGCTAGTTCTCCTTCAGTGACTCCTTGATTCATTCTCATTTGGCTTGTCAAAAGCTCTAAGCTTTGAGCTCTACCTATATCTTGAGTCTTTTGCATTTCTCCCAAGGTCATCTACAAGAGTTGACATTAGCTTTGTGTTAACAGGATCTTCAATGTGTATAATTGGTGTATAAGAGTGGGATCTCTGAAGTTGATACAATTTATCAACTTAGAGTAAGGTATCTTTAATTTTCTCCAAGACAAATATCTAAGGGGATTTTTTTCCCTTATCTTGTTCACGTTGAGCTTCCATTAGAGCATCCCTTTTTGCCTGAGCCCCCTATTGATTGGTATAACCTAGTCATGTTCTTTGTGACTTGATATCCTTCTTATTCATAACTTAGGTTGTCCTTCTTAAGGGCTCCTTGAAACATTAGTGGTATGGAGCATTCTAATGGTAGGACTATGTTGCCTTGCATATCCCTCCATTTGAATTATTCATCTTGGTGAAGGATGAATGTAAAGTCAGGATAGTACAAATCATTGTGAGCATATGAAACTCTTGTTTGCATTGATGCACTTCAGCCATCATTATCATGATTTCTGTCACAACTTTTGTGTAGTTCTTCGGCAAGTGACATCTTTTCTCTCTGTTTTGAAGCCATGTTATAGTTTTGATGCTTAACTTGTGTGTGTGTGTGTGTGTGTGTGTGTGTGTGTGTGTTATTAGAATTATTTAAAGATTAGAAAGATTGACTTTATGGTTCTTAATACAATGAACTTTGTAAGATCAATTACTTAGCACACATTGACACATCCCCAACAATGATGCCGATGATAAGAGGTGGAGCATCTAACACTCTACCATACAAGTCACGAGTGACCAGATCGTAATCCGCAAATGAACAATATAGTTATACCAGTAATTGAAATTAAGTTTGAGATTGCTATCTTCCCACTTTGAGTTAGTGAAATTCAAGTGTATGTTTTAGATCTTAGTGAGATGTATGATTAACTGATGCTGTTAAACTCTTAAGTGCTCCTAAAGTAAACATGATTGAATAAATTCTAAGTCTAGTTAACTAAAAAAACATAAATCTATCTTAGCCTAGTACAATAAATATCTAGTCTTGGTCTACCATACACACCTTGGACACATGTGGTCATCACTAGGATTACCAAGCGGTATTACTATTGAACAAATTAAGCAATGCCACTACTAGGTTACCTGATAACTATACTTAGCACTTGAAAACCAGTCATACCCATTCCGCTTACTAATGACATGTAAAATATAGTGCATAAAATGTAAATAATTAACTAAGAAAACAGTAAAGATTATGCTAAGTAAACAAATGAAACTAAGGGAATGTTACAATGATGGAAAACAATCTCGATTTTTATTGCCTTCATGAACATCCAAGGACAATTCACTCAAATAACAACACCAAACAACCGCTAAACATCACACTACAAGCATTCACTCTCTATTATGACTATGAATTAAAACTGCAAGAGTTTCCCTAAGACTTGGAATCAAAAGTTACAGATTGTCCACCTAAGTGCTGGTATTTATAAGGTTGCACGCATCCCAATACATCACATCAATGATGACAAGGCATGTATTATGACATTGTAGATAAGATATCACATCACAACAAAAATTGATTTCATCACCAGGTTTATCAAAAAAAATTACCATTTTTAATATTTAGGATGAAATATAGCAAAATTTAAATTAAAAGATAAAGTTGTTATATATGTGGTGACTTTAATATAAGGTTTAGTTCTAAGCAAATTGATATTTTAGAGTAGCATAATAATTAAGGATGGTTAGATATGCAAGATTATAGTCAATTTAGAAATAGATGGGAAAGAATATCAAAGGATACTAAAATAAATCAAACACAAAAGTACATGTTAGAATGGGGACAAGGCCTTGGTATTATCATTTTAAATGGATTTCAAAAATTTCCATCAAACTTAAAATTTTCTTTTGAAAAAGAAAAAAGAAAAATACTCTTAGTGATTTACTACTAATGACTCCTCAAAATACACTATGAATCATTGACCTTTAGATTGATGGTAAATTAATAGAATCTCGACACCATTTTCTATTTTTTTACATTAAAAGAATGCATTTTAACTATCAGTAATACAAGAAAATAAGAAGACATATTATAGTTGCAAATATAGAATCTTTCTAACAAGAGATATAAGATTTGTTGAACACAAAAAAATTTAAATATAAATTAGAAGACATATTACTAAAGGCTACAAAAAATAATAGGATGCAATAGAAGTTTATGGGTGATGAGTAGTGGGTATCCCCTATGCTCAACCATACAAATCACAAGCATTCATATGCAATATGTTCAAATTCCATAGATTGAACTAGTGTGGCCTCTAGATTGTTAAGCATTGATCACAAGTTGTTATCTTCTCATTTAGACTAGTCGTAACTGTATCACATATGGTTTAGTCCAAATTGAGCCATATGATTATTGATGTTGTGTGGCCCTTAAACTAACTCAATAATGATGTAGAAATTAATTATTTAATCTAATTAATAATAAAATGTTACTTGATTAATAATGCAAAAATTAATTATTTAATCTTATTGTCATTCATGGAATGTGTCTAAGTACAATGCTACTTAAATAAAATGTCATAATAATTGACTCAAATCCATGCTGGAGGCACTTAGACTGTTTGCTAAGACTACAGGAGGAAACTACAAGAGTCTAGCTACACTACTGACCAAATGGTGCCAAATATGCAATAGGTGCTTACATATTTACAAATTTTAGACAACATAGTGTCAATGCATATGCACCAACGTATTTAAGATGCATTTACAAAAATGCATCAATGCATCTTCATCAATGCATATGTGCAAACGCATCTAAGATGCATTGACGAGGATGCATCAACACATCTTCATCGATGAATATGCACCAATGCATCTAAGATGCATTGAGGAGGATGCATCGATGAGGCTACGTCAATAGGGATGCATTAAGGAAGTTACCTAACATATGATGTTTCATCAATGGGTAAGAATAAGTGGTTTGGTGAAAAATGTTTTCAGGCAAGGTTAGCTCTCAAAAATTCATCTAATAAAAAGGCTTTGAATAAAAATTACATGAAATTTCTTAGAGAGAACATTTCTAAAAGAGCACCAAAACAATATGGTGCAAATGATAAAGCAAGATGCACGAAATTCTGGAAACTTTTTAAAAATAAAGTTTCTCTAATCCATCATATTTCATTTGCAGAGATAAAAGAGTTCTACAAAAATTTATTTCATTGCAAGACACATACCATGGCAAGTTACATACCCCTAAATATTTTACAACTTATATATAATAAAGTATTAGAGGGAATTAAAAAAAATTAGCTTCTAGGAAAGTTGTAGATGCAAAAGGATTGTATGCTAAAATATTAAAATGTGGCAAAAATTAGTTTGGTGAGAGACTTAGAAAATGCCTAATGAAGGACTTTAGAATGGTTTAACTAAACAATGCATGATTGGTATAATTATAATGCTTTTTTAAAAAGGAGAGGTATCAAATTTAAATAATTACATATTGATTATGATCAATAACTTATTTAAAAACTTGATATGTATCATTTTGGAAAGAATAATTGGGATTGTGAGCAAAAGAAAATAATTTGTGTTGTTTCATAAGCAAGATTTAAAACAAAATGTTCACAAGTGTTCACATGTAATGATTGTAATCTGTGGATGGACAATGTAAGTATATTAGTAGTTGATGTTTAATTCACGATCATTGTCTTCCCACATAGAGTTAGTGAAATTCAAGTCATATGATTTAACTCTTGGTGAGGTATATGGTATGTTGATATTGTTCAACTTTAATTACGCTAAGTGCCAACATAGGGTGAAAGATGATGAAATCTAAGTCTAAGTGCAATAAAAATAAAAAGCTATTCTATCCTATGGGCAATAAGCAACTGTTTTTGGTTTGTCGTAAACCTCTTTGGCTAATGTAACTGTTAATAAGATTACTAAGTGATTTCACTGCTAAACGAATCAAGTAAAGTCACTACTAGGTTACCAAACAATTACACATTCCATTTGGGGGGGGTGTCGGACCCCAAAAAGAGAATTTTATTAATTAAATGAGAATAAGTACATGAACAACATATGAACATATTGATGGATAAATAGGGAGAAGAACAATGACAAATGCACTTGTTGAAAGAAAACATCTTGAAACATAATCTTTCTCAGGGTGTGGGAGTACATGCCAGAAAAGGGAGTACATGCCAAAGAGCTACCTAATGCTGGGAATCCTTAGGAACTGCGAGTTTATAAGACCAGGAGAACAACAAAGAGCTTGAAATGCTCAAAATTATGATGATAACACACTCTGATGTAGCAGATCGAGATTGGAAAGAGTGCACGAGTTGGTGTATCTGCTCCAAGGCTACAAACAATAAAACAACTGATTAGTATCCAACTTTAACTTAGAAGTATGAGATAAAATTTGGAAATGCACAAGGCAAAGAATTTGAGATTTTTCCATAATATTTAAATGGTTAGAGTTGGACGAATTAGTGTTCTGGAAAAGAGCAATGTATCTGCGCTTCCATATAAAGTAAAGAACGAGGGGCCTAATAACTTTCCAAAGAAACAGAAGGTCAGAAGAGGGGGTGGCCAAAAAGCCGAATAAGATATCCTCATGGGAAAATGTGCACAAAGGAAAAACCTTAGAAACCCATTCCCATGAAGACTGAGCGAAAGGGCAATGCCAAAAAACGTGGAAAAAATTTTCAGGACCTCCACAAAGAGGGCAGGTAGGGTTTGAAATCCCAAGGTATTCACGACGTTTGCCGATAAGCAGGCCTTGATGCAAGAGGCACCAAAGAAATTGCTTAATTTTTGGAAGAGTCGAAAGGTTCCAAACTTGTGAAAAGAGAGAGAGCCAAAACTGTTCAGACTCTTCTTTGTGCCATGATCGATTGCAGCGATTAACAATCGTAGAGGAATCATGCAACAATTAAAAGGGCACATGAGGTTTATAGGGTAGAAGGTTCGATCCATTAGTCCATTGAAGACCATGGAAGAGACTAGGAACCGAAGCTTCCACATGCAAATTCTGATGAATGAAGTGATAAAGTCTATCAAGGCAATGGTGCATAATTCTGGAAGCCCCATATAAGTTTTTGAACATATCCCAAGTAATCCACTGATTGGTGAGACGAAGACAACTAAGGGAAACAACTCCCTTTTGAAACCAAATGGTGACTACCCTGGCATTTGAGGTGGCTAGAGGAGTAGGACATAGGGGCAGCCACCAAGGGAAAATCTTAGAAATAAGAGTAGGATTGATATGTATATTATTCCAATTCACATGAGAATGTAAGACTTGCCAAGCCTTCCAAATGCTTTTGAAAACATGTGTTCCAGGAATGATAATGTCGTGAGGAGAAAGGATCCAATTAACAGGGTGGATACCCTTCCAGATAGACCTATTCTTAGGAAATGCTTGTCGAAGCCTTAACTGAAGGAGATTCCCAATAATATTGGGGGCATCTAAGTGCTGAATCAACCACTTAGCGACAAGGGTGAGACCTTGCTTAAAGGAGTTCAAAAGGCCCAAACCGCCTTTGTTCTTAGGAAGAGTTACTATATTCCAGGCTACACGATGAAAGCCTTTTTGAGAGTCCTTAGATGACCACATGAAGTCTCGAAATAAACGTTCAAGCTTTTGATAAGAAGCATGGGAAGGGGCCCAACATGACGAGTAATAAACATGGGTAGAGGCACAAATAGACTTACAGATTAGATACCTTCCGGCAAGGGTGAGGGGTTTGGTTTTCCATTTTTCCATTTTTCTGTGAATTCGAGCAATTACTTGGTCCCAGAGCTCGGACGTTGGGCCTCTAAAGCGAAAGGGAATTCCCAAGAGCTTAATGATCTCATGATCTTGAGTACGCTTCCAACTATAATTGGGCAAATGACTGTAGTTATTGGTGAAGCTATAAACAGAAGATTTTCGCCAATTTATGACAGATCCCGAGAGGGAGCAATATTGCTCTACTCGAGACAAGAGACACTGCACATTATCCGCATTGTTTTGAATAAGGAAAAATGAGTCATCAGCGAAATGCATATTGAGGAGCTGATGTTGAGGAGAAGATAGAGGAACCCCAAATAAAACATTGTTTTGAATATCCAAGCTGATTTGATGACAGAGAAAATCAGCCGCTATGATGAAGAGATAAGGAGCGAGAGGGCAACCTTGCCTAACAGACCTATGAATAGAAAAGGGAGAAGTGATGCCGAAGGTAGTCGCGATTCGCGCAGTAGCATCTGAGAATAAGCATTCTACCATATGAATGAACTTAGGGCCAAAACCCAATTTAGTCATGGTTTGGATAATGAAGTCCCACTTAATGTTATCATAGGCTTTAGCGTAGTCAAGCTTCATCAGGAGGATATCCTGACCCTCATCCTCAGCCCACTTAAGACCTTCCCAAGCAGCCACCACGTTATTTAATATGTATCTTCCCGGAACAAAGCCAGTCTGCTGGGGGGAAATAATAAAGGCAAGGACTTTCTTTAATCGCAAGGCCAAACACTTTGCCCAAATTTTGTAAACCACATTAAGTAAGGTGATAGGTCGCCAATTGGAGATACAAGTTGGATCTCCTGTTTTAGGGAGAAGACGAATAATCCCTTGGTTTAAGATTGGTCCCAAAGAGCCAGTAAGCGTAGCCTCTTTGATAACATGGAAGAGGTCAGAACCAACCAGATCCCAATGCTTTTGGAAAAATTCAACTGGAAAACCATCATAACCCGGAGCTTTCCCAGGGCTTAGGTTAAAGCAAGCCTGTCGAAGCTCAATTGGAGTAATATCGGCTTCTAAAATTGTCAGCATAGAAGAATTAACCAGTTTAGGATAATTTAGAGTGGCTGCCGCGAAGGATGCAGGATCCATAGGAGTAGTGGTGAATAAGGCCTCAAAGTGTGCTTTAAGATAAGAGAGAAGACTATTTTGGTCAGTGATAATGGAACCATTTATGGAGAGTTTATCTTAAGAGGGTGAAGGGGGGGGGATCGGTTAAGATACTTAAAGAATTCCTTACAGTGCTCATCTTGTATGTTTAGCCAAGTGAGTCGACTTTTAATCAAGGCACCTTGTGCCTTATATAATTCCCAATGTTGAAAGGCAATACGGTCTCTAGCAAGCTCCCCTTGAAGGTGACTATTGAAGGGATCATCAGTTAGCTTAGTCGTAAGGTGCTCAATGGTAGAGCATATGTTGGTGTACTCTTGCCGAGAGCGAGAGGCAACTTCCTTACCAAAATGACGGGCAAAATTCCTAACTCTACTAGTAGTTCGAAGCCACCAGTGGATCCAACCCGTTGAACCTAAGGGTCTTGGTTCAGCATTCCAAAGGCTAGAAAGAAGTTGTTGGGCGGAAGGAGAAGAGAAACATTGGTTATGTAACCTAAAGAGATGATAATTCCGTCGTTGGTGGTCATTATGGATTTGCATAGATAAAGTAATAGGGAAATGATCAGATAAGGTTGCGTGTTGGTGGACTTTAGTAGTAGAAAGGGTCTGCCAAAAAGAAAGGGTGGAAAAGTAATACCTATCTAGCCGACTATAAATGCGAGCCTGCCCCGTACGAAGATTGTTCCAAGTGAAGCTGTTTAGAGAGCCACTAGCAGTGTTTGCGATGCCGTCCGAAAGATAGAAACGTTTCTTAAAATTTGACTAGGCTTGAAATTCATGATGCGGAAGTTGAGAGAAAACACCCCCAAGCTTGTCATGAGAGAATTCCATCATGTTAAAATCGCCACCAAAAATCCAAGGAATAGAAGGGAGGCTATGAGTGAGTTCATGCCACAGTTGGGCACGTTCGGTAGAGTCATTGGGGGCATAAATAGAACAAACTCCGAAGGGATCATGTGAGGATGAGAAAACAGCCCAGGTCACTCGGTGACCTAAATCGGACTCGTGCTGAAGGAGTTTGTCTTTCCAATAAGCTGGATACAGAATGGCTGCGCCACCTTTGCCACACTCATGCGAAGTAGCAAGAACAAAAGAATGGGGACGAAACCCGTGGGCTGAAAGAGATAATTGTTCGGCTGAGATCTTGATTTCTTGGAGGAGGAGGAAATCCAAAGTGAGATTTAAGCTAGAGATAAAGTTGCTGGCTCTATTGCAACGAAGCCTATCAGTTAGGCCTCGGACATTCCAAGATAGGAAGTTCATGGAGAAGCTCTAGTTGTTATGAGTAACAAGGCGGTAGAAGGATTGGGGTTAGGAGTGTCAGTTGTCATAGTAGAGGAAAGAATGGCAAAGGAGTTGCTGGTATTTACAATTAAAGCTGGGTTAGTTTTGGGTAGAGGAGAGGAAGGAGGAGTGGTGGTGTTAGATGCTTTAGCCCTTTTCCTTCCCCCGACCATGACAAACTCATCTCGTAGAAGTGAGTCTTGGACTGATTGTGAGTGGATGAATGGTGCTTTAGACTTGGCCTTAATGAGAGAATGGGATTGAGAGACTCTTGCCTTGAGAGGAGCAGACGAGGAAGAAAGGTGTGAAGCATTGTTAGAAGTAGAACCGAACTTAATGGGAGCAATTGGTGGGTTACGTTGAGGAGTGACTACAGGACTGGATTTGGGAGGATTGGTTTGAGATTTTTTTTTAACTAGAAAGGGACAGGTGGAAATGTGGTGCTCTACACGATGGCAGTAGCTACAGGAGTTAGGAAGATAAAAATAGTCTACCTTTTGTTTAAAAACCTTGCCTCCAGCTCCTAAAGTTAAAGTGGTTTTCTTTTGGGAAATGTCTAGTTCGATACAGTAGCGACGATAGTGAGCCTCGTTAACCTCAATTCCACGGTCGGAGATGACTCGACCTAAGGTGCTAACTATGTCTCGCTCAAGAGGTGAAAAGATTAAAGGAAGATGAGGGAGCTCTACATAACAAGGGATAATATTAAAGGCTGGGTGGCTGACATTGAAATCAAATTTCCAGGCCCGGGCGATAAGTGTAGCATTACGAGCAGGGAAAATTCGAAGAGAGAGAGCTTTCTCGATTTGAGAAGCCTCCGAAAGCTCAGCAATGACAAAATTACGAGCATAATATCGAGCGTGTGAGACTTGAATTCCGTGGGCTTGTAAAATAGTTTTAATATGTAAATTAATGCTTAAAGAGCGAGGTAGATAACCTACTATTTGAAAAAAAATAAAACGTGCAGAAAAGTCTTGAGAAATAGAGTCAAAAATATCTTGAGGTATCAGAAAATCCAAAGATTCTGAGTTGGGAGAACTTCCCTAAGGAGAAGAAGAAGCAACCGCCGAAGATTCGTCCATATCTTTGCCTGAAAAGAGCTCCTCGTCCATTGGAACTGGCTCCACGTCAATAGGAACGCGAAGGCAGCCCTGGAACAACCTGCAGCAAAATCACCACAATGCAGATCCTGCTGCCAACTCTGGTATTCAACTCTGGTTGCGCAGATCTGGCCGCGGGTTGCATAGATCGGGCAGATCTGGCCGAGGGCTGAACAAATCTGGCCACCGAATGCGCACGCGGCGCACGACGTGAGGGAGGCGAGGGTTGAGATGGCGGCCAAACGAAGTTTTGACCCTGAGGCGGCGGCCAGGCGAAACCCTGACCCGAAACAAAAATAGAACCAGAAACCCTTGTTGGAGTGCGCAAGGTCAGAGCGCCACAGGTCGGAGGATCTGCCAACGGTGCGACCGCGGCCGCGACGGGAGGAAAATCGGCCACAACTAGGAGTAGATCAGCCACCACCGCAACCGAAGGAAGAGTTGCCAGGGCTGCTGCGACCGACAAAACGGCTCCAAAAAATCAAGATTTTCGCTTTATTTTTCCCTACACATTCCATTTGAAACTAATCGTAGTTATACTACCTTACTAAGAGACATTAGAAAGTAAAGTACTTGGAAAATGTAAATGACTTAATGAAAGTAAACATGATGAAGAGTAAAATTAAACTAAGTAAGATGCTACAATGGTAAAAAACAATCTTGATCTTTCTAATCATGAATTGTGTCCAAGAACAATCCACTGGAACAAAGATTCTATACAAATATTGTTCACCACACTACAAGCATTCACTCTTGACTCTAATTCATGGAAACAAACTACAAAAATTTGGCTAAGTGTTGGTGAAAATTCATTCTTTCAATATGACAATGATTGGTATTTATAGCCATAACCATGGCCCACCACATCTCATTTACCATAATGTATCCAAAGCTACGATATCATAGGCTACATAATAACATGTTATATCATAGTGCAAAACAAAGGCTTTCAACCCAATACTATTTGTTAAAGAAGGGTTGGAACCTGAAAAATAAACTTTTAAGTACACCAAAAGACATATAGTAAACAAGATAATTTAAAAATTCAAGTTGAAATTGAAATTTTCACTTACCACACCAAGACCCATACCAATACGCTAATCCCTTATTGTTGGAAAAATTAGAAGGATATAATGCTACCACAAGTGTGACCCAAACTATCAACCTCTTATCTAACACAACAATGAGATAACCACATAAGCCACCTATCACTCAATATGGCTCTCGAGAACTTCTTTTCAATGAGGCAAATTCTCAAATTTTTATTAATAACCATGAATTAAACAAAACACTTATGTAACTAAAAAATTAAGTGCATTATTCTTGTTTGCTGCAAAAACACATACAACCCCATCACAAAACCTTTTAAATTTTAGTAACCAAAATTAGCATATTTCTTGTACATCTACAAGGTATTTCAATTTCAAAGAAACATCGTGTTAGAAAAGTGCAACAAAAATGAAGTATATTATTCTTGTTTGCTAAAAAATAAATATAAGCCCATCACACAATCTTTAAATTTTAGTAACCAAAATTACCAAGCTTGCTATATATCTGCAAGGGCCATTCAATTTCAAAGAAACATGATGTTGGAAAAGTGCAACAATGATATCCCTTTTTTTTAGAATGGACAGTGGAACCTAAAAGAATTATAATAAAGATACACCCAAAGATATATAGTTTTATTAGAATTTTATACCCTTAGAGTTTTGAAATCAAGAATCTTAACACTTTCGATATCATTTTTAGTTGTGTAGGGAACTTTCTCACTTAGTATTACCAAATCAAACACATAACTTAAGGTTTCTAAATCAGAAGTCTTGCCACTGGTAACACTTCATTATTAATGAAACACCATTTTTGCTGACAGAAGGAAAATAACCAGAGACACTTATAAAAGGATTTTTTTATTAAAGCTATCTATATTTGCAGGATGGCCCAGTACAGTAGTGGTATTCTGTGTTTTGCATGATTGAAACAACCTATTGGATAATGCAGGATCGCTTTCGTACCCGAAAACACATTCAAATTCAAGGGCTATGAACACAACGGAACTTCAAGGCATTCCATGAAAACGCATATAATCCGGGATTTGCAGAACTATCTAATATGTATCATGAATAGTTAAACTTAAAAGGATTACTATACACTTCAGAGAAGAAAATTGACATTGACCATTCAGTTTTAAGGTGAAAAACCTGGAAAGCTGATTCTCCTTACAATTTAAATAGAACTATATATACTTGTATTTCAACTTGTAAAGTTTGGTATTTTTATTTTGCTTTTCAACTCCTTGTCCTATCATGTTTGTACCTCAACTGGATGACAGCCCGGAGAACCTGATATGGTCATTATTTTGACATTTTTATAAATCTGCATACCCTGTACTTTCTATGTTACAAAACAGGAACAGTTCCTTGTATGCAAGAATATTTCTTCTCTTGAATAACATGGTACATTTCCAACAAACTGAACCGGACGCAGTGAAACCAAATTGTCTGCATGCAATATGCACATTCCTTCCCACGCTAAAAATAAATTCTGCATCAGCGAAAAATTACAAAGATTACAACTACATATAAAATATAAATGGCAAAAGCTAGACCAGATCTGAGAAAAAAATGCATTCCATGACTTATCCTTCACTTTAGAGTGGTACACCTTTATACTTATCGCTAAGTCTGGTGCTTGTTATTTTATGATTTTACCCTCCATATCTTGAGCTGCCACCGTTTTTCTCCTGCAGGTGACGTTTTGGTTTAGAACTAATGTTTTCAATCAAGCATAGCCTCCCAAGCATTCAGCGAAGAACATTTCAGTGAATTAAAAACATAAATAAAGAAAATAATACTTCAGTAATGCAAATCTCAGTGGCAAGTCATCCGAGTCAACTTCCTCCATTCTTATCGTATTATACTTCTGTACTTCAACTGTATCTGATATCTTGTTTTCGACAATGCTTGCATCAGCTTCCATATTATTGGTTCTGAAAAAAATTGAATATTCTAAGATAAGAACAAGGTTTTCGGTATTTATAAACGTACGTCCACAATAATAAACCACAGTATCTTTGGAATGGAAATACTTGTTCAATTCTAGCTTGAAAGGCTGGTCACCCAAGCCAGCTTGGTCAGAGATAACAGTGCCGTCCTCTCTAGCCTTAACAGAGTCAGAATCTCTATTTTTCAACTTTGGATATGCTCCCGATTCTTTAATCCTGCAATTTATATTGTTTACGAGTTTTAGCAAATTTGCGTTAAACATTGCATATAAACTTTGCATTAAAAATAACAATCACAAACACGAATGTACTCAATCTACCTTTTAATTCGAGTACAAAGAAGTTCAGAATCAGAGTCCTCGTCATCTACTGGGACAGTGCTTGCAATCAAAGGATTAGCATGTTCATCTGAATTCAAATAATCCTTGGCAAGCTTGTTTGAATTTTCTGGCATTGACTGCTTTGCATTAGAGCTTTGAATTCTGGGATTAAATACAGGAATGATTGTAGTAAGCTAGAGTGAAAATGCAATTTTTAAATAAATGTCGTTGCTAAATGCATGCATGTTGGAGAATGTTGATTTTTTTTTTTTTGCAAGTGCCTAGACAGAAAAGTCAGAGCATGAAATGCGTTCGATAATTTATTACAAGCATTTGAATTCTGTGTTAATTAGGCAATGTAAGTTTTCATTTATTTTAGAAATTATTACATAAACTTGTTGATAAACATTACCGTGATAATTTGACCATAAGAGTTTCTGTATCTGATTTATCATTTTCTTGTCCAGAGACTTTGGACGAGACGTCCTGACGTTTTCTAGAAGAACTCTTTAGTCCCAGTACCTTCAACCTGTGATTAACTTGAGATATTGACAAGTCAAGCGCTTCTGCAATGATCCGGCTACATTTCTTATTTTCTTTATGCCTGGAAAGTGAAAAACACTCAGGAACTGAAAGTATATCTAGTTATAATAAATGAAATTTATTTAAAATAAATATACAATTTCAATCAAAACAAAAATTGAAATAGTTTTGAGCTTTCAAACTTGGAAAAAATCACTTTTGTAATCAGACAACCAACAAATGCATTTGGAAACCGGAAACATACTGTTCAAAAAGCTCCTTAAGGTGCCTCTCCTGTGCTTCATCTATCCGAGTTCTTTTCCGTTTTTTGGAAGAATCTCTCTCTCTTCATTGCACGATGAGAATACACAATGTTAACAAGGCCGGAAGAAAAACATTTTGAAACATACGGATCTTTAAGAAGATGCAAAAGCAAAAATAACGTAGCCATGTGAATGTGGTTAGTACGGGAAGAGAGCATACAGTCAAAGCTAACCACCACCACCAAAAAAAGGGCAAAAGAATAATCCTAAGACATCATAACAAGCATTTGTTTGCCTTGTTTACAATTGTAACAAGCAACTTACTGCTTCAAGAAAGGAAACCATTAGTCCACCTATAAACTATATCTGATGTTAGATTTCCAAGTGAGCAATTTGCCATTGTCTAACCTCATAAATGAAAGTGGGCTTGCATGGCGTATTGGTATCTGTCATTAGCATTGCAAGAAACAAAGATAACAACGCCATTTGAAGGCATGTAAAAAATGAGTACCTAGGCTGGGCACCAAGTAGCATAACCAGCCATAAAATATCACCGAATAATGTAGAATGAATGTAGTTAAGAGGCTAGCAGAAACATGGCAAATAAAGATGTGAAGTTACCCAGATGATTTTTTCATTAGAGCCTCAGTATCAGAAACTTCATTTTCCTGTTCAGCAGTAAATGGATTTCCGTTATTAGGATCTGCAGCTTTTAATTTTGGTTTATGTGAATTCTTCAATCCCAGTGCCTTGAGCTTGCGATTAACATCAGACACTGACAAATCCAAGCTCTCGGCAATCAAACGACAGCAATTTTTGTTCTCTCTGTTTCTGCAAGTAAAGATACAGGTCCACAGTTAAAACCTTAAAAAATGTTTCTTTCCAGCAAATTTAGGACAATAAAAGCTATGCATTAATAAAAAATTAACAACTATGTGTTTGTCAGAAGAAAGACCAAATAGAAAAAACAACTGAAAGTCGTCAGAAAAGAATATCACATGCATTAGATTAAATGCAAAATTTCAAATAGAATGCAGTATATTCACGTAAAATCTTACTGCTCAAAAAGTTCCTTGATAAGACTTTCCTGCTCATCACTAATGGCTAACTTGGTGATTTTCTTACGTGGTTTGTCTGCCTTATGGTTCACTGGTGTAGGGTCATTATCTGAATTCCTGCAAGGAAATTTAGGAAAAAAACGCAGAAAATTAATGTTCATTAAGGCACTGAATTGAACAACGCAGGCTAAGTATAATGTCATGGAAATAAACCTACGAATATATTCTTTACTTCAACATTACTGTCGAACCTCAGACCTTACACAATGAGACAAATTGATTTGAAAAAAGAACTGAAAAAATGGACATTAATTTGAACACAATGAAGCTATCTACTCTTCAGAATCTCCTTTTTTATTATCAGGAAAAGGAAGTACCCTGATAGATTGTGTGCTTCAGTTCTGTTTTCTGACTCATCATCTGAATCCATAATGCGCCTTTTCCTATTGGCCTGTTTGGAAGCCTGAAATAACATTGACCTTTCTACATTATCTTCAATATCCTGTCTGCTTGCATCATCGCTAACGTTTAAGTCTTCAAGAGAAGAGGATATCCTTTTCTTTAAAGGAGTGATCTTAAGGCCAAGTTGTTTGAGTTTCCTTGATACTTGAACTGCTGAAATATTACCATTAGAATCAAGTGCCTTTGCAATCATATGGCTACACCTTCTGTTACCTTTATAACTGTTGGAGAATCAACAGAAGATGAATTTAGTATGAATGAAATAGGAAGATGTCTGAATTCCTATAACTAGCAAAACTTGAGGAATTAAACTGCAATAAGGGGAAAGAAGATTATATGTTAGGCAAAAAATAAATACCGCTCAAATAGCTCTTCGATCTGAGCCTCTTGCTCGTCACTAAAGATACGAACATTTCTTCTTTTAGGAGACCTTATAAGACCTTCAGAAGAATTCTTCCTGTGCATTATCCAAGAGAGAGATATTCCAGATGCAATTCAAAATTCGCATACACTTCATAAAATAGCTCAATCTCCACTATTTATCTTTAATTCTCTTTGATAATAAACCAAGGTGTACGTTTCTTACCTGATACAATCAACTTCAGCTGGAGAAAAATCAGCTTCATCTTCTCCCAGAGCATCTGAAAGATTCTTCTTATTATTTCCGTTCAATGGCTCCCATCCATTTATATCATCAGCCTCATCGTCACCTAAAGCATCAGCAAGGCTTCTCTTTTTAAAATTTTTCATATCAGACAACAACTTTTCTGCAGTTATTGCATGGCATTCCTTTCGAGTCTTCCAGAACAATACTTCCACAGCTAACAGAGGTTGCTCTTTGAGCTTTTGGAAAAATGTGTGCAGCAAGCAACTAAGGAATTTAACAATATTCCGATATTCCTTAGACTGCAATGTCTTCGGGTCCGAAAGAATTTTATAGAATATATTAAAAAGAGATAGCTGCAAAAACATCATTAATAGTTCTTAGTCATTGTCTTTCAAATACTCTGACAATGTATGACAAATCTTGAATGTCTCTGAGAAAAAGCCAAAGGAGAACCTGATAGAGCATTGGGGCAAGGATCAAGTCACCGCAAATTCGCTGCAACATCTGAATTATGTAATGATTCATGGCAGCAGAGTTGCTCTTATAGAATCCAAGCAACCAACAGTAATTACAAACCACTGTGTTATCAGCAAATGTTGAAACAATTTTTTGTGTATCTAAATTTGCCTCTTTTACAGCACGCCTATCATCTTCAAAATCACTTTCATGATCATTTTCAAACTTCTCGGCATCGTTTTCATCTTCCATAAGCTCTTGATCAAGGTCGAGTTCATCAACATTTTTAGTGGTGTGGGATAGACCATCCTCCTGTCTCATCTCTGGGTTGGGTTTATCATGTTTTTCCTCAGGTGAATCCATCCCGTGGGCATCGTGCGTCTCTTTGATGATATCTTCTGCAGTTTCTTGCATGGCAATATCACCATCCCCAGGAGAAGATTTTGCATTATCATCAGGTCTCTTCACTTTCTTTTTCACTTTCCTAGATTTTTTGAGAACCTGTAAAACAACCATTCGGAAATGAAGATTTAGAACAGTCCTATCTGAAATGATTGCATGTTGTCTCTAATGCCATAAGCTGATGTGCTTATTTGCATGCACACATACTGTTGTTTTGTAACTAAATAATAATTGATTCCAGTAAGTGATGGTAAATAAACAATTTTTTCCAAAATCACATTAGCTTTACTTTAAAAGATTGGCTTTGCAATGTTTGAAAAACTAATAAACATTTCCTCAGTAATACTTAATGCCCATCAAGGAGTACCAATTAGAAAGGTGGAACACACACCCGGAAAGTACCATTGGTTTCCTTGAGACCCTCTATGAGCCGTAGGACAATGTGTGTCATTTCCACCAAGTCTGCTAGATGACTGAAACAAAAAATATTGATCATGATTTCTCTTGCATGGAAAATAGCATAAACAATACAGTGCAATTAAAAATCATATCAGTTGGTCATCCTTGTTTTTCATTTAGTATCCATCATATTCCAACTCACAAACAAGATGTCCTTGTTAAAATAATTAACCATGAACAAGTTTCAGATTTCTAATAAGCTACTGTACTTGTAAGCATGCACAATGACCAAATATTGTACACATAGTCCAAGTCCAAACCATGCAACCATGGAATTCTTTAAAATATTCTCCTCATTAGTTGAGGAACACAGCCAAAATTAATCTAATGAAATACTGAACCATCAATGAATGCTACAGAAAACACCACCAACATTACCTTCGCGGTTGTTTCCGACTGTCAAAAGATTTTAACAATACAAACAGCAAATGTATAATCCCTTTTTCCGTTTGATCGTAAAATAGCTTATAGAGAAGAACTCTGGCCGTGCGAGCTTCTTGTTCAACCTCCATCGTATCATCATGTGCCATTTTAACAACCAGATCTAGCATATGAATCTGGAAACATTAATCACATCTATCAATAAAACATCAAAATGTAAAGGGCCAAAACGGTAACAGTACAAGAAATTGCCTGAAATGACTGCAATTCATATTAAAAATTAAATTGGAAGAACCTACGATTAATAATTGGAAATACAGAAAACTATAACAAGTTTATCCACAGTTTGAAAAACTTGATGCAGAAACATCGGTAAACAAAAAGACATTTCTTATTGCTACCAATTAAGCTGCCACTCTTGAAACTAAAGGAAAGAAATAAGAAGAATATCTGGTTATGACGATGCTTCAAAAGAAACCTTCCATTTTAAAACAAGCCTGCCAGAATGTGGTACAGTTCCACACAACTAATCAGGTTTATATGTATTTATACTTTTATTGACAAACCTCGGAACTATAGTGGATAAGTCACAACAATAATTCGTAATAAATATTTTGGATACATGTTCCAAACAACAATGATTATCATGCATAATGCTAAAGATATCATGCACCAATGAATCATAACACTGAATAGAATTGGTCTAGGAAATAGATTCATCATTGATTTGGCATAGAAAATTCCTTCTATAACATGCTAGGTCTCACCACAGCATTAAGACTTTTGTCCACATTGATTTTTGACGATACGGATTCTCCTGAAAATGCCAAATGTTTCTTTTTTCCCATAATATAGATCAGGGTTAGAATTTTAAAAGCACTAATCTTGCTTTCACTTATCAGAGTAAATGGACACCTTGCAACTGATGAAAAAGAAATTAATTGAAGGACAATTTTCTGCATGCTCATTCCTTTAAGCTGCAATGAAGTTTCACTATCACACTAGAAATTGTATGGTCCAAAGCAAATCAACATCCTAAGCTAAGATTTTTGACATTTTTAGTTGCACCATAACTTTGGCAAACAATAGACACCTTATGGCTTCAGACAGGCAAAGTGCACAATGAAATCTTGTATCATAGCCAAAAGGCTCCAATCAAGCTTGCATTACGACTATGAGATGTTTTGCAGATTTTGGATGAAAGAAACAAGCCATTTTTACTAGTTCAGCTCAGATAATCAGGGTCACTGGCACAGAATAATAAAATAATTGACAGGGCAGTAAACTAATTTCTCTGTGAATAAATAAAATATAAACAATTGATGCTTGTACGCACCAAAAAAACAAACATACACACAGAGTATCAAGAAAACAGATGATGGCCTGTCAAAATTGTGCTAAAACAATTATAATGGTTGTGAGTGACAACGATTGGGGCTACCAGTATGCCTTTAAATTATTACAGGATATGATGTATAGAAGTAGAACACAACAAGAAACAAAGATATAGAGTAGAAAGCACTAATCCAAATATCAATACACTTGATAAATTGAAAATGAGAGAAACCTTAGGGCAAAAAGCATGCTCAGTTCACTAATTTTCAGAGGTGCAAAAAGAAGAAGGTCCAAACAGATGGCATTTAAACATTTCGGTAAGTTCATGTCCTCATTGTACTTGTAGGGTTGGTAAGGTAAAGTTTAAAAATACACTATGTCTGTTTCCAAGTATCATTAGAAGTCATGATACTCGGGGCATCACCTTTTACATTGTTGGCACAATCTGTTGATGCTAAAGGATTCAATTATAGACAAAAGTAATCAAGATTTTACTATGGATTTATAAGAATGTATCACTCCATAAATGATGTGTTGGAGTTCAGAAAACGGTGGGTAGAGTTATTGGTTAACTACTTCACTGTATCTAGAAGATAGATTTTGGTCAAAACAAAAATAAAACTGAAAACGAAGGAACAAAGGAAAACTGGATATTACATTTAACAAAGTATCCAGTTATATGTGCAACATATTAAAATAGATGACCATTGATCAAGTATTCAAGTGTTAAAGACACCCCCAAAAATCATTTTTCTTTGTCTGATTCTTAGAGTCGATCAGCATTGCAACTTGGCAATGTCTCATGATTTGAGAAAACTTACAAAATTGGAGTTCAAACGTTGTGAAGGAAACAGAAAAATCAAAATATATTTTCAATGATCTATTAAGATATGTGTTATACAGAATTACCATTTCTTTCAACAAAGATCCAGCTCTTGCCAATGACTTTGAATCACGTGTTACTTTCAATGCTTCAAAGGAAGAGTGCCATTTTGAAATAACCATGTTAAACATGGCCTCGTTCATTGTGGATGCAATAGGTCCACATACAAAACCTTGGATACCAACGGAATTTCCCTTGCCATTCTGCATGACCTCGATTTTTCCTTTTTTTGCCTGCTGGTGAAAAATAAAGAATGAAATCTATGTTTAAAACACTTTATTAAAAATCATTACCAAAATTTAAATTTTGGTTTATTATTCACCCCCAAAAACATGTCAGGGCTTGTTTACAAATACTTCATGTAAAAACTTGTATACAAAATCTGCATATATTTGACCACATAAACATTAAATTTTAAAAAATAGATATCGAAAGAGCATGCTAAATAAATACAAATTTTCCAAAAATACTTCAGGGCTGCATTTCCTTTAATTGACCAGTTTCACCTTATAAATTTTGATTTTTAACACATTTTTTTTATGAAAACCGCACCTTCTGAAACTGGACGCGATGATACTGATAAGCAGTGAAAAATTGGGCAAGTTCAAAAAATACAATGATGTCACTGTTCTGAATTGTAGGATGTTCTTCTTTGATATCCTCCCCCACAGACTGCATTAACACTGCACGATATTTTATAAGAACACCACCAAAGATGATTGATAGTTCAGTAGGTAGTTCGTTAAATAAAGATTAAGTTGAGTAGAAAAATATGATTATTTTGTGTAGTTTACCATTATAACCAGAATGCAAAAATTGATCTGCAAATTTCTGAAGCAGCTCCAAGGAACGACTAGTTGATGACACTGACAGATTCACGTCACATAATATGTGTTTCACACGTCCTTTCTTTATTTGATTGCCTTTTAGAATATTCTCAGCAGGTGTTATGAAAGGATTTCTTTTAATGATCTTTTTTGAACCATCCTGATTTTTAAAAGACAATGATATACCAGAAGAGACAGAAAAATACAAATGACAAATGTAATGCGTTAACTGTTTCGTATAGTAGCGTTCTGTAAATAATTTATACACTATACACTGGCATTCAAAATTAATGTATTAAAAATTATTTAGATAAACCAAGGGTTTTCTATACCTTTCCTATTTTCACAAATGTGCCACAAAACAGTGAATGTCGGGACAAGTCTGTTAATCGTGAGAGTCTTTTTTGCTCTTCCTCTTCTTCCATCATTGATTTTAGATCTCCAAATGATCTACGCATTCCCCCCTGTATCACCCATTTATGCATGTGAGCATTCAAAACAGCTTGGATTTTGAATTTTACTAATGTTATTACATCTGTAAATCCTTGCTAATAATGACCTCCAAAATCTACTCTTACAATTTATAAATATTATCATAATTGAATGTTCACTACCTCCTGAACCTGCTCTTGCATTGTAGCCACTAGTTCAGGTCTTTGACCACAAAAAATAGAATGGAATATCTCAAGGAAAAGCAAGTTATCCTGTTTGAGAAATCCATGCGCATCAGATACATGTTGTGATAATGCCAGAATGAGGTCCATAACATTTTCATGAAATAGCTGCTCTAAAAACCTATCCTTTAAAGAGGTAAAATGTGATTCTGATTTTTCTGTTATTTGCTGTGGTATGGGATCTTTAATGGCCAATAGGTTGCGAAAAAGAGTGAGTACAAGCTGGATCATTTTCCAATCGTCCTCTCCAGAGGATCCACTGTAAGCAAATATAAGACACAACTGTTAATATATGGTCCTCGACAACATCAGTAGCTTGAAAACAAAGAAGAAAACCAGGACAGACTTTGGTAAAACGTTTCTAACATTACCATTCCAAGTGTTCCAATGGCTCCTCCAAGAGAGTAACAATTATAGCAACTGCATCATTGCATAGAAAAGATGCTTTGATGTTCCAGAGGTAGTCCAATTGTAGGGGTATGTCATGATTCTCACCCAATGATATATCAATCGGGGTAGTAAGGAATACTAACACTTTTACTGCATAGGGATGCAAAACACCTTCATTAGCATGCTTATTGCACGCAATGAAATCGTTAAACTAACGTTTCATTTGGAGTAAACAGTCTATTCAATAGAAATACACATACAGTTTCTCAGATAGATTATAAGAATAAATGTTCCTTAGTAATTAAGAAATTCCATAATGCATGATTTATCTTCAGGTCTTTGTTTAACTTCTTTGGCATTCTTTGTTTTATAATCATTTAATGAAACAGAAAATGCAATCAACGGATTTTCGTGATAACTTTGATTAAAACAAGTGGTTTATTCACAGGTTTACCAAATAGAATCTCAAAAACTAAGTGGAAAAGAGACTTATCCCTGGTAGCTTCATTTGGTAACCAGGAATGCATCGAGCAAATAAATTAAAGCTTAATGACAAAGAGAAGCATGCGTCAACGCAGTTAGTGGCACAAGTATGCGTGCATGTACACATTTTGCGTCTTCTGATTAATTATTAACTCAAATGTATTAGACAAGGTGTGTTTTTTAAAATTTTAAACAAAAATATGGATGCATATCATGTGGTTGAACAGCACCTGAATTCACCACCAAATCTGTTTCTTCTCCGTAATACACGATGATAGGTATCAATGAATTGCCCACAACATTCCACTTGCATATCTGTTTGAATGCATCTCTTGTTTGGGGATTATCCCTGCGAAGAAATCGCTGCAAATCTTTCAAATTCTCTGCGGATAATTTGATGAAAAACAAGGTCAGATTACGATGCAATATAATAAGTAGCTATAGAACTATCAGAGCATAGAACTAACTAACTCAAAATGTTCTAATTTCATGAGGACACGAAACGCATCAAATGAGGGACAAGTTCGAGGATTCATTCCACTCATTTGCATATCATTTACGAAGCTAAGCTGGGGTAAGAAAACGAAAGCCTGCTAATTACAAAGCTAACGGAAACCAGAATTAGGGGATGTTCATCTCAACAAAGATGTAAGATCAGAAACCCAAATGGTTACCGATGCCATACAGAATCACGGTAAAAAGTTAAATAAATGAAACAAAAAATGAAGAAACAAATCCTACCGAGACAATTTTTGCCTTTCTTAAACTTTCCGGTTTGCTTCCCGCTGGGATCCTGCGGTATTTGTCCGAGTCCTGCGCAGACTACGGACAGCCCTTCCAACTCCATTTTTGCAGACAAATGTTTGATGAAGAACACCACTCTCGCTGAGTAGCAAACAGCAGCATAAACGAAACTTAGAGGATCGAATTAAATCGCAGCGCCTTGCTCTATTCGTTTAACCTAAAACGTCAAAGAAAAAACAACAAATGCAGAAGATTGTTTCAGTGTTTCTCCTGCATTCTTTTGTGACAGCAGTCCATGCTTCGGTCACTAAAAGGCTCGGATTTGCCATGATGTGCCTTTCGCGGGAAAGATTAAGAACGGGGAATTACGACCAGTGTTTTCCCGCGCAGGGACAGAAACGACGACGTTCAACTGACTTTAGGGAAAAATGTGGGCCTTATTTTGAATTTCGATGCATGTTGCTTTAAAAAAAATATGTTTTTGTGAATCATGAGAGTGGTTGCAATATCATAAGTTAAGGCAAGTACTAAACCCAACCCACAACCTTCTTAGTAAAAGTTAAGTATCTTAAGCATTATGTTAAGTTTGTTTGTGTTGATTTTTAATCAAAATAAAATATAAATTAAAAAAAAACTTGAACCTTTATCTTTGTTAAAGGATCATCACTTGGAGCCACAATGCTCATTCTACTAAGAAGGAGGGTTGGTAGTTGTGCAAAAGCCTAACCTCTTCAAGTGGCTACACCTAGGCTCTAATTCAAGTCTTATACATGAGAAATGAGCACCCTACCATCACTCCAAATGATAGTCCCTACCCTTTATCTTTATTGTTTGAGTGAAACTTTGATCAACTATATATATTCAAGACACGTCAATTAGTCAATCCTGTTTTATTGGGACAAGGCTATGATGATGATGATGATGATATTTATATAAGCCAATATGAGGGGATGTTTGACCTCAAAAACAAAATTAATATAACTAAAAAAATTTAGAGTACAACCATAGAGAAGCACCAAAGAGAGGTGAGACTCTAGCATAATATAAAAGAAATGGCCCAATGATTTTGGGTATGCCTTTTTAGGTTTTCATCGTTGCAACCAATATGGAAAAAGCTCTCCCATGGGGTAGGGAAAATTTTTGAATTTGCCATATTTTAGGAGCACACTCTTGGTTTTTTACTTCTTACTAAATACTTACCATTAAAAAAATGAAAAAAGAAAAACTAAAGATGAATACATTCAAGGCTACAACTAAACCTTGAACTGTTGAATAATGTCACCTCAATACCATTAGATGGAGATTTTGTAATAGACCACATTATATCGAAATTTCCAAGTTTCATGAAGAACAATGAAATAAAAGTAACTCCAAGTTATCATTATCATCATCCTAGCCTTATCCTAACAAAATAGGGTTAGCTAAATTGTTCTTTTTCACCATTCACCTCTATGAAGAGCTAAGTCTTTATTTATTTGTCATTTCTTTAGATCATTTTCAATTGCTTTTCAAGATTTAACATGGTTTTACATCTAAGTGCCAACCTAATGCTAAAAAGTGTAATGTCCCCATTCCCAAATGGTGTTGCTACATAACAAAGATGGTGCCTCTTCATAACAAGTGTTATTGTTATCATAACAAGACTCAAAAGGGCATGTTATATTTGAGACCTGAAAGGGTACATTGTAATAACAGATGTGTCTCTCAAGGTGACCTTTGGGGGTTTGACCTAAGGCATTTATACCAGGGCTTAGAGGTCGTGCCAACATGGAGTGGTAGACCTAGTAAAGGCAAGTCATGAAACCTAGGTGAAGTAGAATAGGAAGAGGACTAGCCATCCCTTTTAACCGATGATAGGCCTAACCGTGGTGGCAATGCTAAATTACCTATAAGGGATAAATGTCAAAGAAAGAAAACCTCAAGGAACACTATCAGAGCATAATCTAGATACACCATTTCATATCAATAAAGCATTATTTCTTTTTTACTTTTGCATTTTTCTTATTATTTCCTTTACACGTAATGTCAAATGTTACATATATTTGACGTTTGGTATATTGTCTTCTTACACATAATGTCTAATATGATGTATATTTTATGTTTGTCACGACATCCAAGAACGAGATGTCACAATTAGTATTAGAGCAAACCATGACCCAAGGACTATTCAAAACCATGGGCCAACTACAACATGAACTTGAGGATGAACCATGAAGCCACAACATAAGAAAAGTCATTGATCATCACCAAATGTACCATAGGTTTGAGATCAAAGCTAGAAGATATCATTCCATTGATTTCATGAACAATGGATCAAACATCTACAAAAGACATAGATTCCACCAACCAACAAAATTCTTTCATGGATATCACTAACCAATGAAGATCTCATTACGCCTCATCAATATTCATCAATTGCAAGAGATGTTGGTAACACAAGAATACACAAGTCCAAGTAACTCTTATCCATCTAAATACTATAAATATCAATTGATTAAGGTCATGGTTAAATTTCTCCTAAAAAAGTTAGTAACCATGACCTGAATTGATCTTTGTTGAAACTTATTATCCTAAGTGTTTAACCCTTGTAACTTGGCATTATTCATCACACCAAGACCTAGGTATTAATAAGAAAAGGGAGTCAACCCATCCATGAGATTGTCTAATCCCCACAGGGAAACCAATACTTACTAAATGATGTTGTCATGATCTTCTCCTTAGTACTTCATTAGGTTACAACCATGATATAAGAAGGTATAGCCATCATACTTGTTAAAATACAAGGTATAAATATTATATTCCTATCCCAAGGTTGGTACATCATTTACAATCAATTCCAAACAATTTAGAAGATCTCAAATTACCCATATGTCAGCCCAATAATGTCAATTCAACAAAATAGGCTATTTTGGTCCTCTTGATTCCTAAAATTCCAACTTCATGTTTGAATCCTAAGACTATATCTAATGTATAGTACTTGTTGAGACAATTCCAACAGTACAAATTTAGTCTTGATCAGACTTATGGTTTGAGAGATATCATTGTTTTAATTTTCTTGTTATGTGTGCATTAATATAGTATTAAAATTATTAAAAAATTCAAAATTGTAGAGTTGGGAATCAAACTTGGAATTGCCATTTACCCAAACCAAACCCATGCCTTGTCATTGGCCAAACCTCCACATCAATTGTCGAGGCAAGGAAGAATAAAATAATAATAAAAAGTAAAACAAAAAAAAAAAAGAGGGAGCTAGAGGTCATGGGTTCCATCCTAGCCCCTAATTTCAAATTTTTAATTATCAATTTAAAAATAAAAAAAATTAAGGTCCTAGGGGCTAAGGCCACAGCCGGCCCACATTGCTGGCAACAGTAAGGCTACAAGGCCCAATCACACCATGGCGTGGACGATAGGATAGCTAGCCCACACTACCAATGGTAACAAGGCCTACCATACTATTGTGTGATAGAGCCACAAGGCTCGGTTGCATAGTGTTGTCATTGGCCCAATCATGGGTTCATGTTATCGATGATAGTAGGGCTTGCTATGTCATTATGCAATAAGGCTACAAGGCTTGGCCATGTAATGTCACGGTTGGTCACACTAAGCTGCTTGCACCCCAAAATCTACTCCTGACACATTGTTCACCCTACACCACCACACATTGCTTGCCACTCACCATCATCTCCTGTCGCCACAAGCCTCTTGCTGCTTGCCATCATCCGCCTCCACCGTGGTTTCTCGCATTGTTGTTCACTAACGTTGGGAATCACTACCCCTTACAATGCATCGCAGACACCCCCAATGCCATAGATCACTTTTCCTTCCAATACACTACAGACATCATTGACACCATAAATCACTACCTCTTCCAATGCATTGCAAACACTACTGATGCTACAGATCATTGCCCCTTTTGATGCACTGGGGACACCGCTGATGTTGTAGATCACTACTCCTTCCAATGCATCGTGGACACCATCGACGCCATAGATCACTGCCCCTTCTGACGCACTGTGGACATCGTTGGTGTCAAGAATCACTACCCCTTTCAACACTCCATGGACAACATTGAAGTTGAGAATCACTACCCCTTTTGGTGCTCTACATACACCACTGGCACCAAGAATCATTGCTCCTTCTAGTGCACCACAAACATCACCAATGTCAGGAATCACTTCCTATTCTGACACTTCATGGACACCATTAATGCCAAAAATTGCTACCCCCTCTAGCATAGCACAGCCATTGCCGATGTTAAAAATTATCACCCCTTATGACGTCACTATAATGAAACTCTCATCTTCAATAATGTGCAGACCCCACTTGGGGCCATGTAGGCCTCGATAAGGGCCATGTAAGCCCTTGTGTGGGCTACGCAAGCCCTGCTTGGGCTATGCAAGCCCTCTAAGAAGGGCCACGTAAGCCATGTGAAGGGCTACACAAGCCTTGAGAAGGATCGTGCAAGCCTTGTGAAGGGTCGCATAGGCCATGGTAAGGGGCTACGCAAGCCCAATAATAGGCCACCTTCACACATAACCAAGACCACCTACTGCCACCAACCATCACTGTGCTCTTGACATGCCTTCATTGCCCACCACCACCATGCTCTCTTGGCATGCCCTACCATCATCACACCCTTCTTATTGCTCCAATGCCCCTGCGATGCTGCTGACATCCCTACTCTGGTAATTGCCCTTGCCCTTGGTAATGGGAAAATGTTTTTTGTTAACTGATGAAGAATTCAAATATTTTCATCAATTAACTCATTAATTTAAATTAAGAAGTGGGAAAATTTATTTTCAAAAGGGAAATTTGACATTGTAGTAATAGGTAAGATAAAAATTTTAAAATTAAGCACACTCATCTTGGAGTAGTAGTGGGATGGGTGACCTCTCTAGAAGTCTCATTTTTCACCAAAGGTTCTAGACCTCAGAAGCCATAAATTTTGATTTTGAAAGCCTTTTTTGGTGAATGAAGAGTCATTTCCTATAGATTTCAACATTTTGGACATAATAGTGAAGTCAGATCTATCACAGGGAACTCTAAAAATTAGTTTTCACCCCTTACCTAACATAGTACCTCAACACCCTCAAAAGTCTAATTTTAGCATAATTCAAGTATATGATATCTTTTTTTAACGTATGAATAGTCATTTCCAATATTTTCCCCCTTCTTAACTTAATGGTAAGGTCAAATTTATCATCTAAGTACCTGATAATTCAATAAAATCTTAAGAGGCCATAACATAGACTAGCCAATCACAATTTAATTATTAAGACTTAATGTAACTTCTTAAAACTTAAGATTAAGGGTTTAACATATGTAGATAGATAATCTTAGCTTCCTAAAGCTCTAGTTTATCATTAGTACACTACCGAAGTTAATGTTCTTAAAGGGGATATAAAGGTTAATTAGTTGATAAACAAAAACAATCAAGAAGATGTATATCAATTTGTTTTGCAATCAAATCATACAATAGAGCAACATGGAGAGTCCTAATCTCATTTCAACAAGATGTATGGTACCTCTAAATAGTAATGGTCTAGCAAAGAATACAAGAATGAGAATGAAATTTGCAACATACAATGTGCTTGCAAGATCCCTAGTGAGTGAGAAACAACATCCACTATGTGCACCATGGGTCTTGAATTGGCATAAGTATTGATGCCCATGCATCTAAGTAGAGTTACATGATTTGGATGCTAATGTATTATTCCTACAAGAAGTCTTGTCATAGGAATTCTTATACTAATTCCAACTGGAGCTGGAAAAGATGAGATACAAAGGTATTTATAAGCAAAAAGGTTCTTATCGAAGTTCGTCTTTTGAGCCATACAAGTTAGCCTATTGTAGAAATCATAGCATGAGTGATTGCAAAATATTTTATAAAGAAGCCAAGTTTGAATTAGTACAAAGATTTGAATGGAGTTTAGAAAAAATGATTTTCAAAATTCCATAACTCCAAAGGATGGGAACCAAAGAACAATTAAGATTTCAAAAAAAAATCACATAACCTTAGCATTGATACTAAAAATCCATCTATCAAGAAGATATGTATGTATAGTCAACACACATTTAATTGCCAAATCAACGTGTTTAGATATTAGACTATGTCAAGAAGCATACTTGATTAAGCAAATAGAAGAAAGTTTGAAGAATAAATTATTCCTAAGCTATGTCGATCTAGTGCCAATTGTCCTTTGTGGAGACTTTAATGCAAAAGTTAGACGTTGTGTTTATCAATTCTTAAAATATGGATGTGTAAAAGAATTTTTAGAAGATGAACTTCATTTGAAGAAGATTTTTCCATCAATTCAACATGAAATTCCATTGGCCAATGCATATTCTACTTACTTTGAATTTTCAATAGATAAATCAAATCACAAAATTTAGAAATAGATCATATACCACTTATGGTAGAATTACTCGAACAAGACCATTTGATCATATACCACTTATGGCAGAATTACAATTACTTCCATCAATACATAAGGTTGATTAAGATTAGGAAGTATCTCACCCATACTTTTATTTATAATCTTATTATTGAATTTATATTTTAATTAGATAAGAAAAATATCTAAGGTAATGAAAGTTGGAAATAAAAGATTTGCCCTACCTTCACTTAGGTAACTAGGTATGAGTTGCACTTTATGTGATCCTGGTTAGGACTGGTGATTGGTGGTTGGTAGATCTTTAATTCATCTCTTGTCATTATCTTATAAAATGAGGTAAGTATTAATAAAATAATATTTAATACTTATATATATTCTTCTCACATATATTTTGTTTATATAATAAGCAAGAAACCACATCAAGTCCAAAGGAGAGATCAAATTATTTGAGCATGGAAGAAAAGATAGTGAACGTGGACTCATTCAAGGATGAACAAAACCTAACGGGGGTAGATTATAACATCCCCATTCCCAAATGGTGTTGCTACATAACAAAAATGGTGCCTCTTCATAACAAGTGTTATTGTTATTGTAACAAGATCCAAAAGGACGTGTTGTAATTGAGACTCGAAAGGATGCATTTAATAATGGACATGTCTCTTGAGGTAACCTTTGGGGGTTTGACCTAAGGCATTTATACCTAGGCTTAGAGGTCATGGCAACATGAAGTGGTAGAGCTGGTAAAGGTGAGTCATAAGAGCTGGGTGAAGTGAAACAAGAAGAGGACTGGCCATCTCTTCTGGCCAATGATAGGTCTAATCATGGTGGCAATGTTAGATTGCCTCTAAGGGATAGATGTAAAAGGAAGAAAACCCCAAGGAACACTCTCAAAGCATAATCTAGATACACCATTTCATATCAATAAAGCATTCTTTTCTTTTTCCTTTTACATTTTTCTTGTTATTTCCTTTACAGTCAAATGTTACATATACTAGACATTTGGTATATTGTCTTCTTATGGATAATGTCTAATATAACACATATTTGATGTTTGCCATAACATCTGGGAATGGGATGTCACAAAAAGGATAGTCACCTAGAGCCTCAATGCTTCTCTTATCAAGTGGGTCTTAAGAGGATTAATGAATGAGTGAAAGCCTAACCTCTTTTCAAGTTGTTACACCTAGGTTTGAACCTACACAAAAGTAACTCCAAGTATAAAGAAAAAATCCTTGCAGTTGAGAATCATCATTAAATAAAACTTCATTCAATATTGACTTAAAACCATGTAAATATGAGCTAAGAACTTCTATCAAGTTGACAAATTAAAAAGTTGTAAAGGAATAAGTCTTCCACATTGCAATAAAATAAATCTATGATGATGAATACCCAAATAAGAGCATCCAAAACCAATAGGTAAACATTGATGAATCAAATATTATAATTTTTTTCTTTTTAGATTTTGGATGTTGGGGGTTGTTAGAAATCAAAACATTTTTTTTTAATAATATTTATCTCAAAAACATCTAGTTCAATTTTTTGACTTAGTATTGCCCACCAAAAATTAAACCCATAACTTGAAGTTTCTAAATGAAGAGTCTTATCACCACGCTAACATATTAATGTTAAGAAATGTGTAATAATAAGTAGAAGCATTCCAAGTTTTGATGGAAATCCCATTGTTTTTTTTAATCATTATAATGTTTGTTGGTATGAACCTTTATTGTGTTTTTGTAAAAGCTATTAAATAACATTCTATTGGTTAATAGCTGAATACATTCAAGGCTGCAAATAAATCTTGAACTATTGAATAATGTCACCTTAATACCATTGGAAAAGGATCATCACCTAGAGCCTCAATGCTTATCCTATCAAGTGGATCCTAATAAGGTTAGTGAATGAGTGAAAGCCTAACCTCTTTTCAAGTGATTACACCTAGGTTTGAACCTACACAAAAGTAACTCCAAGTGTAAAGCAAAAATTCTTGAAGTTGAAAGCCATCATTAAATAAAGCTTCATTCAACATTAACTTAAAACCATGTAAACATGAGTTAAGAACTTATAGCAAGATGACAAATAAAAAAGTTGTGGATGAATGAGTCTTCCATGTTGCAATAAAAGAAATCTATGATCATGAACATCCAAATAAGAGCATCGAATACTAATAGGTAAATCTTGATGAATCAAATATTATAATTTTTTTTTGATTTTGAAGGATGGGAGTTGTTAGAAATAAAAACATTTTTTAATAATACTGATCCCAAAAACATCTAGTCCAATTTTATGACTTATCATTGCCCATCAAAATTAAAACCATAACTTGAAGTTTCCAAATCAAGGGTCTTCTTACTAGGCTAACATGTTAATGTTAACAAATGTGCAATAATAGGTGGAAGCATTCCAAGTTTTGATGGATATTCCATAGATTTTCTTTAAAAAATCATTGGAATGTTTTTAGTATGAATGCTTATTATGTTTTTGTAAAAGCTAGTTGATAAATCGTGTTTTTCATATGCTTCGATATCGGGGTGGCCACGATATCGCATACTCGATATTGAGTACACGATAACATGGCCCAAGATGCAATATCGTACATTTTATATTGTAGGGTTACTCCCAGGTCTATAAATATAGCGCTCGGGTGCACAATTGGGAGTAGTTTTTGGTAGTCAAGTAGTGAAACTCTTGCAATTTGTCCATTTGACAGTTAGAATATTTTCCAAGTGCCTGCAGTAGGAGATCTAAGTGTGAATGGATCTTTATTCAAGCATTGATGTACCTAAACACACCATTGTGTTCGCAATAAAGATGACCACTTTGATTCATTCCATGCAGCACCTGAGACTTTCTTTCTTATGCATTTATATTTCATGCAATTTACATAAATATTATTTATGCAATAATTAATTTTGATAAACCAAACAACTCATTAAGATACACAAGCATGACCCCTTCAAACATATGTGTGACACTTGGTAGCTTAGAAACGGTTAGCATTTGATAGCCTAACGGTGTTTACACAGAGTTTAGGATGTGTTCGAGAAGTGGGAATGGTTACTTGTGTTAGGCTAGATTAGACCATTGTTTACTTTGCATTTAATCACTCTTACTAGTATTATTGTTCTACGCGAGTAATTGGATAAAATAAAAAATAACAAAAAATCTTATGCCTCAGTCACACTCAACCATACAATTGCATTTCACAAGTGGGACCGGGAAGACAACAAACGAACAACACGTACACACTATTTAGCTCTAGTGTACTTAGTAATTATAGTCTGCTGAATTCGACTAGATCTTACATGAATGCCTGTGATTTGTATGGTTAGGTGTAGGGGTACCTTGCTACTCATCACTAGTAAATAATGTTCTATTGGTCAATAGTTAAATAGATAAGTCATCAAACTTATTCATAGGGAAGGTGTTCTTTCCCACATTGGTAATTGACATCTTATTACTCTTTTGAATCTAGCTTATTAAATTTTGGTTAAATGTCTTGCTAAAAAGAAAAACTAATTATTCCTCAATTAATTACTCTAATGCAAATTGGCTTTGTCAAATATAGATATATTCTAAATAATGTTGTTGAAGCTTAGGAGGATATTTTTAAAGATTGATTATGCTAAAGCATATGATAGAATTGAATGCCAATTTTTTATTACTTGTCTTTGTAAATATATTTTTAAAGAAAAAATTATTAAGATGGTGAAGACTTTTTTTTGCAAATTCTAATGTACTTGTGGCTACAAATGTTGGCATTACTTGATAGTTTTAACATTTAATGCTTAGTTAGGCACTGTTTCCTTCTTGCTTCTTATCTCTTCATCATTGTTTTATATTTTTTATGTAATGCTATATAGAATGACTAAGAACATAATTTTCCATAATACATCTTTATTAAAAATAATATTTTCACTTTATTAATGATGAGTCATGATTTTCCTATCTTGACATTGGAGCCTTGACATTTGATGAATCGTTGTATTCTATCTGCTCCAAAGTCGGGTATGTGACACTGAGGCTACAATGTGGGGGTATATACTCTGGCCTATAAATATAACACCTGGGCTCCCATTTTGAGTTAATTTTTAGCTAGAGTAGTGAAGCTCTTGCCATTCATTTTCCTCAGAGTTAAAATATTTTCTAAGTGCCTGCAGAAGGAGTCTAAGTATGTACAGTTCGTTGTTCGAGCACTGATGTACTTGAGCACAATAGTGTGATGGGAATAAAATGAACTCTTTTGACAATCCTTGTAGCACTAAGAATAGATTAATCTTTTCTTTTAATGCACTTTACTTTCATGCTTTTTTGCTTTAATGCATTTGAATTAAGCAATTTATTTCCAATTATTAATGAACACACGCACGACCACTTCAACCATACATATAGTACTTGGTAACCTAGCAATGCTTAACATTTGGTAGCCTAATAGTCCTTTATGTGTTCAGGATGTGTCTAGGAAAGTTGGACGGTTACTTGTGTTAGGCTAGATAGGTAATAAATTGTGTTTTTCATATGCTCCGATATTGGGGTGGCTATGATATTGGATATGTGATATCGCAACCCAAGATGCGATATCGTACATTTGATATCATAGGGTTACTCCCGGGTCTATAAATACAACGCCCATGTGCACAATAAGTAGTGAAACTTTTGCAGTTTGTCCATTTGAAAGTTAGAATATTTTCCAAGTGCCCAAGAAAGAGGTCTAAGTGTGAACAGATCTTTATTCAAGCATTGATGTACTTGAATACACCATTGTGTTGGCAATAAAGATGAACTCTTTGATCCAATCCTTGCAGCACGTGAGACTTTCTTTCTTATGCATTTATATTTCATGCAATTTACATAAATATTATTTATGCAGTAATTAATTATAATTAATCAAGCAACTTATTAAGATACACAAGCAAGACCCCTTCGAATATACGTGTGACACTTGGTAGCTTATAAACGATTAGCGTTTGACAACCCAGTAGTGTTTACACAAAGTTCAGGATGTGTCTGGGAAGTGGGAATGCTTACCTGTGTTAGGGTAGATTAGACTATAGCTTGCTTAGCAATTAATTTCTCTTACCTTTAATCACTCTTACTTTTATCCTTGTTCTACGTGAGTAATTCCATAAAAACATAAAATAATAAAAATCTTATGCCTTAGTCACACTTAACCATACAATTGCATTCCACAAGTGGGACTGGGAAGATAGCGAACAAACAACATGCACTTGTTATTTAGCTCTAGTGTACTTAGTAATTATAGTCTACAAAATTTAACATGTGAACACTTGTGATTTGTATGGTTGGGTGTAGGGGTACCTTGCTGCTCATCATTGGTGCCGTTGCCGAGGATTATAGTTCTTTGTGCACTATTTAAGCCTAGTGAAATTTAGTAACCTTGTTTTTTGAACCCTGAGAGTCAAATTGTACAAAAACAAAAATTATTATTATTATCATTAAATTAAATCTTAACTGCACACTTTTTATTAACAAAAAATGTCTTCTTCTCATAGGAGCCCATCTCCGCCCAGGGTAGTTCAAGTACCTCAATAACACTGAGTGGTATATGCTCATCCTGATGAGTATGTACTAGACTTTACCTTCATCTTACATCAAGATGAACTAATGCGGTGATGTGATATGGAAGGCAACATCATGTTGCCACCTAATCGATTTGTTCCAACTATGCTCTAGCTAATGCTTGCATGACATGGGCTTCAACATCTCCATGGAGAATATGAGATGCTAGATCCCGACTCAAGGGATTATCATCCCACTAAAGTGCAAAGATTAAGGGATTGTTAGCTGGAGCACCAACATGAGCTTGTGAAAGGCAAGGGGTCAAATATCTTTCCACCTCCGCTTAGCCCAATTGATGAAGGCAATCACTTTTTTAGTAATTCTTCTCTTTGACTTTGTTCAAGGAACCCTTAACTAGAATGTACAATCTACAATCCATAATCTAGGTTCTAGTCAAAATAGATCCAATGACAAAAATGGATCTAGAGAAGCAAGTTAGGAAAAGGGGGACAAAGGAGATTATGATCGTGATCGTGGTCACAAGCATCAAAGGAAGGATGATAGGTGTCAGCGCAGAGAAATTTTTCCTTCTTCTTCCCCTTCATTATCTTCTTCTTCTTCTTCATTTGGTTCAAATTGTGGCCATAGAAGGAATAACCATGATGGAGGTGATCGATGAAACCAGAACCATAGAAGGGACCATTGGGACAGTCGTGACTGAAGACATGGGCAATCTAAAGAGGCCTGTCATCAAGAAAGAAGGGCTAGTAGAGAACATCATAGGCACCACCATCATGGCCTTGATGAACCTCTACTTGCTACTTGGGGCATGTTGAATATTGCAGAGGCTATGAAGATTTCAACAAGGCATGTGAAGGACAGCAGAATAAAGAGGTTGGATATGAACAACATCCCTCGATTTGAGGGAGGATATGATGCTGATCCACAAAATCATCTCCAAGCCTTGCAAGATGCATGTGCCTTGCAAAATATTGAGAATGAATGGTAAAAGTTGAAATTATTTCCAAGGACACTCATAAAGGAAGCAGAAAATTAGTATTGATCCTTGGAACCAGAATCAATTAGGCAGTGGAGTATGATGTTAGAATTATTCAATGACAAATATCAAACGTACTCTTGAGTATCCAATCTAAGAAAACAAATTCAAGGGTGGAAACAAGGGAATCATGAGGCCTTGGATGCTATTATTGTTTGATACTACTCTTTGTTGCATAGGTGTCCCAGCCATGGATACTCCTAGCTTGATCAGCTTCACCATATCATAGATGGGTTGCGATTTGAAACTAGGAATATCCTTGGCGTCTATGCCCAAGGGAGATTGACGGAGTTGAGTACCCATTGAATTAAAAAATTAATTAAGCAAGTAGCCAAGGAGGAGGGAGAACTGAGAAAATGTGAAAGTGCAAAAGAATGCAATAGGGATCCTTCTATTCAGAAAAAAGGGATTTGATTTTGTGATAGTGAGGATGAATTCGCTATAGATGAGATGGTTAATCAGAAAACCTTGCTATTCTATAAATTGCAATTAGAAATCATGAATAAGGTTGATCAATTATGGGACTTCATGGACAATAGGTTTCAAGATATTCTAAAAATTGTTGAAGGGTCCAAGGAACAAAGTGGTGAGCATGAGCACCAGAGGCATAAGGAGGCTAAGCATGCCATATCTACACGTAAAGGTAAGATGGTTGTAGATAGTGACTCAGATGATGACGGTGGGTGTGATGTCTACCAATATGAACATTCTAAGGGATGTTGTCCAGTTGTATCACACTTGTAGGAATTGGGGGTGTATGCCTTACATCCACAACTTGCACAAAGGCAAACGCCCAAAAGATTGCCTTATCCATAAGGCAATCTTCAAAAGTTCCACTAGCCACAACAATACTATCCAAGTGGAACTCCTCTGCAATCCTATGAATTGTACTAGCAGTGGAAGTAACCACAATCATGGACATTGGCACCTCCAAGATAGTAGTACCCTTATTGACAACCAGATCCTTACAGTTACTATCTTCAACAACCTTCATATCCAAGGGACTCCTCTAGTCATGTTTCTACTTACCAATCCTACCACTACCCTCCTAAAACATGTTAATCACCCTATCCAAGGAGAGATGCCACCTACAATCTTCATGTACCTTCTGTTCCTACACCTACTCCTCCACCTCTTGCACAACTACTACTTGTTCCATCCATGCAAGGTGAATTGCCTGCATAACCATAGCAAAGAAACGCTACAAGGGCAGTTAACCTGCAATCAGTTAACCTATCCAATGGGTTGGAACCATGAATAAAGAAAAGATCCTTTTTTCAACCTTGTATTCCACCAAATCCCTCAGACACATCGGTGGTTGGTAACCCTACTCCTCCAACTTCCTTTGTATCCTTTTTATCTAAGTTCCCTTCAAACCAAAATCCTTCTTGAATCCACACTGTAATGTTGACACATGTTATATCTGATTGGATTCAAGCTGGTAACCTACCTAGAAAATTAGCTGATCTTGGGAGTCCCCTACTTTAGTTGCAAATTGCTGAGAAAGAGCCTTGCAAAGATCTTCTTGACTCTAGTTTTGGTGTTAATTTGATCTCACATGAGATGTACATAATGTGGAACCTTTCTCCTTTGAAGAAGAGCAACATTCAGCTTGAATTGGTAGACTACTCCATCACTGTTCCATTGGGACTGGTTAAGGACATCATCACCACTGTTTGTGGGTGGTCATATCCCACTAATTTCCTAGTAATTAAAGTGGAGAACTGCAAGGGGGACTTTCCAATCATTATGGGAAGGACATGGCTAAGTACCGTTGATGCCAAAATGGGCATTAGAGATCTTTCCTTGGAAATATAAAAAAAAATGAATTTGGAAAGATCTAGAAGAGAGTTTCATGTATCGCGTACAGTGATTTAGGGTGCCATTACGTGCAGAAGCGATGGTCAGTAAAGCAAACATCTATCTCTACATGCAAGAAATGTGCACTAGAAGCTGAGATTTAGAGATGTCTGTACATAGTAGCCATCATACAAGAGGGCACCCAGTGGCTGACAGCTGATGCTAGGAGAAGCACATTATGCATGGAACCTACTGAGGGCCTAATGTACAAGTATGGATGAACTTGATTAAGTTCATCACCAACTCTTTAAAGGAGCAAATGATGATGGCAATTGGGGTGAGCTAGAAATTCCTGACAATTTTAAATAAGAGCCCCTTGAATTGAAGACACTACCGACTAGAATGGAGTATGAATTTTTTTAAAATGGGAGGCCAGTTATCATTAATGCCAAGCTTGCTATAGAACAGAAGAAAAAGTTGATAAAAGTTGTGAAAAAGTGGTCAGCAACCTTTACTTGGTCTTATTCTGAACTCACTGGGATAGATCCAAGAATATGCCAGCACCAGATATACATAGACCTTGCCATCAAGTTGAAATGACAACCGTAGCAGCGTTTGAATCCCAAATTAAAGTAGATTGTCAAAGAGGAGATTGAACAACTCCTCAAGGTGGGATTCATCTATCCTATCGTATATAGTGAGTGGATCAGTCCACTCATGATTGTACCAAAGAAAGAAGGAAAATAGCGAGTGTGCATTGATTTTTGGCTGCTCAACATGGTAACTTTCAAAGATCATTTTCCGTTGCCTTTCATCGACCAAGTGCTGGACACCATTTTTAGGCATTGTTATTATAGCTTCCTTGATGGTTATAGTGGCTATAACCAAATTTGGATTGCACCAAAGGACCAGGCAAAGATAACTTTCACAAGTGCTTGGGGGACTTTTGCTTACCGATAAATGCCATTTGGTTTATGCAATGCCCCAGTCACATTTCAACAATTAGATCTCAGCAATTTTCAACAACAAATTGGTAGTGGGGTAGAAGTTTTTATGGATGATTTTTCTACCTATGGAGCTACGTTGAAGCAAGCCTTGGATCATCTGTGTCAAAACAAACCTCCACCTCAATTGGCAAAAGAGCCATCTTATGGTCCAGGAAGGCATAGTCTTGGGGCATTGCATTTCAAAAGCAGGAATTGAGGTGGACCCTGAAAAAATAAGAGTCTTCTAAGGAATAACCCATCAACCTGAAATAGTCAAAGAAGTGCGGTTATTCCTTGGTCATATTGGCTACTACCAATGCTTCATTGAAAATTTTTCCAAAATTGCCAAGCCATTGGTAAAATTAACAAAGAAGGATGCATCATTCATCTGGATCCTTGCATGTGAATTAGCATTTCAACAATTGAAGCAAATGCTTATTGAAACCCCCATTCTTCAAGCACTAGATTGGTCCAGACCATTTCATGTGATGATTGATGCATCAAATTATGCTTTGGGGGTAGTGCTTACACAAATGGATGGTCAAAAACATCCATATTACATTCACTATGCAAGTCGGAGCATTGCAGGTGCACAACTGAACTACACCACTACAAAAAAGGAGTTGATGACAGTGGTGTTTACTTTAGAGAAGTTCAAGTACTATGTGCTTGGCTACAAAGTGTTTGTGCACACAGATCATAGCTACATTAGATTTTTAATGAACAAAGCAATAGTGAGCCCCCATGTCATATGGTGGCTCATGATTTTGCGGGAATTTGATCTCACGATGGTAGATCGTAAAGGTGTGGAGAATGTGAGCACGGATCACTTATTGCGATTAAGATGGGATGACAAGGAGAAAGACAATCCTTTATCTAATCAATTCCCTAATGAATCTCTCCTTGCAGGTGCTATTAATACATAAATACTTGCTAAAACAAAATGGTATGACACCATCCTCACTTATCTGCTCAAGCAAGAACCGTCGCAAGAGCTAGACACTAGAAAGAAACAACAGTTTCTTCACCGAGTCAAGTATTTAATGGAGATTAATGAAAACCTTTACAAAGTCTATCCTGATGGCCTAGTACGTTGGTGTGTCCCTAATACGGATCAACTGCACATTCTTTAAGATGCTCATGAAGGTCCTTGTGGGGGCCATTATGGTGGGAGATGCATGACCATAAAAATTCTCATGGTAGGGTATTATTGGCCAACAATCTTCAGGGATGCATACCAATTCATCCGCGCTTGTAATCGTTGCTAGAGGAATGGTGGAATGACAGCTCAATGGAGGGGCCACAACAATGGATACAATCTTTTGAGTCATTTGATATTTGGAGCATTAACTTTATGGATCCCATTGCACCTTTATCAAATGGAAAGGCATATATCATAGTCACAGTTGACTATTGCACCAAGTGGGTAGAAGTAGTAGTCATCACCGACTGTACATTTACCACTGCTACTTAGTTTGTACAACAAGTATCGTAAATAGGTTTGGTATACCTTGTGTGTTAATTTCTGATAATGAAACTCATTTTACAGGTGTCACTTTGTGGGAAACTGATGCAATGCTTAGTGGTTGAGCATAAACTCACAACTCCATATCAGCCCCAAGCCAATGGTCAAGTTGAGGTCACTAATCAAGAGATTACAAAAATTTTAACGTGTACCATTAGTAAGTACCAAAGGGACTAGAGCACTAAATTAAATGATTCCCTTTGGGCCTATCGCTCGACATGGAAACTTCCCATAGGTTATTCTCCCTATGAGCTCATGTATGAAAAACTACCAACATTGCCCATCCAATCCAAACTCTGTACACTCTCTACAACCTGTGATCTTGACCTAAATCTAAGTCTAGCACAAAAGGAGCAATTAATGAGTCTTAACTTGCTAGACAAAAATTAGTTAATGGCCCTATTATCCAACAAAATTTATATGACATTCAACAAGAAATGCCATGACCTCAAAATAAGAAAAGTCAAGTTTCAACCAGGAGATAAGTCTTTTATTGGAATCCCGCACATGTACCCGAACAACCAAATTTCAAACATTGTGGGAAGGACCTTACATCATTGATGAGAATTTTCCATCTAGGGCCATGATCATCTACAAACCTGATAGCCTAGACAAGAAACAACTAGTCAACATTTAACAAATAAAACCTTTCCACGAGCCCAAGCCAACCAACGCAACAAACACCTTATTAGATGGATAACCATGCTCAATCTTTTGAATCTCTCCCTTCCAACTTACTCGTGGTGGAGATGGCCATCCATACCAGCACCTTAGGTGACTCCTTAGTTTTTGACTTTTTGTTTGTTTTACACATTTTGGTTTTACAACTTTTTATTTTCATCTTCTTTGTTTTACATATTTGTATTTTTAAGGCTATTGGTCTTCTCTTAATTTTTTTACACCATTGTTAATATATTCAATATTTATTGTCTACTCTTTTACATTCTTTTATGGTTATGATTGCTTAGGATCGATGTATTTCTCTACTTTTTCTACTAATAAGGTGGTAGGTACAATGGCAATGCACTACTCGATGGTGATATGCTTCATTTGTAATTTGATTGTTGATGTCTGGTTTCTAACTTTGATTGTCATTACTAATGACTAGAACATGGTTTCTTTTCATGTAACAGAAAATGAGTCCACATCATCCACCCATCCACATACTCTATGGTTTTCCTTGTTTTGGAAGTGTGCAGTCTCTTCTTCATTAATGCAACTTTAATAAATTGGTGACTTGTGTAGTTTTCAAAATTAGGAAGGAATCAAAGGTTTGGATAGGGTGTGGCTTCAAAGGGATGCGGTATTCTTTGTGTTTTTCTATTTTTCTACATGCAAGAGTGTTCTTGTAAGCTTCTCACCATTCCACGTCATTTCACGGTAGGAAGTCAAATAAGTCCTTGCATGGCGTGGTCCTCATCCAAAAAAAAAAAGAGAAAAGATGAGGATTCAAGACACACCCCTTGGACAAAAGAAATGTAAAAAATGCATGGGTCTTTGCATGGTGTGGTTCCCATTCAAAAAAAAAAAGGAATTCAAAGCACACCCCTTAGACCAAATAAAAGGGCTACAAGCACTGGTTATGAGACTTGTCTTGTCTCCTTTAACTAAGGCCCTTTCTCACTTCCTATCTTCTCTCCAAGTTGGAATGGTGGTTATTTTGTGGAAGCATTCTTATGTCTTAGGGGATGGACTAGCCTTAGAATGTTGATGTGAATTCACTGAAAGTGGTTGGTTTTGATCTGGACTAAGGATGGATCCTACCAAGTCATTTAATCACAAACTTCAAAAGAGACTGTATGTGACCATAATTAGGAACTCCATTTCACTTTCTTTGTTATCCATCTATGCTTTCCATATCTCACCTCACTGCTGGTTTCATGTTTTGATTCAATGTTATAGTTTGATGTGTTAGGTTTCTTAGTTAGTTACTTTTTGGTCTTTGCACTTAACTTTCCATAACCATTAATCATCCATGGAGCCCACAAACTCCTTGATCTGAAGTTATGCAAGGGCATAAAAGCTCGTGCCTGCTTTGGGGAGGACCCACTTGTATATTTTTTGGTTTGGTTAAAGTTAAGTTCTTTACCCTTAGACATTGTTACAATCAAATTCTTTTATTTATCCCATCCATGTCATCCAGTTGTACACACCTTCAAAACTATTTGTAATGAACTCCTTTTTATTGTTGTGAATACCCTATTTCTAGTACTCCTTGTGTTAAGCTTTTTTTGAATTGTATGGATCACTTCTCTTATTTAATCCATTTGTCAGTCTTTCCACTAATAATATCAAGTAATCAATCTATCACAATCATAACTTGGTCAGATAAAATCACCAACGAGACATGGTATTCAGCTATTATCTATTACACTATATATGTTAATCCTTGGTTTTGTTGTGATTGAAGTGGAAAGCGTGGACTAGAAGCGGGACTATCGTCACCAAGAAGGATGCAACCATATCACTCACGGGAAATTATTCATGACAGTTGGATCTTTTCTACCTCTCCCTCATTCTTCTATTGCCAAGAGGGGTTGGATGTCCTTTGGATTCGTGGTGTTCTTTCCTATTGTCACAAACACCAATTTTGTACATAATTGTAATATTGTATGCTCGGGCACTTTTTTATTTGTCTATTTTCTTTGTGTCACTCTGCATGTTAGTCAAATAAGTCCACACCCCCTAATATATTTTGTAAAGGACTTGGTTCTCTTATTTTGCACTCAAGGACAAGTTTTCATTCAGTCATGGGGGTATGATAAATTTTGTTTTTCATATGCTCTGATATCAAGCTGGCCGTGATATCGGGTACACGATATTGGGTACGCGATATCGTGACCCAAGATGCGATATCGTACATTCGATATCGCAAGGTTACTCTCGAGTCTATAAATATAGCGCCTAGGTGCACAATTGGGAGTAAGTTTTTAGTAGTCAAGTAGCAAAACTCTTGTAATTTGTCCATTTGAAAGTTAGAATATTTTTCAAGTGCCTGAAATAGGAGGTCTAAGTGTGAAAGGATCTTTATTCAAGCATTAATATACCTGAGCACACCATTGTGTTGGCAATAAAGATGAACTCTTTGATCCAATCCTTGTAGCACATGAGACTTTCTTTCTTATGCATTTATATTTCATGCAATTCACATAAATATTATTTATGTAGTAATTAATTCTAATTAATCAAGCAACTTATTAAGATACACAAGCATGATCCCTTCGAACATACATGTGACACTTGGTAGCTTAGAAATGGTTAGCATGAACGCTTGTGATTGCACGTGAATTTGACTGGATTGCATATGAACACTTGTGATTTGTATGGTTGGGCATAGGGGTACCTTGCTACTCATTAATAAGCAATAATCAAATTAGATCTTGAATTACTTTACCTTTTGATGAGTGGTGAGGTACCCCTACACTTAACCATACGAATACGAGTGTAGCACATGCGATCCGGTCGAACTCC
>MNCI01011532.1:570706-589742 GCA_015680685.1 Gnetum montanum | reverse complement strand
TTGTAATCAAGTCGTACTCATACCGCATGCGATGAGCAGCTGATTCCTTGACTATCCGTACACATCCTTAGATGCTCATAATCAAGTCGTACTCATACTGCATTCTAGGAGTTTAAGGGTGAGAGAGAAACAATAAATAAAATCCTATTCCATGCACTACAAGGTTTATCCGAAAAGCTCATCTTTATTGCCGTACACAACTTGTGTTTAGGTACAATGTTGCTCGAATAAAGATCCGTTCACTTTGGGACTCCTACTGCAGGCACATGGAAAATATTCTATCTCTGGAGTGATCAAAATACTAGAGTGTCCCTACTTCTAACTCAGGATGGCAAAACAAGGGAGTGTCGCCTCTTATTTATAGATATGGCGGTGGACCGCGATATCGCGTACACGACATCGCAGGGGACGACGCGATATCGTGGCTCATGTGAATCGCGTCTCATTAGTTGATTATTCACTACACCAGCAAAGAGGGTTTCATTAGGAAAATGATCAGATACAACATATTCATCCTGTTTGCTATCCCAGCGCAACCGAGACAAGTGATTTGCAAGTACATTCTCAATGCCTTTGCGATCTACTATTGTTAAATCGAACTCCTGAAGAATTACCAACCAACGTATGATATGTGGGCTAACCATTGGCTTGTTCATAAGGAACCTAATTGCACTATGATACGTATGGATGTATACTTTGTAGCCCAATACATAGTGCCTAAATTTTTTCAGTGTAAACATTACAGCCCTTAATTCCTTTTCTGTAGTCGTGTAGTTGAGTTGTGCACCGGTGATACTCTTACTGGCATAGTGGATGTAAGAAGGTCATTTTTGTTCATCTAATTGTGTCAGTACGGCTCCTAAGGTGTAATTAGATGCGTCGGTCATGATATGAAATTTCCTGGACCAGTCAGGGACTTGTAGAATGGGAGTTTCCACAAGCCTCTATTTGAGAGTTTGGAATGCTCGTTCACATTCCCTAGTCCATTCGAATGGTGCATCTTTTTTCATTAGTTCCACCAACGGTTTGGCAATTTTGGAGAAGTTCTTAATAAATCTCCTGTAGTAGCCAGTGTGTCCAAGGAATGGCCGAATGTCTTTGAAAGTTTCTGGTTGTCAGGTAATTCCTTGGATGACTTTGATTTTTTTTGGTTCCACCTCTATTCCTAATTGTGAAATTTTATGCCCCAGTACTATGCCCTCTTGAACCATCAAATGGCTTTTCTACCAGTTGAGCTTTAGTTTGGTTTCAACACATCATTTCAATACTTGCTCTAACTAGGTGAGGGCTTGATCAAACCTCGTCCCATAAGTGGAGAAGTCATCCATAAAGACTTCTACTCTGTTACCTATTTGCTATTGAAATATGCTTAGAACTAATCGTTGGAATGTGGCAGGGGCATTGCACAAGCCAAAAGGCATTTGTTTATATGCAAATGTTTCCCAAGGACTGGTGAATGTTGTTTTGGCTTGGTCTTTTGGTGCAATTCGTATTTGGTTGTACCCACTATATCCATCCAGAAAACTATAGTAGCGATGCCCTGCTATAGTCTCTAAGACTTGGTCAACAAATGACAATGGGAAGTGATCTTTAAATGTTGCCATATTCAATAGCCTAAAGTCTATACATACCCTCCATTTTCCTCCTTTTTTTGGTACGATTACAAGAGGACTAACCTATTCGCTATTAGCAATAGGGTAAATGAACCTAGCTATGAGAAGTTGCTCTATCTCCTCTTTCACTATTTGTTTTAACTTCAGGTTCAATCGCCTCTACGGTTGTTTGCAAGGCTTCATGGAGGGGTCCGTGTAAATCCTATGTTGGCATATGCTAGGATCTATTCTGGTTAGTTCAGGGTATGACCAGGCAAAGGTTGTTGACCACTTATTTATCACCTTTAGCAAACTCTCTTTTTGCTTGGGGACGAGCTTTGCATTGATGATTACCGATTTTTTTTTTAAGGTTCATGTATTCCAAATTGGTGGGCAATGATTTTAAATCTAGGGGCTCTTATTTAAACTTCTCAAGAATCTCCAACTTTCCCCAGTTAATGTTTTCAGGGTTAAGGGTTGGAAGTTGGCAACGGACTTGCTCAAGTGCATCCATGATTTCAACGTAAGTACTAGTTATCCCCTCAGTCAGTTCCATGCATGTCATTGAATTGTTCTCTTGGTCAACCATCAGCCACTGGGTGTTTTCTTGTCGTGTGGCTGCTACATATAGGCACTTTTGTATGTCGATGTCTTGTGCACACCGATTGCATGCAGGTAATGTTAAACTCTGCATTACCCATGATTTTTGCACACAATGGCACCCTGTGTCACTATATGCGATGCATGGGACTTTCTTCTTCTAAATCTTTCCAAAAGTATTTTTCTTGGATATCTCTAGGGAAAGATTACGAATTCCTAGGCATGCATCTATTGTGCTCAGCCATGCCCTTCCCATTATTATCAGGAAGTCCCGTTTGTCATTGTTTATTTGGATCACCAGGAAATCAGTAGGGTATGACCAACCACCTACAGTGGTGACAATGTCCTCAACCTATCTCAAAGGAACAGTGATGGACTGGTTAGCTAGATCTAAGCGAATATTGCTCTTCTTGAGTGGAGGCAGGTTCCAGGTTTTATACAATTCTTGTGAAATTAAGTTGACTCCAGACCCTGAGTCAAGAAGAGCCTTATGAGGTTCATTCCCAGCGACTTGGAGATAAATTAGGGGGCTTCCAAGATCAAAGAATTTCTTGGGAAGGTGGCCTACCTTAATCCAGTTGGTTATGGTATGCGTTAACATAATCGTATGCATTGGTCTTAATTTTTGGGTTAAAGGGGGTCTCGAAACCTTATTTGGTATGGAGGTATTTAGATGTTCAACCGCTTGTGAAGGTGAGTGCTTGTTGGATTGTTGGTCCTAAAGAAAGGTCTTTTTGACATATGATTGTTAGAACCAACTAAGAATTGAGGATTGGGGGCTCTCGTAATATTGGATTGTTGCAGTTGAGTGGGAAATACCCTGGGCTTTGTTGGAGCGGTTGGTGGTGGAGCTACTGGCGTAGGAGAGGCAGATGAATTTGGAGCATGGAATGTGTGTGGAGTGTCTCCCGGAGGAGACGAAGTCCTAACATACTCTTGAACTTGGTAGTAACGTGATGGGTTTATGTGACCCATAGAGTCATTTGGAGATACCGGCTACTGCACATAGTATCCATATGGGTCAGGTTGCCGGTAAGGGTATTGTTGTTTCGATAGTGGCATCCCCCATGACTGTGGGTATTTCCACTGCTGATGTTGTCCAATGGGTTGTGGTGGAGTTCCACTTGGATAGTACGTTAACGGTTGGTGGAACTGTCNGTCCATAACCTCATCGGAGATAGTTATTTTCCCCTTACCCTTGTTATGTGCAGGGCTTGAATCTCTCCGCTTTGTCTTGTTCTTGTCACTACTTTGTTCCTCCTTAGACTCTTCTAAAATTTTCAAGACAGTTTCAAGTCTAGAGTCTAAGGAATCCAACAATTGATCCACCTTAGCCAATACTTCTGTTGTTAGCTTTTGAATCGGCAAGGTTTTTCTGTTCACCAACTCCTCTAGTGGTGACTCATCCTCTTCATCACAAAATTTTACTCCCCTCTTCCGGAGGGAAGGATCACGCTTATATTCTTCCATGCTCTCTCTTTTTCGTAGCTCACCTTCTTCTTTTGCTACTTGCTCCAACAAGTGATGTATTTCATGGGCTCTAAGCTCGGATAGTCTCCCTTGGGCATAAGTTCCAAGGGTTCTTCTAGTCTCATGCCTTAGCCCATCTATGATGTGGCGAAGTTGGTCCTGTTGTGCGTAACCATGGCCCGGGCAACGATGTAATAATACATAGTAATAGCCCATGGTAGCATCCAAGGGTTTATGAGTACCTTGCTTCCAGCCTTGGATCTGCTTACACAAATTAGACACTCTAGAGTACGTTTGATATTTATCATTGAAGAGTTCTAACATCGTACTTCACCTCCTAATGGTTTCCGATTCCAAGGATCGGTACCAACTCTCTGCTTCCTTAATGAGTGTCCTAGGAAACAACTTTAATTTCTGCCACTCGTTCTCTATGTTCTACAAGGCATAGGCATCCTGGAATGCCTGTAAATGATTTTGCAGATCAGTGTTGTATCCCCCTTCGAAGCGTGGGATATTGTTCATGTTTAAATGCTTAATCTGGCTATCTTTTAAATGCCTTGTTGGGATTCTCACTGCCTCCATTATATTGAGCATACTTCAGGTTGCAAGTAGGGGCTCATCATGATCATCTCTTTCATGACACTTGTGTTGTCTTCGTTGTTCCCTACTTTTCCTTCGTTCATGCCCTTGTCCTCTCTCTCGACTCTCTCATCGAGGTCTCTCGTTTCACCTACCTCTATCCTCATCATTATTCTCATGATGGCTGCGTCCAGATGTGGAAGGAGGGGATGAGTGATGTGAAGAAGGGGAAGAAGAAGGAGAACCATCACCATGATGATGTTTCTTACCTTCTCTTCTGTGGCTTCAGCCCTGATCGTGATGATGATATGAGTGCTCGTCCTTGTTATATGTTGTTGTTCCCTCAATGAACAGTTGGCATTCATGGGGATCAGAATCAATGTTATGTATCATTGAGCATAAGTTTTGATACCCTACCTCCTCACCATCGTTAGGAGGGGGAACATCATTTGATAGAGAACCCGTTATAATGGGTTCATCATCTCCTATTTCGCTTAGGACGTGCGGGACCCCTTTGCCCTTCAACCGTGTATGTTGGATCTCATGCCTTGAGTCCCTTATACGTTGTGCTACTGTGGGATGATAATCCCTTATATCAAAATCATCTATAACGTATTCAACATAGAGCTGTGTCATGCCAATCTGTGCCAAAGCACGGAGGAGCATGTTTGGGACTGATCGATCTGGAGGTAGCACGATGTTACCTTACAAGTCTGTCCAACATAGTTGTTCATCTTGATGGAGGATAAAGGTAAAATTGGGTATATACTCATCGGGATGAGTATATACCACCCTGTATTGTTGAGGAACTAGCTAATTTTGGTTATGTGTTTTTGACTGCTGACTGTTTCTAGTATGATCCCTAGGTGGTGAAATGCTCGTATGAGAAGAAGAAAACATTGTGTCTTATCGGTGTGCTATTTAACCATTATATAAATTTTTTGTTTAATTAATCCTAAGGTTTGTTTAAGCTGCCAACGATGTGAGTAATTTCCTATGTTCTATTTAGCGCACAAACACTTAGTCCCCAGCAACGGTGCCAATGATGAGTGATGAGGTACCCCTACACTCAACCATACGAATACGACCGTAGCATGTGTGATCCGGTCGAACTCTGCAAACAAAGTGCCTACACGCCTCATGGAACACTTAGGGTTAATCATTCGTTGTCTTCCCAGACTTACTTGTAGTTGTCACGGTGTATGATTAAGTAAGTCCGAGGTATATGATTTTTATAGTTTTTTATGTTTTATCTCCTATGCTAGTGAGGTGAAGGGTGAAGAAAGTAATTAAATAAATCTAACTATCTAACTAAGTCTAAATTAATCTAGTGTCAACATCCATTCCCACTTACCGTTCACACCCTGAACCAATGCAACCTTGGCTACCAAACGCTAATTGTTGCTGGGATTACCAAGCGTAACACACGTGCTCGAAGTGGTTGTACTGAGGCACTTAACTAGGAGAGAAGGGTTGAGAGATTTAAGAACTAATAAAGCATTTAAATGACAAGTAATAAATAACAGTAAATAAAATCCTAATTAGCCTATTCCATGCACTGCAAGGTTTATCCAAGAAGTTTGTCTTTATTGCCGTACACAAACTTGTGTTCAGGTAAAATGTCTGCTCGAATAAAGATTTGTTCACTCTGGAGTTCCTACTGCGGGCACATGGAAAATATTCTATCTCTGGAGTGATCAATCTGCCAGAGTTTCACTACGGTCTAAGCCTAAGATGAGAAATAAGGAAGAGCCTCCTCTTATTTATAGATATGACGGTGCACCGCGATATCGCGGGGGATGATGCGATATTGCATCCCATCACCTTTCATTCTTGTTGTAGGCAATCAAATTTATACAATATAAAATTATAAAAATTATATGCCTCACTTTGGACTAAATCATACATGACAAAGCTACCATTAGTCCAAGTGGGAAGATAGCGAACTGCGATCAAGGCATAGTGATCTAGAAGCCACAACTAGTCCCATCCACGGAATTCGATCTAATTGTGCATGAACGCTTGTGATTCGTATGGTTGGGCATAAGGGTACCTTGCTGCTCATCAATTAACTATGCATTTTGCATATGAATTTTTTTTATGATACAAAATGATAAAGCTATTGTGGATTTTCTTTTTTATTGTGTTGATCAATATTACAAACTTTTAGGCTATCATATTCATTGGTTCAAATCTTCTATTTTTTGTAATAAGGGGTTTCAAAAATGGGTTTATCTATATATTTTCATTTTTTAGAAAAGTCAAATGTTTTCAAATTATTAGGCATTTCTTTTTTCTTTACTAGATCTTCAAAAACTTTCTAAGATATTACAGTAAAGAAAATTGAACAAAAACTTATTAAGTGGAAGGAGAAGAAGATTTTAATGGTTGGTAAAGTTTATCATTTATAAGTATATTATTCAAGCTACTCATGTAATATTCATAATATTAAGCTCATAGTATTTTTGCATATTGTTACATTAACTAGCTTGTGCCAAATTTCTTTTAGTAGTAGTCATTTTAGAAAAATATTTTATCATATTACTTGGAACATTTAAACTTCTCACAAAGAGGATGGTGGATTAAGTTCGGTGAATTTTTATAAGTAGGATATTATTTTATGTGCCAAGTGATTGGTAAATGCTTATTTGGTGTAGAGCCTTAGAAGTTTTTTTTTTCATACGTGTATTCAAATGGGTAAGCCTATAGGTAGTGATTATTGAAAAGATTCTGATGAGTGGCGAGGTACCCCTACACTCAACCATATGAATACGAGCATTTCATGCACGATTCGGTCAAACTCCACAGACAGACTAGTTGTGGTATCTAGACAGTTATCCTTAGGTCACAGTTCACTGTCTTCCCACCTGGACTAGTGTTAACTNATAGGAGTTTAAGGTGAGAAGAGATTAACTAAGAAAGCAGTAAATAACAATTAAATAAATAATTAAGCTAAGTAAATGCTGCAATTATGAAGTAATCTCAATCTTTATTTCCGGTCATGTGCGTGTCCAAGTACGTCACACTCGAATAAGGATGCCGTAAAATTACAATCACCACACTATGGGCATACACTGGGAAATAATTCTAACTCTAAGAAGGAAAAAATACAAGAGTTTGGGTAAGGAACTAAGAACTAACTCCCAAAACAAGGAAAGCTGCCTCTTATTTATAATAATTGAGGTAGGCCACGACATTGCGTACGCGATATCGTGGGACAGATGTGATATCACAGCTGCGATATCGGGGGTCCGATAACTAGGCCTGATAGACCATATCTTGTATCAAGGCTCCAATAACTGGGCCTGACAGACCATGACTCATCAGATTATCATTTTTTAAATTCAATTCTTTTTTCAATAGATATTACTATATTAGGTTCTATTGTCACAAAACACATTTGAAAGACTTGGAGCTTTATTAGTGATTTTTTTAACTTCAACAATATCATTGTTTCCACCTTTATGCTTGATAATATTTCTCCTTTGGGGCTTTCCATTAATAATGAACCATGGGCTATTAAGTATCCATGCCTTTGCAGCACATGGTGTAATCTTGACATTTCCTCACTTTCATCTCTTCACATACATAATTTCTGGATTACTTGGTCTAAGTGCTAATGTCTCTATGACATTACTATTTCTAAAAAATATACATTTTAAAAATATTTTTGATAATATCGATAGAAGTGTAACTAGTTAAGATTCTTATAATGATTTTCTTGACTTTTCTTGAATTAATGGAAACCATGTTTTTTCATATTGGTCCAAGATTTTGTATACTCTTATTAATTCTGATATCGATATTTGGCTAAGATTTTTATTATCTTTGGAAGATTAATCATAATGTATAGTTATGGAAGCAACGAATTCAAAAGATATGGAATTACACTACTACTTTAAAAAGTAGACATGTGATGAATCGTGATATCGCATACGCGGTATCGTGCACGCGATATCACATCCACCACATGATATCGCATACGTGATATCGTGTCGTGCCTCATCTTCTATAAATAAGAGGCAACGCCCTTGGTTCCGATACAATTAGATTTAGACCCTTAGCTAGACTCTTGCAGTTTTGTCATTCCAGAGTTAGAATTATTTTTGTGTGCCCACAATAGGAGTCATCGAGTAAACGAATCTTTATTCGAGCAATTTGTACTTGAGCATAATTTTGTGTACGAAAATAAAGACGAACTTCATGATAAACCTTGCAGCATACAGATTAAGCTAATTAGCAATTAATGATTATTTAACGCTTTTCTAGTTAATTAATATCTCTCTCAATGTTCAACCCCCTTAGTTAAATACACTTAGTACAACCACTTTGAGCATGTGTGTAGAGCTTGGTAACCCAGTAACGATTAGCGTTTGGTAACCCCAGCAGCGTTAAATAGTCATTGATCAATGAAAAATCAATAAAATAATTATTATAATTTTAAATAGTTAAATTTATATCTAAACTATGTCAAAAATTAAAAAAATACATTTTTAGAGGCATTAATATAATAAAAAACCTAGCACTTAATTCAAGTAATCCATGGATTGTACATGTAAAGAGATGAAAAAGATGTAGATACTTAATAGCACATGGTTCATTATTAATGGAAAGCCACTAAGGAAATAACTTATCAAGCAATGAACTTAAATTATAAATTTGTTAAAGTCTAGAAAATCATTTATAAAACTTCAAGTGTTCCATGTTTACTTTATGCCAATAGAACCTAAGATAGTTATGCCTAGAGCTTGGTTGAAAAAATGAATATATTTATAGTAATCACTACCTCTACGCATACACACTTGGATGTTCCTATAAACAATTGTTTCCAAAACTTCATACCAATTAATCACTTCAGCATAAACTTGGCACATAAGACAATACCTTATAACAATTCATCAAGCCTATGCCACCATCCTCGTTGTGAAAATTATAGGTATCCTAAGGCAACACGACAAAAACCCTTAATATAATGAAGAAATTCCATACAAGTTCTTGAATGTGATGATATTTAGTATTAATAAAAGTCTAAAAGAAGAAATGGTAAGGGAGGAGAAAGGGTGTTAGACTTTTAAAAATAAATAATAATATTTAAAAATTTAAAATATTTCATATCACTAAAAAAAGAGTTTGAAGAAAAAGCCTGATAGGTTATAGGTTTTCATCCTTACAATTAATCTTAAAAAATCTTTCCTTTTGGAATAGGAAAAAGATCAGACCTTGCTCTTATTTAGAAGCACCCTCATGGGTTTTCACTTCTTACCAAAAGGCTTATTGTAAAGATAAAGGAAAAAAATCTCTATAAAGACAAAAGAATGCATTAATTAGAAATAATTAAGAAATAGAAATAAAAGCTATATGCTTTCTGACCTAAGTTTTCAAAATAAAAGAAATTATTATTGTAGAAAATAAATTATTTATTCAACTTTTACTAGTGGTTTTTTTTACTTAAAGCTATACTTGAAAAAATACATCTTTGAAAATTTGATATTTAGCTCTCAAAGAGATATCATAGTTATGTTCTTATTGCTAGAAAATAATTGCACACCAAAGCTTCTAAATAGAGTAGAGAACAAGTAGTCGAAAACACTTCCAAATACAAAGAATGAAAGTAGACAAAGGAGGTTGATCACCAAAAAATGATTTGATTGATGCTTGAGGAAAAGTTGTTACAAAATCTAGATATCCATTTTGAAACATGTTGTACAACATAACACTAAAAAATTATGATAAATAAGTTTTCACTTCCATAAAGAGTACTTTGAGGAGAAACAATTCTTGTATTTTGAAGACGAGGGTTGATTAGTGATGAGTATTTTGATTAGTGATGAGTATTCCCAATGCCTAATCATATGGTTAAATGCAATAAACCGTGCTGTAATTTGTGGATGGGACTAGTGTGATATCTAGATAGTAAACATGAAATCACAAATCAATGTCTTTCAAGCTATACTCCTAGTGGTCCTTAGTGCATATGGTTATGTATAGCTAAGACACATGATGATTGATGTTGTTCAATCATTGATTGAACATTATTAAAATATAAAAAATTAATTTAACTAATCTAATATGCACTAAAGTAAATCTTATAGTAGCCTAAGTTAATGAGTGTTGATTTCTAGCTTGTTGAAAATGTTTTGAATTCAAGTAATCGCTACTAGGATTACTAAGCAAAGCAAATAATAACATTACTGGAATTACCATGGGAATGTGTGTTTATGTTCAAAATTGATTATGCTCATTCCACCATTGATCAATGTGCATGGAAATGTAAATATTAAGCTAATTGCATAGAAGATAAATTACATTGAAAATAAATTTTATGCTATGTCAAAGTGTTGTAATGAATAAGAATCAATCTTGATCTTATTATGGATCATGAATTTTGTCTAGATATAATACCAATCAAATAATACATGATCTTATCAACTCAAATTCATGTTATGGGTACTCGTTAACTATTCTAAGATATGAAGATAGTATTGATGAACATTACAAAACATTGAGTGTCACATTACAAATTTTATTTAAGTGGATGTATTACAAAATGATAAAAAGACTAGGCAATGATGTGGAGCCTACTTAGTAGACTCCAAAAAGGACCCATTCTATAAGCCTTATAAGCAAAATTCAACTTAGAAACAAGAACAAGATAATGGATTGGAAAAAATTCTCCTTTTTATAAGAAAAATCTCAATATGCAAAGAATTACATTAAATATGAGAAGTCAAGCTTGACTCAAACCTCTCCTAAGGATCTTAGAGGCCACACATGTTCCCTCTCAATCCTCAATTGCTCACAATGAAGCTAAAGTTCAAGACAAGATACTTATAAGAGATTCTCTTAACCTCTCTCAAGTACTCTCCCTTGCCTCTCACTTAATTCTTCTTGCATAAGCTCTCAAGAAACTTCTCAACTCTCACTCTTACTCTTTCTCTCTTACCCAACTCAAGCCTTAGACTCTTATTTATAGCTTCTTGGTATGACATTTTGTCTTCCCTTCAATTTAATGTCTGTTAAAATCTACATTCAACATCTAAAAGAAATAGTAGATGTCTATCCCAAGTTCAAAGATGTTAGAGTAGACATCTATAAATCATGTTAGGCATCCTAAGAGTGTGTAGTCATCTAATATGCATATTATACATCTAATTGTTAGGGTAGATGTCTATCCTACCAGGGCCAAAATTAAAGATGCTTGTTTTGAGATCTAGAGCCTCTAGACACCTCCAAATAAGTTCCCATAGCCCATAGAACCTCCTAGACTCATAAAAAATAAGTACAAAACACTCTTAAACATGGGAAAACACCTTGGAATCATCTTCAAAAGGTTAACACGAGAAGATACACACATATTCAAGATGCATTGAGGATTACACAAGGATTGGGTGATGTCCTTGTTAGGCAAACATCAAAGTTTTCAAAATTGTAATAGTTCTTAAAAATCTACTAACAATGAGTCTTTAGGTTATCTCATGCAATGATAGTTCTTTCAACCTTAGTTGTGTCTGAAAAATGAACTAAAATTTCTTATTATCAACCCATGGGTTTCTAGGTAGCGACCATATGACGTTCAAGTTTTAATTCTTGTATATACTACTTGTTAATTGACGAGTGGAAAGTATGCTCTATGTCCAACCATAGAAATCACTAGCATTCATGCACGATCTAGGTGAATTCCAAAGACTTTAGGTTTTGTTAGTGCACTCGTCTAGGAGGTGAAATTAATGTTATAATCATTATCTTCCTAGCTACACTTGTGAAGTGCAAGGGTATGGTTAAGTAAAATTGAGGCATATGATTTTTATCATTTTTATCTTTTTATGTTCTCAGTCTCCAAATGTTAAGTGTTACTGGGATTACCAAGCATTACATGTATGCTCGAAGTGGTCATACTTATGTTTACTATTTAATTTATCTTAATTAATTACTTTAATTACTTAAAACATTAAAGAAAACTGCTTAAAATGTTAAATGCTTAAAGAAACAATTAATCTAGTCTAAGTGCTATAAGGTTTGACTAGAAAGCTCATCTTTAGTTTTGCACACACTAGAGTGCTCAGGTACAACCATGCTCAAATAAAGATCCATATACTTTTTGACTCCTACTTTGGGCACTTAGAAGATATTCTAACTTTTGAATGAAAAAACTATTAGAGCTTTGCTACAACTTATGAAAGGAATGTCATAAACTTTGCAAAAGCTATACATTTATAGGAGAAACAAGGTACCTTGTCAACGGGTCAAACCCTACATTGACAATGGAGGCTCCTGAGGCTTTGAAGGACCTTCTCCTACTTCGAGTGTGCACGATGGTTGAGGTAGTTGCAATTGTCCTACGGTAGCTGCAACTTCTGGCAAAAGACGAAAGGTGTTCAATAGTTCCTTCATCTTCTCCTCCTTACTCCAAGGATCATTCATAGTCCATGCTACATCTTCAATGTGGGTTGGAATGGGAATATCCCACAAATAGGACATTGTTAGGAATAGCTCCTTAACATTCACAAACTAGGCAACAAATTGTTTACGTTCGATATCGAATTCTCTAAGTACATTGTGTAGCTCTTGATAATTTTTCATGCATTTGGCCAAGTTATCAGCAATTGAACATTCATTGGTGAACCTCACTTTGAGAACCTCAAGTTTGGCATTAGCAATCTTAAGCTTCTACTTGGTGTCTTTGTGATGCTTGAACCCTGCTTCATACAACAAGTATGAACTAGTCACTTATTTTTCCAATTTTGAGCATGACCTATCATCAGTTAGCATCGTCAAATTTGCATAACAAAGATTGGCAAGTTTCATGTACTTTGTCATCTTCTCGATCTGTAGCTCTTTCATGGGGATCTTTGTTATAGTCATTAAGCCCATCAAAGGTAGGCAACTAGACATTACCTCCTTCCTTGAGCTATTGGAGGGCCTAATTGATTTTCACCTTTTCCATCTGATTGTGCTTTTCATTAATTCCTTTTTATAGACCAAATTGATATTTGTAATGATTCTTGACTCTCTCAAATTTAAAAGTCTCATTTTTTCAAGCGGCCATCTCTATCATAGATTTTTGGAGAAGGTGATGAGTGGCGAGGTACCCCTATGAACAACCATACGAATATAAGCGTTCACGTGTGATTTGGTCGAACTCCAAGGACTAAGTGCTTATGCACCTTCATAGAACAAGGATGGGCTATGCAATCGTTATCTTCCCAAGCTTATAAGGTACAATTGTATGGTTAAGTAAACTTGAGGTATATGATTTTTATGTTTTATGTTCCTGGTGCTTAAAATGGAGAAATGAAATAATTGAGTAACTAATTTAATTTAACTAATCAACTAGGCTTTAACTAGTCCTGACACCAGCATCCGTTCCCACTTGCTAGACACATTCTAAACTGGGATTACCAAACGCTAGTTATTACTAGGTTACCAAGTGTTCCACGTATGCTTGAAGTGGTTGTACTCAGTGTGCTAATTCGTTGATAATTAACAAGTCAATAGAAATAACATTAATTAACTTATGAGAGTAGCAAATAATAGTAAATAACATTTAAATGAAATAATTAAGCTATTCTAAATGTTGCAAGGTTTATAACAAAGTTTGTCTTTATTTTCAGACACAAGGTGTGCTTAGGTACACAATGCTCGAATAAAGATCCGTTCACTTTATGACTCCTACTGCAAACACTCAGAGATAATTCTAACTCTGGAAAGGGAAAACTGCAAGAGTTCGACTAAGGGACTAAGAAACTAATGCCAAAACCAAGTGCCCCTGTCCCTTATTTTTAGGTGATGAGACAGGTTCCCACATCACGTATCCGATGTTGCTTGGTCTACCCCGATATCGCGTATCCGATATCAGGGATCCGATATCACGGGTCCGATATCGAGACTCATTAGAAGGGCTTAGACTTCCTCCATGGAGAGATTTCTATTTTCTGTTGCATCAATCTCCTTAATTCATTATTTACTCTGGTTAGCTACTCTTGCTATTGATGGATAAAATCTTGCAGCTGCTGCTTCTACACATCAACATTCCATAGGCAATGATTTTTTGTCGTTAAGATTACATTCTTGTGGCACATATGGATAAATTCCTTTTAAATGGTGTACATTTTGGCATTGGCCACAAGCTAGTCAAGGATGGTTGTCTCCTTTGCATCCTTAACCTTTTTAGCTTGTTGTGAAGCTATTTGAAAGCTTCATCATGTGTCAGTGTAGCATTGAGAAATGTAGGATTAGTGAGGTGGATTGTTAGTTCAACAACCTGTATAATCAAGCATTGGTTTTTAGCTTAGGTTGTTTCAAGTTGTCCCTTCAATATGATGCATTTGCCACTTACTTCTAGTAGCTCTGACTGGATTGTAGTGATTGTATCTAAAAGGTCAAAGACATTCAAAATTGGTTACCTAGTTCCCACCAGTTGTTCCAGTAACTCCTCATGCTAGGCTGCATTCAGTCTTCTGCTAAGGATTCCTATGGATGTAAGCAAATCTCTGAGTGCCAAAATGTTTGGTACAAATGTTGTAGGTATATTTAATGCTTTGACAATTTTGGTAGCAATGACCTTTATTGCTGTCTCTTGCCCATGGTGCTACATCACGAAGACAGTTACCCCTCACCCTCCTCCAAACGTATCAAAAAAGTAGCAACATTCCTAGACATTTTTGGGAATTGCTATTATTGGGAGAGAGATACTGTTACCTCTTAGGTCCTAGGATTTGAACTTGTAGGCAGCTACATTTCTTGGGATGAGAAAATTGACCCACCTCCTTCCATCTGGCTTATTTTTCTAGCAACTTCATTGAGGTGTCTCATTGCTAGAAAATACATAGATGGATCTTTACTAGTCATTCCTATTCACTACTCCTACTCTCACAAGAGCTACTCTCGATTATCAGGCATGTGCTCAAGGGCAAAGTGGGACTTCGGTGTTGTTTTGTGAGTAGGTGGTGGAGGTGGTGGTTGCTACGCCTCTTCTTAGATGACTTTGATAGGTTCTTTGTCCCTCATCATTTCTACCCAAGAAGCATTTAGAGCACATTAGATGGTGTCATTTGTGTAGCATGTTATTCCTTTTCTCTTGCATAATTTCTAGAAGAGACATGGAAAGGAGAGTGCCTTCATTTCATGTTCATCTTCTATGAACTACTCCTCTATCTTAAGATAGATCAGCTATGAAAGGTTGACCGGGAATCTACTGCTTAGAGAGGCACACACACAAGTGAAGAAGGCTGTTATTTTGCTTGGCCTCATCGTTGGATTCAAGTGGAAGTTCATAATCTTAAATTATGCATACTTTGCTATGGTGAGTGCACCAAACTTATTACGATCAACTCCATAATACAACTGCGTCCATTATTTCTAGACGCCAAGATTTACCTACATGGGGATTTTAGCAAAGTTGGCCCTAGTTTCTGGTAATCCAAGGGCCTCTACAATGACTTTTACCAAGTAAGACAATGAGATGTTCTTGATCTTGATCATTGAATTGGCCTATTAATTATTGTAGAACATGTATGTCTCTCCCATGTACCACTCCTCGCTGAAAGTTATTGTGGGCCACATGGGAGAGTTCTATAATTGATTTTTGACTTCTAGTGGTGCAAATTCCATGAAAGGTCCAAAGTTTAACTCTTGAAGCATAAATTTCTGGACCTCCTTGTTCACGATTTTCTTGAGGCAAACCTTCGTCAAGGTAACCTCAAGGTTTGGTTTGGGTTTAGGTGCCTCACCTTGATGAGATTGTTCTACTGTAGTCACTTCTTTGGGAATCTGTTGGACAGATTCCACTTTGGACTCCTCCTGAAGAGGTCTTGTTGCATGCATCTTGTACTGACCTAAATCATCGGTGTAAGGCTGGAAGGAAAACAAACACCAAGAGATCGTCGGGTAGCTGCAGCTGACCCTGCCTTCGCTTGAGGGCAAGCTGGAAAAGGGAACGAAGGCAGAGTGCCTTGGATGGTTTGCACGCAAATCAACGAAGGACTTTCCCGAGTGTAAGCTATGGCTAGCGCTGGGGTTATCGTAAATAAGATGTAAACGAAATGTAAATAATGATACGAAATGTAAATAAAGCGTACTGAATTATGAATAAAGCATAAACAAAGTTATATTTGTAAAGCATAAACAGAATTAAACAATGTAAATGGGAGGCAATAATGAAACTGTATTATTATTGTTTAAAAAAATGTGCACCGGTCAAAGCGTAGTTGCCCAAGTGTGGATGGCAAGTGAAACGCCTAGCCCCGGAAAGATATGACATGATGATGCGACGATGAAATGGGATGAATGTGAGAAGAACTTGGAAGCCAACAATTGGATGTGCCGAGTGCCCAAGGATTACAAGTTTTGTCCTCCTTCAGAATCACCAACCTCTCCAATCTTTGCCCCTTCCTCTCCCTTCTCTCTTGCTGCTTTTGCTTTGCTTCTCTTGCCTCCTCTCTTTTTTGCCCCCTTCGTTTGTGTGAATTGATAGGGTATTTATAGGGTTGGGCTAGGGTTTGGCTAGGGTTTTCAAGAATGGAATCAATGGTTGGGAGATGAAAGAAAAATAGATCTAGTGACATGTGTCCCATGAATAGTTGGCACGAGTTGGATGTGTGTTGGCAATTTGCCTTCTTTGACCAGATTCAATGTATTTGTGTTGGATAGTTGTGCACGAGTTGGATGTGTGTTGGTTATTTGCCTTCTTTGACCAGATTTAATGTATTTTACAATTTGTGGGTTATTCAAGCCCATGAAAATACAAATAATTTAGACAAGCCCTCAAATGATAAAAAATTACAAAGAAAATCAAGGAGGATTAACTTCGCCTTGCTTGTCTAGCACCCAACGTGACCTGCAATGTGACCTAGCGTGTGACCTCCAAAACTTGCAATTTTGGGTTGAAATCTGAAATTTTTAAAGGCTGGGACCCATAGTTATCAATAGTGGACCTTGAGGACGACTTACACCCTTAAAATCAAGTCATTTTGGCTCAATTTTGGCGCTCTAAAAGTTGGTGACGCTGATCCTTACGTTGTGCAACGTCTGAAAAAGTAACCCCAGCGTCACCAAGTCAAAATGGCATATTTGAGGCCCAAATCTTGATTTTCTGGAGGTTGGGAGCTGCTAGGGACCTTGGTGAAGGTCATGGGGGGTCCTTGTGCTTGATTTCAGCTTGTTTTGACTTAATTTTGGGGCTCCAAAAGTTGGTGACGCTGATCCTTACGCTGTGCAACATCTGTTGAAGTAACCAAAGTGTACTTAGCCAAAACCAAACATTTTGAACTCGAAAATTTTGATTCTGGATGCTGGAAATTAGTGCATTTGCTTGTGGGCCCCAGGGGGACCTTGCCTATTGAATCATGGACCATCGGGGGCTGTTTCAAAGGCCTCCAAGTTTGGTCACGCTGTACTCATGTTGGGTAGCAACATGACTTAGCTTGATTCTTGTCTAAAAGTGCTAAGCCAAAATTAGTGGTGTTTCATTGGCCCCTCTTTGTTGACGTCTGGAGGAATCCACCCGAGAGGCGTCGACAAAGAAGTGCAAAACACCATGAGCAATAAAGCATCAAACATTAACCATCGGCCCTTGGCTGGGTGTCATCGCACCATTTTCAAAAGTACATGGGATTGAGGAGAATGTGGTTCAAGATGCAAGGGAATTGGTTGTAACCAGGGAAGCTAGGAGGTTAAGGGCTATGATTACTGCTGGGATTTGTGGGAGAGGAATGTCCTCTTGTGCATGAGCTGTATTTTGGTCCTTGTCCATAGCCAATGTTCAGCAGACTTGGAGCCAAAACATAGGAAGTGCGTTCTTTGGAGAAATGGGACTCTTATAGAGTATTTGCAGGGCTCGTTGTAAACAGCTAAAGCCATGCAATGATGTGTAACATGGTCTCTTTGAGACACGGGTGTAACTTTTTTTTTTCAAGACAATTGCCTTCTTGCCTGGGGCTTGTATGAGAATGGCCAATAGTCTTTTTGTTTATGATGCCAATGGGGTCTTGAAGACCTTTTCTGTGCATTTTGCTCTTTGACCTTTTTTTTTTGTTCTTTTTTCTTTTTGTTCTTTTTTTTATTTTCCTTTTGGTCTTTTTGAAAGAGCTTTCTTTTTTTTTGTGTTGTGCTTGGGTATGAGCACTTGCATTTTGCATCGTGTACTGTGTATTGTGTGTTGCGTTGCAACAGCTTAGAGAGCTACAGTATGCAAGAGTGTATCAAGAGTTTTGAGGTGAGCAGAACGCATCAAGGGGAATGTAATTGAATAGGCTAAGGGGAGCATGATGGGGAAATAGGGGATGCATCGGGAGTCGAGAATGTACTTATGAATGGATTGATTAACCCAGTTACGTGCGTCAGGAAAAATGTGGTACCTTGTCATCACGATGAAATGCATCAATGTATGAACGTCTCAGAAGTGTCATCCTGCAAACACAACTCCAAGAAGACAAGAAAACCACAAATGAAACAGTCAGCTAAACACTTTAAATAAGGAGATGGAGTCATCACGTGCAGCTTTCAAAACAAATAGAATCATGAACAACATCAATTTCATTAGGCCCCATAAAATGAATCATGCAACATGTCTTTGTGGAACAGGAACAGCCAACTGCAACAATAGATCTTTTCAAAGTTTACCTGGTTATCGATGATGTCACCAGTTTATAGTCTTAGCGGACTGTCATGGGTTAGTTTTACGTCATAACCCCTTGGACGATGCCAGTTTAGCATCGTAGCAGATGGTGCATTGCTAGTTTATAGTCATAGCGGACTATGAAGAGGCAAACTAGTTTATAGTCTTAGTGGACTCTGGA
>MNCI01011532.1:508665-569385 GCA_015680685.1 Gnetum montanum | reverse complement strand
CAGGAATGGCTCCTATGTCTGTGTCTTCTTGTGTTTCTTCAGTGCTAGTTGGATTGTGAGTCAACATTGGGTTCACGTTCTAATGTATGTTCATGGTTTCTTGTTTAGGCTTAACGAACTCAATGTCTGAACCTTGACTTACCTCAAGGTGTGAGGAAATGACCGATGGTGTTGTATCCCCATGTATGATGATCTCACCACCCTCGTAAGGTAGATGTATCTCCTGATGGATTGGTGAAGATATAGCTTTAAGTTGAGCTAGCCAAGGACGTCCTAGGATTAGATTAAACCCTGGCATTTCATCAACCACTATGAATTCAGCTGATGTAGGGAATTGGTCTCCGGCTATGAAATCTAAGGTAACCATGCCTTTTACTCCCACATGGGAACCACTGAGGGATCTCAAGAAAGAGGTTGTTGTGGGTTGTATTTGTTCAGTGAGTCCTAGTTTTTCAATGATGGAAAAAGGTATTACATTTGTTGCTGCACCATCATCGACATGTACCCTACGTATTTTGAAATGATAAACCTGTATTGTTATGAACATAGGGGCTGTGGTGATTTCCCTTGTTTTCTCATCTAGCTTAATGTCCTTAACATGGAATTCTAAGGATGTGGTCTTCGATTCCTGAAGTTGTGGGGATAATACTGCATAAATGGATGGTTCATCTGCAGGAAGATCCTCACTAACAGGAATTAAAGTTAACATTCGTATGAGATCCTCTCGATGTACTGGTGAAGTCATTACTAGGTCATACAAACTTAAAGAAGTATTCTTTTGTTTTAAGGCTTGTGTGACCTGGGTCAATGCATTTGCTAGGTCTTTACCATTTGGAACATTCTTATCCATAGAGATTTGGTCCATTTGACCTAACATTCATATTTCTCATGGAGAGGTTTTTACGTTAGTAGTTGAGAATGTTGGGTTTGGGATATGACTTGTGACTTCATTTTTGTTTTGGTAACTTGTACTAGGATCATTAATGGACGAACTCATGGGAATGGTACTTAGCAGTGTAGGCTTTGGTAGTCCTAATTCGTGTCCATGGTTTTCTCTCTCCATGTGCTCACTTTTTTCTCTTTCTAAGCACTCTCTTATTAGCCTATCGGTAAGACGTTCTCGCAAAGGTCATCGAGAAGTGGAGGTGAGTTGTGTGCCAAGGTGTTTTGGTACCCGGACCACAAAGGGAATGGGTCAGTTTTCAGATGGTATGGTGGCAACCGAAGGAGGTATGTGGATGATGAATGGTTTTGATGGTGTGGGGGACGTGCGTGTGGTAAAAGGGGTTTGAGGAAATGTTGGGGTAGGTGTGTTTTCTGAAGGCCTCCGAATCACAAAAGGTCTTCGCAGAAAGTCTTGTCTATTTTCCATATGGATAGTATTAATCACATATGGGACATCATTGGTTTTGGTATTGAGAGGATCCTTGTAGACCCCCATGGATTGGTTTTGGGGCCTTACTGGGTTTGTCTCGTTGAATACTACTTCACCCCCATCTATTATGCATTGTATGTCTTGTTTCAACGCAAAGCAGTAATCAGTCCCATGACCACACCGTTGATGATATTCACAAAACCTATCCAACCTAAAGCTTTTTGGAATGGGAGGTTCATTGGATGTTGCTAAGGTTGGATTTTTGGCCAATTCGGAAAAGCGATCATGTCTTTGTGAGGCCGTAGGAGACATTTGTTTGTGTTGAATTAGCCAAAACTTTAGAAGTTGATCAAGTAGTTGTGAGGGCTTCATGGGCAATGGTGTGTATTGAGTAGGGTCTTTCCTTTCGAAGGTACGTGCATGACCTGTGTTGTTGTTTCTATTTGAGGAACTTTCAGGTGTATGAGTGGATGCTGTTCTTTCATAGTTGTTTGGGATAGTGGGTTGTTTTCCCTCAGCCATTGCTGCTACCATTGTTTTGGATTTATCTTTCCTTATGTGTTGGCTTCTAAAGGCTGAGTAGGCTGGGTCATTACTTGTTTGTGCTACTTCTTCTATGTCTTTGATTTGTACGAATGCTTGGCTCAATGTGCCGGCTTTCAGGTACTAAAGTTTTGACTTAATAAAGTCATTCACTGCTGATTTGAGGATAGTGGGTAAATATGTTTCGGGGATAGGTTCATGAAGTTCATTTAAGGTTGCACTCCACCTTTGGATAAAATTTTGTGCTGGCTCTAAAGGTGCTTATTTAATTTGAATCAAGATATCTAATGTGGCTTTAGGTTTTAAGTTGTACTTGAAACGGGTGACAAACTGATGCAGCAAATTCTCTAAAGAAGATATGGAGCTACGGGGTAAAGATCGGTACCAGTCTAAGGCTTTTCCGGTTAAGGACATTGCAAACACTCGCAAGATTACATGGGGCCATGCTTGAAGTAAAAGGCTTTCGGTTCTAAATGTCACTAGGTGGGCATTTGGGTCCCCTTCTCCATTGTACTTGGTCAGTTGAGGTAATGAGACTCCTTTTGGCAAGGTCAAGGGTGGAACTGAGGGGTCAATTGGGTCATCTTGATAGAAATCTAGTACCTTGACTTCCTCATTGTTGAAAGTTTTAAGGCGTTTTAATTCTTCTGCCAACGAGTGCATCATTTTTTGTGTGTCTGCCCATTCTTGGGCGGTAGGCAAACCAATGGATTGAGTTGATTGTGGATGATAATGGTTTAATTGTTGCATTGTTTGTGGAAAAGCAGGTTGTTGGGCTAACATTTGTTGTGGTGGGATGGTATTCGGGACTGAGACTACTGGTGGAACCCATTGCCCAGCCACATGTTGTGAGGCAACACCTTGAACATGTTGGGTAGGAGTAATCAATGGTGCCCTATGAATTTGCATCTGGGGTATGTAATGGGTGGATGTGGAAGCTGGTATGACTGACGGTATTCCAATTACTTGAGGTTGGAGGATTGACCCTGCGTTGGTTTGGGGGAGTTGTTGGGACTGCACTGGTGGAGGAATGATGGAAGTGGATGCATCAGAGTGAATGTTATTGAGCACGGAGAAGATAGGGATGGAATGGGAAACAGGTGCTTGAATGTTTGTGGATGAAGAAGGAAACATAGTTTCTTCTAGGAAAGGATGGGATAATAGGTTTGTGTGGGCATGGGGGCTAACAGTATGGTATGATTCTCCATGTTCAGATTGGGCTGCAAAGTCATCTTCTTCGTCTTGAGGCTCTATGGGAGGTAGTTGTAAGGCTTGACTTCTAGTCATAAGAAGTTGGGATATGAGTTTATGATGGTTTTCAGATAGTGGGATTATGTCAAAAGCTGAAGGGATAAACTCACGTCCTCCTTTATGGATGAATTCATATTCTCACTTAGCTTCCCTCTCTATACGATCAATGGGTAGGTTGGCTTGGATCTTAACACAGATAAAATTATATTGTTCGGGTGTAAGAGTTGCGTGAATAGGGCCTTTGCCTTGTAGCCTGAGGGATTGGCGTGTAGGGCCTTGAGGATTTATGTGTTCAATAACGGTTATAGATTCCGTAGCAGTCACAGGGTTTGAAGCAATTGGTAGTGTTACTGGGTTGACTTGGGAAGATTCCATGATAAATGTGAATGGACTGGGATAGACGAATGGAGTTGGATCGTAAGTAGATGTAGTGTGGGGTGACACAAGCTTAGTGTGATCAACAGGGATGAAGAGACTCAAATGGGCAAGATGGATGAGTTTTGATAGGTAGTGAGGTTTTAATCAATAACAAGAAAGTGGCCCTCCTTCTAGCGCCAAAAAACTGTATTGACCTAAATCGTCGGTGTAAGGCTGGAAGGAAAACAAACACCGAGAGATCGTCGGGCAGCCACAGCTGACCCTGCCTTCGCTTGAGGGCAAGCTGGAAAAGGGAATGAAGGCAGAGTGCCTTGGATGGTTTGCATGTAAATCAACCAAAGACTTCCCTGAGCATAAGCTATGGCTAGCACTAGGGTTATCGTAAATAAGATGTAAACGGAATGTAAACAATGATACGAAATGTAAATAAAGCGTACTGAATTATGAATAAAGCATAAACAAAGTTATATTTGTAAAGCATAAACAGAATTAAACAATGTAAATGGGAGGCAATAATGAAACTGTATTATTATTGTTTAAAAAAATGTGCACCAGTCAAAGCGTAGTTGCACAAGTGTGGATGGCAAGTGAAACGCCTAGCCCCGGAAAGATATGACATGATGATGCGACGATGAAATGGGATGAATGTGAGAAGAACTTGGAAGCCAACAATTGGATGTGCCGAGTGCCCAAGGATTACAAGTTTTGTCCTCCTTCAGAATCACCAACCTCTCCAATCTTTGCCCCTTCCTCTCCCTTCTCTCTTGCTGCTTTTGCTTTGATTCTCTTGCCTCCTCTCTTTTTTGCCCCCTTCGTTTGTGTGAATTGATAGGGTATTTATAGGGTTGGGCTAGGGTTTGGCTAGGGTTTTCAAGAATGGAATCAACGGTTGGGAGATGAGAGAAACATAGATCTAGTGACATGTGTCCCATGAATAGTTGGCACGAGTTGGATGTGTGTTGGCAATTTGCCTTCTTTGACCAGATTCAATGTATTTGTGTTGGATAGTTATGCACGAGTTGGATGTGTGTTGGATATTTGCCTTCTTTGACCAGATTTAATGTATTTTACAATTTGTGGGTTATTCAAGCCCATGAAAATATAAATAATTTAGACAAGCCCTCAAATGATAAAAAATTACAAAGAAAATCAAGGAGGATTAACTTCGCCTTGCTTGTCTAGCACCCAGCGTGACCTGCAATGTGACCTGGCATGTGACCTCCAAAACTTTCAATTTTGGGTTGAAATCTGATATGGGACCCATATTTATCAATAGTGGACCTTGAGGACGACTTACACCCTTAAAATCAAGTCATTTTGGCTTAGTTTTGGGGCTCTAAAAATTGGTGACGCTGATCCTTACGCTGTGCAACGTCTGAAAAAGTAACCCCAGCGTCACCAAGTCAAAATGGCACATTTGAGGCCCAAATCTTGATTTTCTGGAGGTTGGGAGCTGCTAGGGACCTTGGTGAAGGTCATGGGAGGTCCTTGTGCTTGATTTCGGCCTGTTTTGACTCAATTTTGGGGCTCCAAAAGTTGGTGACGCTGATCCTTACGCTGTGCAACATCTGTTGAAGTAACCAAAGTGTACTTAGCAAAACCAAACATTTTGAGCTCGAAACTTTTGATTCTGGATGCTAGAAATTGGTGCATTCGCTTGTGGGCCCTAGGGGGACCTTGCCTGTTGAATCATGGACCATCGGGGGCTGTTTCAGAGGCCTCCAAGTTTGGTCACGCTGTACTCATGTTGGGCAGCAGCATGACTTAGCTTGATTCTTGTCTAAAAGTGCTAGGCCAAAATTAGTGGTGTTTCACATCTCTACTTACTCATGGGGATAATTTTAGCTTCTTCCTATTCTTTATCTTTTGTCGCTTGGTTGGGACAATCCTCCCTCTTATGTGTTGGCCATCTATGGTCACAACACAACCAAGGATTAGCATATAATGTGTAACTTATAACATTTTAGTACCTTATCTCATTGGGTAGTTGCACTTAGGCTAAGTTTTGACCATGGAAAATTAATTATTTTATTATTATTTTAATAAATTTTAGCTTATAATGACACTGGAGCTTGTTGGAATTGTTTAGCTCTCATGATTTGATGTTTTATGTTGATTTCTTAGTTAAACCTTTATGGGAGTTAGAAATTTTTCTAAAATTTTTTTTGTCAAAAACTTAAGGTTTGTAATCCCCATAATGAAGATCTTACCTTTGGTAGCTATAGGGTTGAAGAATGGAGTGAATTAGACAAATGTTTAGGAAGATATGGCACTTGGATTGTTCTAGGCTTTGAAAAATTCAAAAACGTCCCCCTTGTTTATGAGCAAATGTGAAAAATAACTAAGGATCCTTACGTATTTATAGGAATTTTTGCCTTGTGTCAATGGGATCTTATTGACAAGTGTGATGCATATACAAGGTCTCATTGACAGAGCTATTGTGAAAAATTTTTCACATTAAATATCTTGAAAAATACAAAAAGTTTCTTTATGAAATTGGGATCCTTGAAGAGCTACAAAAGCCATGAACATGATGAAGCACTAGAAGAGGGCTTATGAATGCTCAAAAATTGGAGAATGATGGGATAATAAAATCTTATTTGAGAAAATGCCTTAAGGAGTGCACAATTGGATGCAACTAATGAGGCACACGAAAGATTGGATCATTGAAATATCTAAGGATAAGAAACTTAACTAACCTAACCAAAAGATATGCAAGTAGGTCCTTCCCATAGCAGGCACATGCCATTGTTGCCCTTGCTTATTCTCAAAACAATGGATTCATGGGTCCCACAGTTGAGTAATGGTAAAGAAAAGTTAAGGATCAAATCCAAAAGAATCTACCTATGAATTTTAACACATCAAACTAAGACATTGAGTAAGAACATGGACAACCAGTAGTGAGGTGGATTATGGCAAGCATTAATGGATGATAAAGAATGTAAGATAGAATTCCAAATTGTTGTCACATGAAGTCCCTTGTTGATTTCATGGTTAAATGACTCAATAAAGTCTATCCTTAGACTTTATCAAGTAATTTAACCAACCACTTCTAGTGACATTGCATTGCCACTCTAAAATCAGTTCGCCCCCTCGAGACATAAGAATGCTCCCACAGATTAATCACCATTCCTTATTAGAGAAGAAAAGAGAAGTAAGAAGTAAGAAAGGACCTTAGTTAGAAGGGACCTTCACGCATCGGTAAGAGGTCTTGCTTGTCCCATAACTAGTGCTTGTAGCCCATTATTTTTGTCTAAGGGGTGTGCTTTGAATTTCCATCATTTTTTTGAAATTTTATGTTTTTATGGATTTTTGGATGGGAACCACACCATGCAAAGACTTATTAACTTCCTGCTATTGGTCGACATGGAATGGTAAGAAATCCATAAAAAAAAATTGCTCTGAAGTAAGTAGAAAGGTACAAAGAGCATTGAATCCCCTTGAAGTTACACCCTTTTCAAATCATTTGAATCTTTTCCAATTTTGGAATCTACCAAGGTTACAAGTTTATTAAGGTTTAATTAATGAAAAAGGGACATCATAATTCCAAAATAAGGAAGACCATATAGTTTGTGAATGGGTGGATGATGTGGACTCACTACCTATTCCAAGAAAAATAAACTTTATCTTAGTCATCAATCATCAAAATTCAAAAATAGAAACTAGACATTAGCAATATAAAATAGTAAGTACAAATCATCATTAGCAACAACTACAGCAACACTATGTCTTGTTGGCAATAAATGAAAAGAAGAAAACATGAGAAAAGCATAAGAAAAACACAAACCAAATTAAAGTAAAATATAAAAGAAATTATAAAATATTCAAGAAAGATAAAACATACTAATGATGTTGTAAAATAAAAAAGTGAAAACTAAAAAGCCACTTTAATTAGTTAGCATGGATGACCATCTCCCCCACAACTAAGTTCGAAGGAGGAGATCCTAAATATTGAGTGTGCTTGTCCATTTGAGGAGGTGTTGCTTGCATTGGCTTGCTTCGACTCATGGAAAGGTTTAAGTTATTGCATGTTGACTAGTTGCTTTTTGGTTGGGCACTCAGGTTTGTAGATTAATGTGGCCTAAGAAGAAAGGTTTCATAAATGATGTAAGGCCCTTCCTACAATGTTTGAAACTTCATTTGTTGTGGCTCTAGAGAGTGATAGCAACTTTCTATTTCTTTTATGAGTGTCCTAGGAAATAACTTAAGTTTTTGCCAATTTTTTTTATGTTTTGCAAGGCAGAAGCACCACGAAAGGTTTGTAGATGATTTTGAGGATTTGAATTGTATTCCCCCTCAAAATTGGGGAGATTGTTCATATTTAACTACTTTATTTAGCTATCTTTCACATGTCTTGTTGGAATTTTGATTGCCTCTACAATGTTTAGCATGTTTCAAGTTGTGAGCAAAGGCTCATCATAGTTATGAAATCTGTGATGGTCATGGTGCCTATGATGTCCTTTACTACCCATTCTCTCATGGTGGTAAGCCTTCCTTGAATGCCCATGCCTCTTATGTCAATCATCTTGGTGGGCTTTATGATCACAATCATTTCTATCTTGTTGGTCACCTTCATCACAATCACATCCTTTGTAGCTTCAATCAGAGCTTAAGGAGGAAGAAGAGGATGACGAAGATAAAGAGAAAGAAGGACTAGCATTGTGATGCTTGCCACAACCTCTTCGATGGTCATAGCCATGATCATCATCATGATGCTTGTCCTTGTCCCTACCATGAATTCTATCTTTTAATCTACCATGATCATGGGATTCATTCTTCCTTGAACTAGCACTATGTACAGTGGAGTGTAAATTTTGGTTCAAGCTCCCATCACCAAGATCAAGGGGTGGAGAGTCTGCATGTTGAGAATCCTTAGAGAGGGAATCCTCATTATCTTTTTGGTTTAGCAAGAACAAAGGGTTATTGAACCATTTCCCCTTCACAGCTTCATAGCATTTCTCCTATGGTCGATATCTTTTTTGTTGTGCTTTAGTGGGACAATAGTCTTGATATTCATGTTTCTACACAAAATATTCATCATTGAGATCCTAGATGTCCAACTTCTCAAGAGTTTAGAGCAACATCCCAGGAATTGATTGGTTGGGTGGCAACACAACATTGCCCTCCATGTCTCTCTACCGTAGCTATTTATCTTGATGTAGAATGAAGGTGAAATCAGGCACAAACTCATCTGGATGAGTAAATATCACTTCATATTCTTAGGGTACTTGTGGTTTTAATCCATCAGGCCTATGAAAAGAAGACATTTTTGAATTAGAAGAAAACAAATAGTGTGCTTTTTATAATTGTTGTTGATGTTAGAATGATTGCAACTTTAAGGTTCAACCTAATGATCTGAGTGATTTTTACTAAGTCCTAGAAGCACATGAAGCTAACTAAACATCCCTGGCAATGATGCAAATGATAAACAACGGGTATACCCTACACCCAACCATATGAATCACTAGTGTTCACACATGATCTTATTGAATTCCAAGGACTTTAGGTTTTGTTAGTTCGTTACTCTAGGAGGTGAAATTAATGTTGCAATCATTGTCTTCCCAGCTACACTTGTGAAGTACAAGGGTATGGTTAAGTATAACTGAGGCATATGATTTTTATCATTTTTATCTTTTTATGTTTTAAGTCACCTAAGGATAAAGAATAATGCATAAAGGTATCTAATTGCTAAAGTAATCTAACAACTAGCTAACACATAACTAATCCTAACATAAGCATCCATTCCCACTTGTGGTACACATCTTGAACACGTATAGCACTACTGGATTACGAAATGTTAAGCATTATTGGGATGACCAAGCATTACACATATGTTCAAAGTGATCATACTTATGTTTACTAATTTATCTTAATTAATTACTTAAACATTAAATGAAATTGCTTAAAATATTAAATGATTAAAGAAACAGTTAATCTAGTCCAAGTGTTGCAAGCTTTGATAAGAAAGCTTGTCTTTATTATCGCACTCAGGTACAATAGTGCTCGTATAAAGATTTGTACACTCTTTGACTCTTACTGTAGGCACTTAGAAAATATTCTAACTTCTGAATCAGAAAACTACTAGGGCTTCACTACAACTTATAAAAGGAATGCCATAAACATGGTGGAAGGTGCACATTTATAGAACAAACAAGATTTCCCATTGATGGGTACATGTCAATGGGTCAAACCTTGCTTCAACAGGATCATGTCGACAAGATCTCGTTGACGACATCTTGTCAATGTGGCCAAACCTTGCGACTCATAATCAATGATTATGTTCTCCTCTTGGTCTCTTCTCCTTACCTAGTGAATAGCCCCTTGCCTGTGAAACTTTTTTCTAGTATCATGTACAATCACCAAAGGATCAACATTATTTTTGGCAAATTTTCCTTATTATTTAATTTACTTTGGATCCTCAATTATATTAAAATTTAAAAACTTTAGCATTTAGGCTCGACTTGATTATGAAATAACATTCATAAGGCTTTGGGAAAATGGGAATCATCAAGTTTTAAATTCATTGTGATTATTTTTACTATTAGTTACCTTAATATTTGCCAATGGGATGTTAAATTTTTTTTCAAAAATAACATCCTGAGCTCCCCATGATGTAGAGCTTAACTTTAGTAGCTTACATGTTTTTGAATAAGTTAAATGAGAGGTGTGGTCTACAAGATGTCACAAATGCACTATAATATTAAAAAAAATAAGGACTAGATATTTTAGATTTTGAAATGGCTAAGAAATATAACATTGAATAAAATTTTAATATGAAAGTATTAAAAATTGATTAAAATCAATGAGAAGTAGGTCCCAATATGCTTTGAAAACAAGCTTTAGCAAAAGCATCATCTACTAAATGTAGTGGCATCACATGTTGTTAGAAAATAATATCCTTCATGATGGTAAAAGATGCAAGAATTGGAAGATAATAATATGTAATTGGGTGAATCATCAACATCATCATCCTAGCCTTCTCCTACAGTGTAATTGGTTGAATATAATAAAAAATAAAAATTATTGATAATAAGAGTTGTAGGAGCTTGACCTATATTATAATTACTAGATAACATTATAGGAGTTTTGAATAACACTATTACTAGCAATTCTTTTATTTAAACTAAAGGTTTTTAATATGACATATGAGTAGAAGCTATGCTTAAAGCATCATCTACTAAATTTAGTGGCATTGCATATTATTTCAATGAAATGGTTGATATCATAATAAGAGAGTGGATAAAGTAGAAAATGAAAATTCTCAACATAGCAATTTGAATCTTCAACTTGAGAATCAAACACATTACAAGACTTTTATAAAACTTAAGCAATATATTGTTGCAAGTGTTTGTTATGTCAATGGGATGATCATGGGGATGTTTTGGATCCAAAAATATATGTATTAAAAAAATTGTAGAGTATAAAAGTAGAGGAGTACTATGGACAAGAGAAACTTCAAATTAATGAAAAGAAAAGTCTTAACTATTTTGGACATGTCTTTTTAGATTTTCATCCTTGCAACTAATCCTAAAAAACCTATCCTCTAGTGTAGAGAATTAGGCACTCCATGAAAATATTAACATTTGTGGAGGAGAAGAAAGTCACCATCCTGTCAATAGAATCAACATTATCAAAAAATATTATCTCCATATCTTGACCAATAGCTGAAAACAAATTATTAGCAATGAAAATATTTTGAACTTGTTGTTTATTTTGAAGATTTAGCATGTGATTACCAATAGATAGGTTTCCTTGACATTTTTTATTATGAAGAACTAGTTGAAAATCATTTGAATCAACAATAGGGTTTCGTTAAACTTAAGGAATATATATTTATTTCTCCTTAGTCATTAAAAAAAATTTTGAAACTGATTTTTTTCAAAATCTTCCTTAAAGATATATTTTATTGAACAACAGTAAAAAAAGGGGTGGGCTAATTGCTGAAATATTAGCAGAAGAAATCATCCTAGGATTTGCAACATTCATAGAAGAAACATTAGTAGGTGCTATAACATTTATAGAAAAAACCTTAGTAGCATTTGCATTAGCTTGTTGTTAATGTGCTTGCATTATCTTTTCTCATAATATAAAAGGACATGAATCAAACACGTAACCCTCTCAATGACAATAATAACATAACTTTGAAAGAGTGGAATAAACAACCTTTTATACATAATTAGTTCCTCCAACACATAGAAAAATTTCTCACTTAAGGAAATTAAGATCCGCTTCTATCAAATTATGAAAAAAAATACTAGCTACAACAATGGTTTTAAAAATGCTTAATTGAAATAATATGAGAGATAATGTTCCGTCCAACTATTTTAAAAATTAATGGAAGATTCATAATTCAACAAAATAATGAACCTTTTAAAATTCAGAAGATGTTGAATTAAAAGAGGGAGTCCACTTTTGAATAATCAATAAAGCATGACAATGATTGAAAGCACTAATATCAAGGACCTTAGAAACCATCATCAAATCAACAAATTCTACCAGCAAAAATAATTTTAGTAAATAATGAGCATGGACAATATCCAAACCTTGATCTTTCCAAAGGAAAGTAAATGATTAAAAAAACTCAACGAATGAGGTAAATAACCCATATTTTGCATGAAAACATACCTTCTAGAAATTTCCTAAGTAATAGATTCACATAATTCATCATACAATTCATAAAAAGGCAAAGAAGTGGCAATTCAACTTGAAGGATCACCTATTGAATTTGGTAGCATTGCATGTAATATCAATGCTAGACCCCTTGCTATTTCATATTAGTAGTAAAACCCTTGCCACTGAAATGCTTTGCTACCAAAATCCTTACTACTAAAACCTGTGCCACTAGAAACTTGAGATCTGAAGAGCGGAAGATTTAGTGACAAGCATTAATCTTACCAATGGAATCCAAAAGATCCATTTGAGATGATGGTAATGCAACTTGATTTTTATTTTTTTTTTGTTTGAGGTTAGGAGGAAGGGGGGAGGAGGAGGTGTTCGAACCTAAAGTAATTAAAAGATATGTACATCTCAATATATGTAACATAATTAAAACTTTATAACTTAACATTGTTCTCCAAAATCATGCTAATGACTTGGAGCTTCCAAATCCAGCATCTTACCACTAATTTAATACCTCATTGTTAATTATAGAGTAATGTAATGATGCCTCAAGTATAGCTCAAATTGACAACTTTTTAGCTATAACCCTCCATTGTAGGTCAAACACCGTGAAAATTGTGAGTCGGCCTCAGGCGAAGATTCACGATTCAGGCAAAAGTACATGTCAGAATTCCAGAAGGGAGAACAAGGCAGAGTAAGTCAAAGAGGCGGCGTAAACGAGTGTAAAACAACTTAAGTCTATCATTTTCACGCTTTGTTACGCTCTTGCACGCAACGCAGCACGAACGAGCGTAATGTAGCCCAGAATCAGTTAAGAGATGCCCATTGTACATTTGTTATTCATACGCACAATACGCAGATGAGCGTATTATGCGTACTCATGAATTTCAACACAAAGATGATCAAGTCAACGATGTTTTGAAGGGTTTGAAACACGTGTCATCACGGCCATGCCTTCTCCACATGTTGTCAAACTTATAAATACTCCAGTTGGCAAAAAGAGAGAACAGACAGAAACAAAGAGAGCAGCATTTTGGCAGCTTTTGACAGCATCACCTTCTAGCAGAGACAAAGAATATTTTGCTTGAGCTTTGGTAGCAGGAGCGATTGGTCCTTTGGCGAAGTCACAACTCTCTCCATCGGCAATCATTGACAGTTTCGAGCAGAGACTACCTAAGGCAAAAGGAGCAGATCAGAGATCGAGAGATCATCTGGCACAGTTTGCGAGCTCTATTGATCAGAGGCAGTTGATCGATAGACGTCAGAACTTGACCTTCCTTGCATCCCATCTCTGGCCTACGAGGTAGATCGGACTTCATTTTGTACTTCTGCTTGGATAGTTTTCTTGTTATTTTGTGTTTGTTTCACACAAGATAATCGGGGTCTCCCCAATGTAACTTGGTATACAAAATACTCATTTTTTCGGGTCAAAGCATAGATCTTGAAATCACACGTTTCTCTCGTGTTTGATTCCTTTCGTCGTGTTGACGTCGTCATTAGTACAATTTATCTACATCATTTTTTTCCCTCATTTCGCGACTCGTCGAATCAAATCGTTCCACGAAATATTCATAATCCCCATCGATTTACTGATTTAGTAAGTCCCTGTCTGATCGACAAGACCGTTCAGGGCGCCACGGATTCGTCTTTCCAGCATAGCCCTCGCACGGATCCGTGGTTAAAACTGTGTACACGGGATTTTGTTTGGTATTTTCCAGCTGCCAACATTTTCCATCGTTACAGTTTTCTGGCGCTAGAAGGAGGGCATAGACTCTGATCCGTATTTTTCGGGTAGCCCTGTTAGCGATTTATACCCAAAATCATAAACGTAATACCTCTAGGGAAGTTTACGGCAAATCGTGTGGTGTAGATCGATCATAGGAACGATTCCTCTGGAATCCTACAGGGTAGAAAGCCTATTCGCGATCTTTTTGCCAACAATCTTTTAGATCCAGTCATTTATTGTCAATTAATCTACTTGACCAATGGATTCATTTTACACAACCAAAACCACCATGGTCGCCGTTGATTTGGGTGCCACATCTGTGAATCCCATTGCCACCACTGGACCAGCTTCTAGTGTTGTAGGACCTCAAGGACCATCACGTCGATCATTGAGACTGCAGGGAAAAGCTCCTGTATTTACCGTCATGACCCCTGAGGAATACAACTTTATCTGTGTCAAGATCTAGGCGAAGCTTGCCCTTAGCCAAGCCAAAATCGAAGCAAAACGAAATTTCGAAATGACCCACCGAGGGGGTCAGGATTTTACCCCTACAGCCTATGACATCATCCCTTTAACAGACCATCACCATGAAATTATAACACAGTTGGTCATGGCTAAGAGTCATGCTACCCGGGCTATGTTGGAACCCCAGAACGGGGAGGAAGAGGATGATGAGTTTGCGGCCCAGTCTAAGCATTCATACCACACTCTGAGCCCCCATACCTATGTCAATCCTTCATTCCCTCTCAACAGAGAAGCGGCCCCTCTTAATCTAGCCATGACCACATAGACACACATCCCTATCATCTCACAAGCCACCACGCAGTCATGCGTCCTACAAGTGCAAATACCCCAAAATAACATGGGGGCGGTCTCATCACCACGTGTGCTCAGCATTCCATCGGTGGTTCCAGCATCCACCGCGCCCCATTTCATCCCTCAGATCCAACCCCATGCCATATCCACAACTCACCCGGTGCAGACTTTATCGTTTCCACCCCCCAACCCAACAAATCACCGTCGTCGTTCAGCCACAGACATCCGTCCAACAGCCTGCCGCGAGTCAGTGGACCATCCCCGTGGCACAAGATAACCAGTCTGCGGTATATGGTGTGCAACCCTTGGTTGCACCCGCAACACATGTTCCGCAGATGGTCCTGCAATATTCCTATCCTTATTCCGCGCAGCCGGTGGTGACTAACCTCTCTTCTCAAACCGGTGGGTGGTGGTCCTCACAGGTCCCCCTATCTGCAGGGATCCCTGCCCCACCATCTACCGGCCAGACTATTCCTCCGTTTCCACTCCCCAGCATCGCTCCCCCAGTTCAACCCCCTATGCCTTCCGCACAAACATCTTCATCGACTGGCTTATATCAAGCCTTCTTGCTTATTCAGACCCTCACTGAGGAGGTTAGGCATCTTAAGGCTGTTGGCTCAGACACTATACAGATCATGGACTTCTACCAAGATGATCCTATTAGTCCAGCGGTCCCCATGCTGTCATTGCCGCCAGGGATGTCCTTACCTCATTTCACCAAGTATAATGGGGAAGGAGATCCTAACACTCACTTGGTCACCTTCAGATCCGAATCCTTGTTGCTGCAACAGTGGCCTCACACGATTATCCGCGTCTTTACTATGTCTTTGATAGGGAAAGCTCTAGATTGGTATCGAGCCCTCCCACGCTCTTCCATTTCAACCTTGGAAGAGCTGTTGACACAATTCGTGACTTGCTTTAAATACAACTTAAAGCCGGAAGTCACATTAGATCAACTCATGGGAGTGAAACAAGACCCTCTTGAACCAGTCCAGAAATTCATACAACGCTGGAGTGCTACTTTGAATGAAACACGTGAGCCAATCGCGGAGCCACACTTATTGGTCATCTTCAAAGGAGCAGTCAATGACTTTATCAAGTCAAAGCTGTATTATCTTTCCCCTAACTCCTTACATCAGGCCTTCGCCCAAACTAAAAGCATCCAAGATGCTGCGGAGGCTAGCAAAGACCCGGCGTATGTCGCCTACTAGAACGCTCACAATAAAGGCAAGGACAAAGGTAAAGCGACGACAACGACAGTAGCTACACTGGCTGAGGGCATAAAGAATAAGAACAAGAAGGCACCTATGGCACCTCCTGAGACCACGGCCAGTGCGGGCAGCACCAGCCAAGACACAGCTGCCCCTGAAGGGCCCCCCAGCCAAAATAAAACTTTGAGCGTAAAGATCGGTCAAAGTATACAGCCCTACCTGTAAAACACTTAGAACTGTTGAAACAATTGTTAGGGGTAGGATACATTCAACCCAAAAGGGTATCCAAAGAAGCTCTGAAGCATCACAGACGTCATTGTGAACTGCTGAAGAATCCTTCTTTAGCCCTACCTAATGAACCACCAGTTCCGAAATCTTTCAGGCTAGACCTTTTCTGTGACTACCACCAGTTGTGTGGTCACGACACAGATTACTGCCAGGTGTTGAAGGATGACATTCAACACATGATAGACAACGGTCATTTAAAACTAGACGGCAGTAGTCCAACACGTCCGGAAAACCAAGCATTGCACGTGTATAAGGATTCGTTGAATGCAAACAATGCACCCTATACAATCAACGTGGTGAGTACGGACAGTGAGAGGAAGGTACCACCCAAACAACCTTTTGTTTTGCATGCACCTACCAGCTCACCAAGGGGGGCCAACGTTTCATCGACAGCTAGTGGTGTCTCAAAGCCACTCTTCATCATTCGGGCACCTTCTCAGAACGCCACTCAGCCACGCAGCAACAGTAAAGCCGCGGCCTCGTCCGCGCCCTCGCCTAGGATGCCTTTCATCATCAGGGAGCCACAACCACTGGCTGCTCCTCTCACGCAGGGGTATACCTCTAACCAAAACCGTAAATCATCACCCGACAAACAAAAGGGAGAGGACACATCTGTTAATGCCACAAAAGACCACTTTATGCTCGGCTTCCCTAAGCCTAGGCCCCTGGCCTCTGTGCCTTCACCTGTACCTCAGAGGCAGGATAAAGGTGCAAAAACGCAGCCACCTCCTCTTGGCAAGAAAAAGAACAACCCCCCAACTAACACCATTCCACCTCGGGAGATTCGTCTCTTGGGACGAATGGAAGAAGACAAGGGGAATAAACAACCTAGCCGAGAGAGGGATCTCCTCGATGCGTTTATGCAGGTCAAATGGGCGCTGAAACAAAAAAATACAACGTTGAGCTTCTATGACCTGCTCATGACATCCCAAGAACACCGTGAGGCTATGGTTCGCATGTGGAAGAAAGCTTACCGGTGGAGGAGGAAGCGATACACGCTGTCATGTTTCCCTCCGACGCCGAGCGACCTAAACCTACCTTGTTGACCTTTCATGACGAGTCCATCAAAGATGATCCTGAGAAAGGTTAAGTGACAACTGAGCTTATGTTTATCACTATTCAGGTTGGTCAATACCGGATCCGGAGGGTGCACGTGGACGACGGCGCAGCTACAAATGTCATTCCTTATCCCATTGTGGATAGGTTGGGTCTGGTCGACCAGATCAGTCCCACAACGATAGCATGCGTAAAGTTGTGCAATGGAACAAGGGTTCAGGTCAAGGGGACGGTGCGTATCGAGTTTGTGGCAGGGGATCAATTCCCAACGGATGCCACATTCCTAGTCGTCGAGGAGATGCCTGGGTTCAACTTGATCTTAGGGAGGTCCTGGTTAGCCCAGCTGAGGGTGGTTTCATCACTAATACATCAAGAAATACACCTACCCTATGCAGGAGGGGAGGTCGTAATACGAGGTGATGAAATCACCCCCAGGATTGTCAACAACATTGAAGAAGAACGGGGTTCGGAGATAGAAACATCGGATGATCAGACCCATCTCCAAATCCCTCAACAAACTGAAACCAACAATGACAGTCTAGCCTGGGCCAACCTGCCATTTCAGGATGGCGACATGGAGGAGTCAGACCGTAAATCCCTCCGCCCTTACACAACACTGAACGTAAAGGCCATGAAGAAACACTTGCAAATTAGTGGTTGAACTGAATGGCATTTACGCACATTATCATATTTTTACCAATTATCGCTGTTTACATTTAGCAGTCCATCTTCATCCAATACATATCTACGCTATAGAAATTTTCAATGTTTACGCTTGTCATTCCTTATGCTATTGCATTTCTATTATGTACGCTATTTACGTCTTTTGATCACTTTAGTCCAATTACACAGAAAAATACATTACCATCAATTACGCTTTCTATATTTCGGAAAGGGCCCGCAATGGCCTAAAACTAGTTTCCAGATTACGTAAAACTCCCATGATGGCTCGCAATGGCCTAAAACTAGTGACGGCCAGCTATGGCCTTAAACTAGCAATTCCATCCCGTCGTAACATAACTTAAGCAAAATCGTTAACAACTATGCTTACGCTTTACAGATAAAAACACAAAAGACAAAAAACAAATATAGATAACATTTAAAACCGCCAGGAGATGTTATAGCTAGTCTTTCAGTCATTCACAAAATCATTGTTTGACCCCAATCAATAGAACCATGCGTAGACCACAATTATGCATCTCCCCTGATGCCACTGTCACCTGTATCTCTCAAGTCCGGCTCTAGACCTAATAAATCATCCTCTAGTAGGCCTTCTCTTCTGGAAAGTATTCCTTCATGAGGAATTTCCTCTTCATGAGGTTCTTGCTCTAGCACCAGCCCCACAGGAGGACGCTCTTCATCACTACGCCCCTCTTCTTGTACTTGCTCCTCAGCTGGCTCACCTTCTCTACCCTCTTCTGGTACTTAGACACAGAGAACATATTAGCAAAACAAAACTTGACAACACAATCAGAAAATTTAGATTTAGTCATGCTTAAAATTACTCGCGATGGCCCTGCTTCCGCAGAAAAGGGAAGCTTTTCTAAGCCGGCCCACAGGCGCTCCATGATTTCATCCTCAGTCAGGTCAGACCACACTCCATCTCCCAGAGTAGCTCCAACCTTCACCTTCCCTTTCTCCATGCTAGTCTAGCGAGGTGGGTCAGGGAAGAAAGTAGGGACGGTAGTCTCGCCCTCGGGGAGAGTCATCTCCCTTTCCGGGGATGCACTTACAGTCACCTGCTCTTGGAACTTCTTGAAGGCTTCGGATGCTCCAATGACATCAAGGAAGAATCGCAAGGATTGAGCTTCAACGACAGAATCACGGTAATGCTTACGATAAGCAATGCTTTCTCGCTTATACAAATGCTTGTGGTCCTTTTCCTTCTACCCCCATTCTTGCACACTTGTGCAGAAATCCCTCCAGTCTTGGCTTTTCTGAGCTAACAGCTCTATCTGCATCCGCTGCTTCACCAACGCTCGATTGGTTTGCACGCTGTTCTTGATTGTAGTCCAATAACGGGAGTAGTCAATAACAGCGGTATGCCAGTCCTCATCACCTGTTTCCCGCTCCTGTAGGAACTCGCATCGCGACTTTAAGTCTCTGACCTCTTTGGTCAGAGACTCATTCTTCTTCTCTAACCTCTGCATCCTTTTCCAGAGGTTTTCATTTACACCCTTACTCTCCCATAAGGAGCGAGTCGAGCATAACGTACATTTACGCATCTTTTCATAAATGTGGCGTGGCATGACCGCCCCATTTGATGGAGGGTCCACTGTGTCCAAATCAATGGGTTCCGTTGGGTCCCATCGAAGGTGAGCTCCTAATAGCAAACATTATCAATATATATAAAACATTACCACTGTATAATAAAATAAACCTATTATAGCTACAACGTACCAGCTTTAGGATCGACGTGCTCGAGGCGCTCAATCATATCGCTAACAACGCTTTCCATGAAGGCGAACTTGTCAGGAAAGTCTCTCCACGCTCTGCTCACTGCGATAGACGTGGACGTATCTTCTTCCCTTGTAGCGTAGTCAAGTTAGAAATTCTAATTATTAACAGAACTATTCAAAGTTTCCAACACGCTTATTACCTCTACTGGTGACAGTGGGGAGCCCACCAACATCTTCTGCCTCGTCCCTCGCTTCACGCACAAGAGTCTGTGCGTCGCTTGTCCCTCCAGCTGGGGCCTCTTCACACACAAGAGTCTATGTGTCGCTTGTCCCAACAGCTAGGGCCTCCTAACGCACAAGCGTCTGTGCGTGGCTCACCCTAATAGCTGGGGCCTCTTCTTCTAAAACTGGGGCCCCTTCCCCACGACTTAGTATCACTGCCCCTATTTCAGGGGTCAGCTGCTCCGTAACTTTCTCTGGTCATATCACATAAATACACTCAGTACAATTCAAAATATCCTAAATAAACATCGCGTATTACAACTTTCAATACATTTCTTCCACGGTTACCATGCGGAGGTTTACTCCGCTGAACTCTGACTTCCACGGTTCGACCTGTGCCACTCCGAGGCTCCGTAGAGGCCTCGGTTAAATGAAGCCTTTTGCGCCGAGCTGAAGGCTCTACAATTTCTGTTACCAAACGTTTCCCTCGTGAGGCATCGCCAGTGTAAGTGGGCATTATCCCACCTACGCTGTCGGGGCCTCGTATTCGTGACGCCGCCAAATCCCTGGTCATTATCGAAAGAGATTCCCCAATCCCTTTCGGAGGATCCTGTCCATGGGTAGTGCTAAAAATGTGGGTAATCCAAGGTCTGGAAAGCTGGTCTCGGTCTTGCTGCACCCAGACCCCGTTCCTTTGGATGACCAAGAATTCAGCAAAACGTCAAAGGCAGGCTATGAAGAAGGCGTAATGCACATTGAAACGAGACTCGAGCTTCTGGCGAAGCCTGATCATCTCAGTGCGTAGTCCCTCAACAAAATAGCTTGCCTAGTTGAACTGGGTCCCTTCTTCCAAAATCTCTCGCATAATATGGGTCTGCTCTACAGAAAAGAACCTCCCCTGTGAGAGCGTTTTGGGGAAATCCCAGGCCCGAAAAAGGGGATAAACTGTCTTGGCGATTTCTAGTTAGATTTTTTCACAAGGGATCCCTTTAGTCTCTTTCTTGACCCCTACCCACTCCTCTAGCCACTCTTGACAGGAGATACTCCTCTTCGCCTTTTCCTCTATGGGAAGGCCGTTAGAGGGGACGCCGAAAAGGTCTGCAAAGAGCTGAGCGTCAATGTCAAAATTTACATGTACGTGGTGCATGCGCGTTCAAAAATGCTCTGCCCTTTTGCTGAAGGAGTTGACCAGGGTTAACATTTCACTGGCAGGGACATCAGGAGTTGCAGCTAAAAATAAATGCATTAGCCTCGCTTCTCGGATCTTGGTGACCATCGCAACTAGGGCCGCCGCGTGGCTGAGCCAGCGTTGTGCATCCTTGATGTCGCCGTAGCGGAAGAGGAGGGTATTCGCCTCGCGGTCAAAAATTGTAAGGGTAATCTCCCGGGATTCCCTGAATGAACAATGTAAGACACATGTTGAACAAAAACACTATTACGTGACATTCACAATTCACAGTTACACCACACAACAATAGAATACGCAGCAGTGTTACCAGGTCCAAATGGCAAAGGAAATGGAGGAAGTTTCCTTTGCACGTCTGCAATGGTAAGGGGTGGATCCAAGGTCTAATCGTCATGTAGCCATCTGAGATTCTGGCAATTCTCGAAAGCATCAGCATAACGAGTGGGGTACTCATGAATGTCGAAGCCGATCTGCCCCATCACACCAGTGCGTACGTTGCTTGTTGAGGTTAACGCCTTTATCGCCGTTTCGGTCCATGACAAAGTATCACCATCATCTACTAACGTGTTCTCATGAATAAAAAACCTATACCATATCACATAGGCTTATCTTATGCTTTACAAAACTCAGACAATAGACATATAACGACTACATAGCCAACAAAACCACTTACCCGCCTGAGTAGTACACTATGCCTGGTGGGTTCTGGAAATAGGTCGAGACATGACGAGCCACAAACAAAGTGTTGTATGCATGGTAGCAACTAAATTGGGCCATTTTCCAGATCCAACTTAAGCACCTCAATCCTCGGGCGCTAAGTTCTCGGTCCTAGGGACGACCGGTGTCGATGGCCCCGTCTGTCAAAAAAGCCAGAATCCCCTGTGCAGAACCGACTAACAGGTGCTCCAAAATGGCACCAGTAATATCTCCTGACAAATTAGACCATATAATAACGTTGTAGTTACGCAGCAGAAATTGTAGAAACTCCAGCGCACCCTTTCGAAACCATATGGCTCTCCCATGCAATCGAGTTTGCGGGGGAGGGACATTAGGCACGATTGGGTTTATGCAGCATAAAACCCCAACGATATCTAAGACGATCAAGACAAGTCTTAGCATAACACTGTACAGAAAACGCATAAACAGATCAACGTCTAGATACACATTTACATGTTTAAATACAGAAAACCTACAAATTACGCTTAGGTATTCATGCCGAAATCACTAGTAGAATAGTTCGCTGGAAGGCTATCACGGTAGAATTTGATCTGCACTATATTGGCCAATCTTCTACGAAAGGCCAGGCGATAGCTGACCAGTTAGTAACGTCACCTATTGACAGTCAGGCAACCATAGAGCCTGAGTTTCCAGACGAACATGTACATAGTTTAAGCCCTGTTTTAACAGGCCCCGAAGCGACATTGTATTTCGACAGAGCTTCAACCGCTAGAGGTGGCAGTGCTACCACAGTTATTACGCTATCACCTAAGGATGTGCGTTTTTATGGTTATCGCTTGACCTTCCCCTGTACGAACAACGTGGCAGAGTACGAGGGGCTCCTCAGGGGATTACTAATTGCCAGCGAACTCAAGGTTCGACACTTGATAATTAGGGGTGATTCGATGCTCGTCATCAATCAGATCACACGAGTCTACGCCTGCAAAGCTATACATTTACAGCCCTACTATGATAAGGCTAAAGATCTTCTGAAGCGGTTCACGACCATCGATGCCCAACACGTGCCACGCACTGATAACACATTGGCCGATGCGCTAGCTACACTGGCTTTGAATGTACCCTAACACTTGTTCGACACCTGTCCTGCTTTAATAACAGATTGTACAGATCCTATCATTCAAGTGGTGCAAATATCTTCTCTTCTCAAGGAAAGCACGTCAGAATGGTATGACAACATTAAAACTTACCTCTTGTAGGGCGAGCTACTACCTGAATTGACACGCGAGCAGAAAGATGCAATTTGCAAGCGAGCTAGGTGGTACGTCATCATGGGAGACAGTACTCTTTGTAGATGCTCTTTTGATGGTGTGCTACTTACTTGTGTCAACAAACACCAAGCGCAACGTATAGTTGGCGAGGTTCACAAGGGATTATGCGGAGGACACGTAGCACCACGGGCTATGGCTTCAAAAATCCATCGCTTAGGGTACTACTGGCCACGCATGGAAAAAGATTGCCTGACAAAGGTTAAAACTTGTGACACGTGTCAGCGTCACGCAAATCTTATACACGTGTCACCCACAGAGTTACATATGACTCAGATAACATGGCCATTTCAAAGATGGGGACTAGACATTATAGGTCCCATCGCGCCGAAATCGTCCGCATGTCATAGCTTCATAATTACCGCTACTGAGTATTTTACGAAGTGGGTGGAAGCTGTTCCTTTACGAAAGATCACATCTCAACAGATTTGCCATTTTATCCTAGATAACATCATAACCAGATTTGATCTCCCGATGACTATCGTGATCGACAATGGGCCGTAGTTTAGTAGTACGGAAACCAAATCCTTCTGTGATAGCCTTGGCATTAAATAATCTTTTTCCTCGCCCTACTACCCACAAGCGAATGGTCAAGCTTAAGCAACAAACAAAGTTATCATCAATCTGCTCAAGAAAATGCTCGACAGCAACAAGAAGCGGTGGCACGAGAAAATCCTCTATGTGCTATGGGCGTATCGTACTACATGTAGGATGGCTACAGATAGTACACCCTATAACCTAGTCTATGGATCTGAACCGGTGCTGCCCCTCGAGTTACAAATTCCTTCTCTGAGAATGGTCCTCTCCACAATTATAAATGAGGCTCAACACACTGAGTCTTGAATCATGGATTTGGATTCAGTAGAAGAGAAGCGAATACAGACGCTTGATACAATCGAAAAGTATCAAGACAAACAGAGTCAAAAACATTGTCACAATCTTCAGCAGCATCCGATCAAGAAGGGAGATTTGGTTCTCAAGGCCGTTCACGAACCAATAGGCAAATTCTCTACAAACTGGGAAGGCCCTTTCTTGGTGACTGATGCGTACAACAACGGAGCATTCAAGTTAGCGAAGGTCGATGGCAACGAGTTACCAAACCTTGTCAATCATATATATCTGAAGTGGTACTACATATAGTGGCATCTCCAGTGTGAACATTAGGTATGGCCATAATTGTCCGCTACGACGCTAAACTGGCAACCACCGTCCGCTACGATGTAAAACTGGCATTCCCTGCACGCGTCCGCCACGACGCTAAACTGGCACTGATCGTCCGCCACGACGCTAAACTGGCAAGTTGTAACCGTCCGCTACGACGTAAAACTGGCAATGTTGTACAGGTTTGCCAAGATGAAAAACTGGCACCTTTTGCACACATCCGCCACGACGCTAAACTAGCACTGGCTGTCCGTCATGACATAAAACTAGCAAAGGTAGGCAACTGTCTGCTGAGACATAAAGCCAACATAGATTTTTCCTTGGGTCATGACACGAAACTGACATCCACAGCACGGTCTGCTGAGACCATAAATCAGCCTCGCCACCGTCCGCTATGACGTAAAACTAGCATTTCTCGGTCCGCCCAGACTTTAAACTGGGACCATGGTCTGTTGAGACTTAAAACCAGCAACGACAGTCTACCAAGACTTAAAATTGGGACTTACAGGCTGCCACCATGCAAATCAAGTGAGCGTAATCATCTCTGTACAGCTGCACGACAAACAGGGTGGGATACTGGGACAGTCCCAACATCGCTACCCCACCGGCATCCTACTGATTCCTCGGATGTGCTGAGAGGCATACTACTGACACCTCGGAGATGCCGTCGCTGCGCCCACTATAGCGGTGGTACTTCTGAGGGTTTATTTTCGCCAGCCAGAGCCCCGACGAAATCCTCGTCGACAACGACCTCGGGGATCTCTGCTCATCATCACTATCAGACTTTGGCTTCACAGATTCACCTAGCTGGTTCTTTGCATAACCAGTTAGGTGCGCTGAGTCAGATGTCCTTTGGCAGCGATATGCTGGGCCAAGTGTCAAGATTGGAGACTCTGGCCTCGTGCTACAGTTCCTCCTTCATGGCTCGATCACTTTATCTCGCCTCAAATGGTGCTCGTTTCGACAACCTCGCCGGTCGTTCGTACAAGCAATGGTGTCCTCTGTTTTCTTTTGTGGTTGCAGGTTATTTGCTTTGAAGACATCGTTCAAAGGTGCATTCATCTGAGCGGTGAAGTACAAACAGCATTCTGAAATGGCTGCTCAGGTTAGCCTGTCCACTTAGGAGTGAACCACTGCCCTTATAATCCTACCCTTAGCTCTTACTTCGCTTCATCTCTACCATCTTCTTCCTGTATGCAAAGGCTACATACGCAAGCACCTGTTTTCCACATTCGCATTACAATCAAGTCCATAAACCGGCGTAACGCAATTCGCCGAGCGGACGCTGAAAAAAAAAGGAGGGGGGTTCGGCAAAATGGGTGAGGCATATCTCACCCAGGCCATGCAGACGTAACACAATTCGTCTATGCAGCCCCTTCATCTACAAAATGATGGCATAACTCCTCGCTAACGCACCGGTAGGAGAAAGCCTAACTGCTTATGCGTGAAGAAGCCATCCTTACTCATTTGAGTCTTCCCCGAACCTGTTTCCTACTATACCATCCTATCTCTTATTTCCTCCATCTTTGCTCTTCTATGTTGCCAGGACGATACTTGAGTAACCATCGATGAACGCTGTTGGTGCTTTTACCTATCCGGTGTTTCGTATTCTTTGTCAACGTCTTTCGGGCAAGCCCTCTAACCGTCAACAAAGAGGGGCCATTGAAACATCATGAAAATTGTGAGTCGACCTCAGGCGGAGATTCGCGATTCAGGCAAAAGTACATGTCAGAATTCCAGAAGGGAGAACAAGGCAAAGTAAGACAAAGAGGCGCGTAGCATCAAGTCTTTGATTTTCTTTGCAGATTCCCAATCTTACTATGTTTTCTGTTTTTACGGTATATTACATGACATAACGTAATAACGCTTAGCGTAATTCTGCTTAACATAGTCTGATATCAGAAGGCAGCTTACTTCAGCAAGTTTGGTGACGCTTAAAGCCTAAGCGGCGTAATATGCGACTTCTCGTATATTCTGCTAAGTCTTTTGCCCAAGGCTGGATTTACGTTCTGTTATGCAAAGCATGTGTAATGAGCTTTAGAGAGGTCAAAAATCCAAGGACACATAACAGATCGGCTCTTTTCCTTTTGCAGATTGATCGCCTCACGCTCGTTACGCAACGTAGCGTACGTCAGCGTAATCCATTGTCAAGACGATCATTGTTTATGCTCCACTACGCTGGGCGGCGTAAACGAGCATTAAACAGCTTAAGTCTATCATTTTCACGCTTTGTTACGCTCTTGCACGCAACGCAGCGCGAACGAGCATAATGTAGCCCAGAATCAGCTGAGACATGCCCATTGTACATTTGTTATTCATATGCACAATACGCAGATGAGCGTATTGTGCGTACTCATGAATTTCAACACAAAGATGGTCAAGTCAACGATGTTTTGAAGGCTTTGAAACACGTGTCATCACGGCCATGCCTTCTTCACATGTTGTCAAACTTATAAATACTCTAGTTGGCAAAAAGAGAGAATAGACAGAAATAGAGAGAGCAACATTTTGGCAACTTTTGACAGCATCACCTTCTAGCAGAGATAGAGAATATTTTGCTTGAGCATTGGCAGCAGGAGTAATTGGTCCTTTGGCGAAGTCACAACTCTTTCCATCGGCGATCATTGGCAGTTTCGAGCAGAGACTACCTAAGGCAAAAGGAGCAGATCAGAGATCGAGAGATCATCTGGCACGGTTTGCGAGCTCTATTGATCAGAGGCAGTTGATTGATAGACGTCAGAACTTGACCTTCCTTGCATCCCATCTCTAGCCTACGAGGTAGATCAGACTCCATTTTGTACTTCTGCTTGGATAGTTTTCTTGCTATTTTGTGTTTGTTTCGCACAAGATAATCGGGGTCTCCCCAGTGTAACTTGGTATACAAAATACTCATTTTTTCGGGTCAAAGCATAGATCTTGAAATCACGCATTTCTCTCATGTCTGATTCCTTTCGTCGTGTTGACGTCATCATTAGTACAATTTATCTACATCGTTTTTTTTCCTCATTTCGCGACTCGTTGAATCAAATCGTTCCACGAAATATTCATAATCCCCATCGATTTACTGATTTAGTAAGTCCTTGTCTGATCGACAAGACCGTTCAGGGCGTCGCGAATTCGTCTTTCCAGCATAGCCCTCGCACGGATCCGTGGTTAAAACTGTGTACACGGGATTTTGTTTGGTATTTTCTAGCTGCCGACATTTTCCGTCGTTACAGTAGGACACAATAGTATTGTGCTATCTTTGTATATGTACGATTATATTTGGTTGGGGGTTGATGAATCATCATGCATTTGTCCATGTCAATGCATATTGGTCGATGCATGGTTTGATGCGTCGATGCATATGCATTGATAGAGTGTCTAGTCTTGCCTATATAAATGCTTACACCTGTTGCATTTATGGCATTCATTCATTAATAGCTTAGCCAAACTCTTACAGTTTGGTTATTTGAGAGTTAGAATATTTTTCTAAGTGCCTGCAGTAGGAGTTGAGAAGTGTACAAATCTTTATTCAAGCACTGATGTACCTAGACACTTTGGTGTGAATAGTAATAAAGACTAGCTTTTTTGATAAACCTTGTAGCACTTAGACTTAGCAATATTTACTTAGTGCATTTACTATTCATGCAAGTTATTCTAATGCATTTAATTAATTAATTGATAGCATATAATTAATGCACATAAGCATGGCCATCTCATACATACTTTAACACTTAGTAACCCTAGTAACACTTATGCTTAGTAACCTAGTAGGGTTGCAACGTGTTCAAGATGTGTACGGTGGATTAGAACGAATGCTTGTGTTAGAATTGGTTAAGGCATTAATTAGTTAGTTACTAGATAAATTAGCATTTAATTATTTTATTTCTACACCGAGGTAAATTAAATGAAAAAACATAAAAATGATATAAATCATATGCTTCAGTTATACTTTAACCATACCCTTGTACATCAGAGGTAGAACTGGGAAGATAATAGTCACATCCTTGATATTCACTACCTAGTTAATATCTACTTAAAGAGCTAAAGTCTATGGTATTTGACTAGATTGCTTAGTGAATGCTAGTGATTCAAATGGTTGGGCATAGGGACTACTCACTGCTCATCATTGGCATCGTTCCTAGGGACTTTAGTTAGCTACGTGCACAATTTAGGAGTTAGTGAAATTCTCCAATAATGTTATACAAATCTTAAAGTCAATATCATTAAGAAAAATAATAATAACAACAAAAGCACACCCATTTTCTCAAGAACTAACATGGCTTCTTTTCGCAAGGAAGAATCTTCGTCGTTGTTCAAGCACACTTCCCATCAAAGACAAGAAGGCCTAAAACCACTTATGCCCCGATAATGCAAAGTAATTTATACTCATTTAGATGAGTATGTTCCAGATTTTACCTTCATCTTGTACTAGGATGAACAACTGCGATGGAGGGACATGAAGGAAAACATCATGTTGCTGCCTAATTGATCAGTTCTTGCAATGTTGCTCCACAATCTTATGAGATTGGGCATCCAAGGGCTCAATTCCAAGTATGTGTGCAAGATCGTGACTACCAGGATTATCATCCCATAGATGCACAATGGAAGAAAGATAAATAGATGGAGGTGTGCTATGAGGTATCAAAAGGTAAATAGTTCACAAATCCTTTATTCCTACTAGGCCAAAAGGAAGAAGATGATCCATTCCATGGGGATTCTCAAAACACTAATTCTCCTCCACTCTTCTTTGATGAAGGGTCCCTTAACTAGAACTTATAGTCAACTATAAATAATCTAGGTTCAGAGAAGAATGGGTTCCATGACCATGGGGGTTCCAAAGGAGGGAGTTAAGGTATGAATAATGATAAGCACCATGATAAAGATAAACATGGTGATCATGGTTAGGACCAAAAAAGAGGAAGTAGTAGGCACCATTCTGGTGCTAGTCCTCCTTCCTCTTCATCTTTTTCATCCTCATCTTCTTCCTCCTCCAACTCCAACTGAAGCCACCAAGGGAGAGATCATAATGGAGGTAATTAGTAGGATAGAGATTCTTGTAGATCCTATCTAAAAAGTAGAGATCATGGGCATGCACAATCAAGGGAGGTCCATCACCATGAATGAAGGAGCAACAAGGGGCATCATAGGCATCATGGCCATCATAGGGGCATGACTACAATAAGCCTCTACTTGCAACTAGAAATATGATGAACATTGTAGCGGCCATGAGGATTCCAACAAGGCAAGTGAAAGATAGCCAAATTAAATGATTTGACATGAATAATATCCCTAAGTTCAAGGGGGAATATAATTATGATCCATAGAACCATCTTCAAACCTTTTGCAATGCATGAATCTTACAGAACATTGAGAAAAAATGGCAAAAATTGAAGCTATTCCCTAGGACACTCATCAAGGAGGCTAAAAGCTTATACCAGTCTTTAGAACTAGAATTAATTAGATGATGGAGTATGATGCTTGAGCTCTTCAATGACCAGTATCAAATGTACTCTCAAGTTTTTAACTTGAGGAAGCAAATCCAAGGGTGAAAGTAAAGAACACATGAATCCTTGGATGTGGCCATGAGTAGATATTACTCTCTATTGCACATATGCCCATGCCATGGCTTTTCTCAAAGGGAGTAGCTCCACCATATCATAGATGGGCTCAGAAAAGAAATGAGAAGAACTCTTGGGATCTAAGCTGAAGGGAGACTTTCAATACTAAGAGTTCATTAGCTTCAAAAGGCTAATTGAGTAAGTGGCCAAAGAAGCAGGTGAGCTGAGAAAAAGGAAAAGTGCATAGGAGTATAACTAGGATCCTTCCATAGGTAAAAGGAAGGTCCAATTTTGTAAAAATGAGGAGGAGGCACCACTTGATGAAGTGGTGCAATGCAAGACCTTGCCAATACAAAATTCTATTTCTAAAATATCAACTAAGGTAGATAAAATGTGGGAATCTTTAGATGAAAATTTCCAAATTGCTCTCAAAATTGTAGAGGAGTCCAAAGAGCTAGGTAGCAGTTATAATCAAAGGAGAATTAAGGAAGCTGAACATGCCCATTAGAGGGGTAAGGGCAAAGCTGCTGCCATTGAAGAGGTTATGGTTTTTGAAATAGATGATGATGGTGGATGTGACATCTACCAATATGAACATCCTAAGGGATGTTGCCTAGTTGCATTACACTTGCAAGAATCTGGATGTGTGCTTTAAATCCTAGGTTGGTGAAAAAGTAAGCACCTATGAGGTTGCCTTATCCTCAAGGTAACTATAGGCAGTTTTACCAACAAGCTTATTATCTAAGTGGAGCTGTACCTAAACTTGACGACCAATACTAGTAGTCGGAGCATCCATAGTCATGGGAAATGCCACCACCAAGGTAGCAATATCTTTACTGCTAGCCAAATTTATATGGGTACTATGTTTAGCAACCCATTTCTCCACGTGACTCTTCTAGTCACACTGCTTTCCAACACCACTACTATCATGAGTATTATAGATCTTGATCTCAAAGAGGAAAGTCACCATTTCCATATTACCCTCCTCATTATTTTATACCTATACCTCCACCCTCAACTTAGTTACCACCCACTTCAACCATGTAGGGCAAAATTCTAGCCCATCCATAGCAAAGAAATGCCATAAGGGTTTTTAACTTACAGTCAACTCCCCAACTGAGTGGTTTGAAGACTAAACCTTGAAAATGACCATTTTTCCAAACAAACAGTCATACTAAGCCCCAATAGGTACTTGTAGCTACTGACCTTGCTTCTCTTTCCTCCTCTACAACATCTTTTGAAGTCCCTTTAAACCAAACTCCTCCTAGGGTGCATACTGTCATGTTGACCCATGTGATCATAGATTGGATAAAGGTTGGCCACCTTCCCAGGAAAAGATTTGATTCTACAAGTCTTCTTATTTACTTACAAAGCACTAGAAATGAGCCTTGCAAGGCTATTCTAAACTTAGGTTTTGGTGTCAATTTGATCTCTCATGAAATGTACAAAGCCTAGAACTTACCTCCACTCAAGAAGAGCAACATTCTTCTTAAGTTAATAGATTAGTCTATCATTGTACCCCTGGGATTGGTGAAGGACATTATGACCATCGTTTGTGGGTTGTACTATCCTGCTTACTTCCTAGTAATTCACGTGGATAATTATAAGGGTGACTTTATAATTATCATGGGAAGGGCTTGGCTGAGTACAATAGATGTGTGGCTAGGAATGAGAGACCTCCCCTTGGAATTTCCAAGAAAAATGATTTTGGAAAGATTGAAAGGAAGTGTATTCCATGTGTAATGTACAGTGACATAGGATACTACTACATGTAGAAATTATGGACATTGAAAAGTACAACAATCATAGCATGCAAGCAGTGTGTAGATGTCATCGAAATTTAAAGATGCATGTACACACTAGCCACAAAATATGAGGGTAGCCTGTGCTTAACAACAGAATCTAAAAGTAGTGCAACTTTGTGCATGGAACAAATTAAGAGCCTGACAAGCACCTAAGTTAAAGGCGTGGACGAGATTAAGCAAATCCATCATCAAATCTCTAATGAACCTAATGACACCAATTGGGGAGAGTTGGAAATTCCTAAGAGCTTTAAATAGGAGCCTATTGAGTTAAAAACTCTACTGGCTAGAATGTAATATGCTTTTATGAAAAATGGCAAGCCGGTTATCATCAATGTCAAGCTTGCTCTTGTGTAGAAAAAGAAATTGTTGGAGGTGATGAAAAAATGATCAATAGCCTGTACTTGGTCATATCATGAGTTGACTGGAATTGATCCAAGGATATGCCAACATTGCATCTACAAAGACTCCTCCATTAACCAAATAGGTAGTTGTAATAGCGGTTGAACCCCAAATTGAAGTAGATTGTCAAAGAGGAGATTGAACACCTCCTCAAGGTAGGGTTCATCTATCCCATTACAGATAGCAAGTGTGTTAGTCAACTTGTGAAAGTATCAATGAAAGGCGGGAAATGGAGGATCTACATTGACTTCAGGTTGTTGAACATAGCAACATATAAGTATTACTTTTTGTTGTCATTTGTGGACCAAGTGTTGAACATCATTTTTGGGCATTATTACTACAACTTCCTGGATGGTCATAGTGGCTATAACCAAATACATAGAATACTAGAGGATCAAGCCAAAATCACATTCACAAGTCCCTCGAAAAATTTTTCATATAGAAAGATGTTGTTTGACCTATGCAGTGCCCTTGCAGCATTCCAACACCTTGTCCCGAGTAATTTTCAATAGTAACTTACTAGTAGAGTAGAAGTCTTCATGGATGACTTCTCCACCTATGGGGTTACATTCAAGCAAGCCCTAAACTATTTTGAGTAATTGCTAAAAAGGTATGTGGAGATAAACCTTAGGCTCAACTGGTAGAAAAGACAGTTGATGGTCCAAGAGGACATTATGTTGAGGCACAAAATTTCTTAGAAAAGGATTGAGGTGGACCCTAAAGAAATACGAGTCATCTAAGAAATTACTTGATAGCTAGAAATAGTCAAAGATGTGAGGTCATTCATTGACCACACTAACTACTATTGGTGATTCCTTGAGAATTTCTCCAAGATTGCCAACCCGTTGATGGAGCTGACAAATAAGGATGCTTCGTTTGTCTAGACCAAGGAATGTGAATGTGCATTCTAGCAACTTAAGTAAAATCTCATAGAAACTCCAATTCTATGAGCACTTAATTGGTCTAGGCCCTTTCACATCATGAAAGATGTTAAACACCAAAATTGGTTCAGTTTTTAATAAACATTTTTGTCAAAATTAATACATTTCTATTATATATTATTTGATTAGTATTTAATTAATGTTTATTTTATTTTATTATATTTTAATGGTGAGTATTAGTTCATTATTATTCCTTTACTTTAGTTTCTTAGTTTATTTTATTTTAGTTTAATTAATATGATATATTATATATTATATTAACGTGATTACAATTATATAAACAATATATATAGCTATATATATATATATTATATAAACATTAGAAATATATTATATATAACATTGTAGCTCCATCCCTGAATAATGCCTACCCTACCAGGTTGTTCATGTGTTGGCCATCGAGCTTGGATCCTTTGAATGTGATTATGGTCATCTCAAAACAAACAATGAGCACTTATGCTCCCTTGCTGTTCTCCACCAGATCTTTTGCTACCTACAATACTATTTCCCCTTCCATGCATCCCAAGTTCTAGAACATAACATGTTTGATGCTAGTGGTTTAGGCCCATGAGATCATATTTGGCACCTGGCATGTCCACATCGACGATGGAGCAAAACACGAGGTGGATGATCTTGTTCATGTTCTGATTGCCTTGTCCACTGCCTCCATGCCTAGTCGTGGAATGGCTAGCACCATTAGATACTACCTTATGTCTAGAGATGACTCATCATAGGAGCTGATTGGGAGATACTTGTTTAGCATCTCCTTTGTCAAGAATATTTTTCTCTTCCTGATCTGAGACTTCCCACATATATGCTTGCACTTTTCCTTGATTTTGGTAAGGTGCTTAGTGTGGATGACCTTAAAGTACTAGTTAGGATAGTTCTTTTATTCCATGACATGTGGGGGATTAGCTATGCTAATGTTGAGCAAGCATGTCAGTTCATCCGACCTCTACTTCCTTCAATACTCACCCAAGTCAATGGCAGAACTGGTATTGTTGTGGTCATTGGTGGCATCAACTATTGAGGGAGCCAAAATTAGGAATAGAAGCTAGGAACAAGCAAGCCTAGATGTGGGCATCGTGACAATCTTGTGCATCAAAATTCTTGCCAAAGAGTGGATGGGCATGATGGTGCGAAGACAGGCGACATTGCAGTAAGTGGTGCAAGCAGTTTGCAAATTAACATAGAAGCATGTGACATCAAAGGAGGTTGTTGGCAGTGTTGTTGTTGTTGCAGAGGAGAGTGAGATAGCCTAATAGATTTTGTGATTATGTGCTGTAGTAGGGATCTTTTACTTGCAGCATGGCAACCTTTCATGCCATTGCCGCAAGGTTAAGCTTCAAAAGAGTCTAAATCTAGCATGCAACATCTCTACACCGTTATGTCGTTTAACATGTGATAAGATTTTTTCCACCACTTATGAAGATTTTATATCAATTAAAAATAGTGATACTTGACTTAGTACTACACCTATTATTATGGATTCGCACTTTATCAATCCATTTTAACTTATTTATTTTTAGAAACACTGTGGATATAAATAATACATTCCACATTTTATTGAGGGGGCGAGGAGGAGGAGAAGGAATTGATACCCAAAAAACTCTGCATCAAGTGGATATTAATTACTTTTGTAATTCATATTGAAGATTTTTTGAGCCTTGTGGCAATTCTTGGAGTCCATCATCTAATGATCACAATTGTTGCATTGTGAAGATAGCAAGGCAGAATTACAAATCAGGCAAAGTCTCCCTTTTGATCTTTGAAATTTATGTTTATAATTTCAATTTGATTTAATCATTAATTTTCATTCTTGAACTTAATGTTAAAAGTTAGGGTGAAAATTTATGATTTTACTTATGAGAAATAGTCATAATGTGGAATTTAATTGGATTCAATTCTAGTTATTTATTGTCTTGATGATCTTTTGACTTTAAACCATTCCTCCATGGGATACGAATTGTGGGTTAGTCACAGATGAGGTGATCATTTCTATAACAAAAGACATAAATATAATTATTAAGGGTATCCAACATCAAATTTTTCTTGGCTCATTAATGCTCATGCAGTTGGATGATCAAAAACATCCTTACTACATTCACTATGTGAGTAGAAGCATTGTTGATGTGTAGCTTAACCACATCACAACAAAGAAAGGACTAATGGCAATGGTGTTTGCCTTAAAAAAATTCAGGCACTATGTACTTGGGTACAAGGTGTTTGTGCACATGGATCATAGTGCAATTTGGTTCTTAATGAATAAGCCAATGGTGAGCCCCTATGTCATACAGTGGGTTGTGAACTTGCAAGAATTTGATTTAACAATGGTAGATCAAAAGGAGATAATCTTCTAAGGACCTTTGGTAATGATCCAATTGCTCCCATAAGTTTTTTTCCATTTGTGGTGATTACCAAGACAAGAAATATTATGCCTAAAAAGGATCTTCCAAGCTTCATCTCCTTCTATATAGCGAGTGATCCACTTGGAGGCCAAGAGAATACTTTGGTGCTCAATAGAGGGGAGGCCTAAGCCCTCGTGTTCCTTGCTTAAAATGTAGATATCCCAAGCAACTTAATGAAAAGATTTGTGATTGTCTTTATCCCCTCATAAAAAATTCAAAAGAATTTTTTTGATGCTATGAAAAGAAGATTTGGAAGGAGCCATGAAGGAAGAGTAGTACACGTGAGTCGAGCTTAAGATATGGTTAGTTATGATAAATCTACTTATAAGAGATAAGGGTTTAGAAGCCCATTTCAAAGCTTTATGTTTCACTTTTTTCACCACATGATTTCATAAGGTAGTGGGAGTAGAGAATAAAGCTATCAGGATACCCAAAAGGATGAAAACATCTGTAGGAGAAATCCACTTGATATTAAAATGATAAGTCCAAGTAGGCCTTTGAGAGAAGCTAGATTGAATAGCTTGTGTTTTATTCCAGTTAATTTTAGCTCATGAGGCTCTACAATAGATGTTAATGCAATCCAAGATAGTGTTAAAATTATTATGGTCCTCAAACAGGGTGAGAAAAGTGTCATCCATGAATTGGCTATAAATGAGTTCTTTTCCTTGTTGTGGAAGAAAGATACCTCTTAACCTCATAGAATCATTATGAGTTCTAAGAACAGCTCCAAGAGCATCAGCATCAAGGATAAAAAGAGAAGGAGCTAAAGGGAACCCCTGTTGTAATGATTTTTGAAGCTAAATAACCTTAGAGAAGGTTTCATTAATACAAATAACTGAGGAGGCCTCTGATAAAACAAGATTGATATGTCTATCAAAGACATTACCTAAGTTATAATGCTTAACTACACTTCTTAAAAATGACCAATCAACCATGTCATAAGCTTGCTCAAAATTGAGCTTAAGAAGAATGGTTTTTTGATCAGTGGAAGAAGCCCAATGCAAGCCCTTAGTAACAATAATGACATTTTCTAAGATATACCTGCCTTGAACAAAACTTCTTTGCTCTTTGCTGATAAGATGAGGAAGAAAAGGTTTAAATTTATTAGCTATAGCTTTAGCAAAAATTTTGTAGATAACATTTAAAAGAGTGATAGGGTGCCAGTTGCTAATGCAAATATGATCTCCTGATTTGGGTAGAAGCTTAATAATGCTGGCATTGATCACTTTGCCAAAAGAACCTTTTCTAAGAGCTTCCTTATACACACTATAGACAATATCTTGAAGAGTGGGCAAAAATTTCTTTAAAAATTCTATAGGAAGACCATCCATTCTAGGGGCCTTGCCATCATGAAGTTGTTGAAGAGCCTTACCAAGATTCTATTTAGAAAGAAGAGTAGCATCACCAAAGATGGAATGATTAAAAGGAGTAATAAATCTTAAGTAGGTGTTAACTGCAATGGGATCAATATCTTCTTTATGAAAAGTCCTAGAGTAAAAATCAAAGAAAGCCTATAATATGTCAGTCTTGGAAGTGAAGATATTATCATTAACTTAAATAGCTAGGATTTTAGGAGATAGGTGTTCCTCTTGTAGGAGACAAAAAAAATATTTAGTAACCTGGTCATCCATATGAAGCCAAGAAAGATGGATGTGAAGGTGAGCACCTCTATCTTCATGGTGATCCATAATATGCATGTTCTCCTTAGTAATTTGCAAGTGACAGACTTAATCCTCAATAGCTTCACCTTTATTAATAGCTTTTTGTAATAAGGAGATTTCCTTATGAAGGTTGGACTTATGAGAATTTAGTTGAGAAGCCATCAATTTACTTGCATGTTTGAAAAACCACTAGAGGCAAGTACAAACATTAGTCCACTAATCAATCCAACTGTCTTCTCTAAGGGGTTGAAGATGCAGATTCCATATGTGCATTAATAAAGAGTAAAGGGAGCTACTATGAGAAAGGCAGTGTTAAAAATATAAAGTTCATTAGAAGAGCAAGAATAGCTAGAAAGGGAAAGAGACTAGTGAATAAGATAATGATTAGATAGAACCTGGGTATAATCTACTGAACAGGAGTACTATTGGTGGTAGTAAATTGAATAGAAGCATTCGTAGATCAGTAGACTTGATCCAACCTAGAAAAAATATAGGTGCCTCCATGTCTACCATTTCTCTAAGTAAACCAATTAAAAGTACTAGAAGAGGGGTAATTTCCATTAGCTTCTTGCAAATTCAATTTGCTCTTCAATGAAAGCCAAATAGAAAGCTCACTATTATCTAAACCACCTCTATGTCCTTCAAACTTATCCTCTAGATGCTTAATCATATTAAAGCCTTGTATGATGATTCAATTAGTTGTGGGTAAGTTGTGCCCAAGTCAATTCCAAAAAATCTTTCAATCATTTAGGTTACAAGAAGTGTAAATGGAAACAAACCCTAGGATTTCATTAGCATATTGTAACCAAACCTAACAATAATGCCTTAAATTATCACAACCATGATTAGTAATAGACTCCTACCACTTATTGTGAAGACGAATTATAGCTCCCCCTTTGCCATGTTCATGGTGAGAAGAGGCATACTAGCTATTAGAAAAAATATTCTTACAATAGGCTTGAAAATGGAATCCTTGGATTTTAACTTCTTGAATATAAGAAACATCTAGGGAATGCCTATGAATATAATCTAGGACTATATATTTTCTATGAGGATTCAAGACTCCCCTAACATTTCATGAGCAATACTTCACATTGTGGATGTGAATATGAAGGAGAATCTCCCTTAACTACTAAAGCCTTCGAAGAATTTATGGACTCAAAGCTATTTACTAAATGACAACGTGCACTTGTTCTTCTACTAGTGGACTGATTACCATTAGCAACAACCAAGGATTGATACCCTTTAGGGAAATTTTTAGAGATAGGATTATCATGTGTGACTAAGGCATAAGATTTCTGGGTAACTTACTCCCAACCACTAGTAGCATTTTTTTGGAGTTCCTTCTTGATTAAGAGGATTCTTATTAACATTGGTTGCCTCAATATTTATGTCTTTTGCATTTGTCATCTTGGGGTCTGAAGAAGAAGGATTATCTAAGTGCACCTCAACAATATCATTACCTATATCCTTAGATATATTTTTATCTTCAATTCTTTACTAACTTGCTCAACTAAAATTCTCTTAGCGTCAATCTTGGCTAGTAACTTTGGACATTGAGTTATTTGATGATTAGGATCAAGACAATAATAACAATGATTTGGGAGTGTAAGATATGAAATTTTTTTGTACAAAGGCTTTCCTTTTACAATAAATTCCAATGAGTCAGGTTGTTGCTTTTGCATGTCAATTTTGACACACACTCCCCAAGTTGGTCTTGGACAAAAACCTAAAAAAGGATCCATATTGATAACCTCCCCAATAAGCATAGCAAGAATGTTAACATGTGGAGAAAAGTGTGATGGGAGCCTTGGAAATTCTATCCATACTAGAAAAATACTTTTGCTTTCTTTTTTGGGTCAAAATCCTCCTTCCAGGGTTAAAACACTAAAAATAATCCATAAACATCCCAAATAGATTGTTGTTTCACAAAATTTTCCATAGCCCTAGTTTCAAAGTGAAACAAAAAAACCCTCTAGTAAGATTAGAAGCCAAGGTTAATCTAATGTTTTGACATTCCTAGAACTTTTTAACCTATTCTTGAAAAATTGAGGCAGGAGAAATCCTATCAGTAAAAAAGCCAATTGCATAAAGATGGATGGATAAAGGTTTGAATGGTTTGATCAAAAATGTCTTCAAGAAAGTCAAAATGTAAAATGTTGTTGTTATCATCCATATTAGTAGTATTTTCAGTGAGTTGTGAAATGTTGTTGGAGGAGTCAATTATTTTATGTTTTATCCCTCTAACATCAGAGAACGAAGAGATAGTTTGGGTCATGCAAACCTATTGGGCCCTAGCCCAAATGCTTCAGGGAATCATAGCAAAGAGTGTATTAAGAAAAAAATCAAAAAAGGAATAGACTTACCAGGAAGCCTATTCACCAAATGGAAAGAGTCACACACAAGCACTACACCACTCATTCAAAAATCATGCCAATCTTAGCCATCAATGGAAGAAGGTCCCATAAATCAATGCTCAAACATGGCCCCATTTCTTAATAACATAATGCATGATACTGTTGTGCTACTCAGAATGATGGGTGTAGCTGCAAAAGAGCCAATCATCACCACAACCATGATACCAACAAGCCAATAGCCTTCCATTGAAGATTTTGGCAACCATGATATTGACAAGCCACAATCAATCCTGCCCTCTAGATGAGCATTCCCACAACTACAATGGTCAAAAAATTGGAGCAGCAATTCAACCGTAGACGAGTAAGCCCACAATAGCAAAGGTCAAAAAACCTAGTTATAACCATGAAAAAGATCTCAGCTTGATACCAGTTCAACTTTTCATGCTCTCAAAACAAAAAAAAACCCCTTTCCTTTGTTTATGCATTGCAAAAACCTTGAAATGAATGTAGTCGAAAGCCTCTCGATCCAATGCAGATCTCATTTCAACTATTACAGTGGAGATCCAATGGAAGGTAGGCGAAAGCCTCTTGATCCAATGGAGATCTCATTTTGGCTTTTGAATATTATAATTGTTGATCTAATTTAAAGTATTAAGTGTGAGTTGTATACAAGTTGTGGCCCAATCACAATCTGATCCTAGTAGGATTTTGGGCCAAATCAAAGTCATGGTGAAGTTGCAACTAAGGATGCAAATGGTAAGTAGTCATGGTAGGATCATGGAATAGTTATGGTGAAGCTGCAACTAAGGATGCAAAAGGTGAGCAATCATAGTAGGGTCATGAGATAGTCATGGTTTAGTCTTGTATTTTGATTTATTGCCTAGCATGATCTATACATAGTTGTAGGGTGTTCTAGCCTATTCACAACCAAATGTTTGAGTGAATTGCAAGGTTGATGTGAGTTGTGATTGATGAGCGGTGAGATACCCCTACACCTAACCATATGAATATGAGCATTCACGCATGATTCAGTTAAACTTTAAGGATTAAGTGCTTATGCGTCTACATAGAACAAGGATGGGCTATGCAATCGTTGTCTTCCCAAGCTTACTTGTAAGGCACACTTGTATGATTAAGTAAACTTGAGGCATGTGATTTTTATGGTTTTTTATGTTTTATGTTCTTGGTGCTTAAAATAGAGAAATGAGATAATTTAATAACTAATTTGATTTAACTAATTAACTATTCTCTAAGTAGTCCTAACACCAGCATTTGTTCCCCCTTTCTGGACACATCTTGAACTAGTGTAACACTACTGGGATTACCAAATGCTAGTCGTTACTAGGTTACCAAGTGTTCCACGTATGCTCAAAGTGGTCATGCTAAGTGTACTAATTTGTTGATAATTAACAATTCAATTGAAATAACATTGATTAACTAATGAGAGCATTAAATAATAGTAAATGACATTAAATGCAATAACCAAGCTATTCTAAATGTTGCAAGGTTTATCACAAAGTTTTTCTTTATTTCCAGACACGAGGTGTGCTCAGGTATACAATACTTGAATAAAGATCTATTCACTTTATGACTCCTATTGTGGGGATTCAGAAATAATTCTAACTCTAGAAAGGAAAAACTACAAAAGTTCGGTTAAGGGACTAAAAACTAATACCAAAACCAAGTTCCCCTGTCTCTTATTTATAGGCAATGAGATAGGTTCTGACATCACATGTCCAATATCACTTCAGCATCTCCGATATTGCATATCCAATATTGAGGGTTTGATATTAGGACTTATCATACCCCCACAACTGAATGAAAACTCATCGTCAAGTTCCTTACAAAATATTGGGAAGTAATGGGATTATTGATTGAACGAAAATTGATGGTGACATGGCATGGCAGACTTAAAGTGCTCGGTGAACGGATTGACAAATGTATTACAGCATTGGTACTCATAACCATTGTGGTGAACACTATACATAGATGACAATCATTTGACATAGAAAATGAGGCATGTTGCTATCAATGTCAAAATTGTGCACACCATTGTTCATCCATGGCCACATGACCAAGCTTGTTCCTTGCATAAATGCTTTTACTTCAGTCCATCCTAAGTGCTCCCTCATATCCCGGTTCATTGTTCATGTGATCACCATCTACACACACAACACAATCACAAATTAGCAAGGATAGATAAAATATAATGTAATTGATACATTGCCTCGATATGAAGCACATTGGCTAGGTTATGGGTATGGCAAATACTGGGTTAGAGGTTTGTAATTGATAACTACCCAAGGTGTAGGGGTGAGATAAGTAATGAAATGGAAAAATTTGCAACAGGCTCCCCATGACTAAGAGTGAACCTTTGGTAGCAATAGGATGGAAAATGAAAGAACAAGGAAGATTAGAGAAATAACAACAGTGAAGCCAATAAGAATGCATAGAAGGGCAGAGAAAAATGGATGTCATAAATGGGGTGAAATGAGAAATAGTTGATTGCAAGAAATGTTTAAGGGAAATAACTTAACAATTGCACCAAAAAGGAATGCTAGTGGGTCCTCCCCAAAGTAGGCTCATGCCCTTTATGCCTTGACAAACCCACAAACCAAGGAATTCGTAGGCTCTATGAATGATAAAGGGAAACAATAGGTAAGAATTCACCCACAAGAATTTAGCAAAGAATAAAAATGTGTTGACCAAGATATATACTAATCATAAAATCAGCAATGAGGTGGAATATGGAAAGCAATATGAAAAGAGAAGAGAAAATGGAATGTAATCCCAAAATCAAGGTTGTGTAAAGTCCCTTGTGTATTATGTGGTTAAGGTGACTTAATAAAATTCAACCCAAATCCAAATTAAAACTAATCACATCCAGTGACCTTGCATCAACACACTTGACCAACCCATCCTCCTAAAGTAACAAGAATGCTTCCACAGAGCAACCACCATCCAAAAAAGAGAAGAATAAAGAAACAAGAAGTGAGAAAGGGCCTTAACCTTTAAGCATGGGTAACATGTCTTTCTAGTGCCATAACCAATGCTTGTAGCCCATGTTTCTTTATTGTGTCTAAGGGGTGTGCTTTGAATTTCCACTAGTTTTTTTTTCTTTTCTTTTTGAGTGAGAACCACACCATGCAAAGACTTATTTGATTCATTCAACTTCCTCATATTAGTTGATAGCAGAATGGTGGAAAGCCTATGAAAAACATCCAAGTACCCACGAGAATAGCTAGCATAAATGCATCGAATTCCCTTGAAGTCACATCCTTTTCAATCAATTTGAATCTTTCCTTAGTTGAAGAATACCAAGCCACAAATTCATTAATAAGTTTGATTAGAAAAAGGGATAGTACATTTCCAAAACAAAGGGAGACCATAGAGGTGAATGGATGAATTGCCTGTTTTATCAAAAGCAACCATATCTTAGCATTAGCATTGAAAGTCAAAGGTAAAAACTAAACATTAGCAATCAACACCATTATAATACAATCCACCATTGTGAGCACTTATTATGTGATGAGTGAGAATAAATCAACAAAATGTAATAGAGAAAGAAATAGTAAAAATGTTAACGATGGTGTAAAACAAAAACAAGTAAATATAAAAAATGTGTAAAACAAAAAAGATAAAAGAAAATGAGGCTTAGAATAGTTAGCATTGATGGTTGTCTCCCCCACGACTGAGTTGGAAGGAGGATATTCGAAATAATGAGCAGGGTTGTTCATTAACAGAGGTAGTGTTAGTAATGGCCATTTTAGGCTCATGGAAAAGTTTGATTTGCTGGATGTTGACTAATAATTTCTTATTCGGGCTTCCAAGTTTATAGATCATCATGGCCCTGAAGGAAAAGTTTCATAAATGATATAAGGTCCTTCCCACAACGTCGCCTATATTTGCTAACAGTGCGTGTCAAGATTTTTGTGATTTCCCTATTGGTGGCTTCGAATTCACCTTTGCTTGAGGGTGATATGGTGTAGTCAATTTTTGCTCAATTTCTAAGTGTTGCATCAACTTTCGAAAAGTCACACCTATAAAATATGTACCATTATCAAAAATAAGTGCACGAGGCACACCAAACCTGTTTATGATTTGTTGTTGAACAAATTGTATAGTGGTAGATGATGTATAGTTGGTAATAGTGGCTGCTTATATCCATTTTGTAAAATAGTTAATAGTAACAACAATGTATGCTTTTCCATTGGACATCGGTGTAATGGGCCCCATAAAATCAATACCCCATATGTTGAAGGGTTCTAAGGGTTGAATCCATTGTTGTAGATCCTCCATTCTAGCAGTCATTCCCCCATCACGTTGGTAGCATTCACAAGATTGGACAAAATGATGGGCATCTCGAAATAATGTAGGCCAATAATATCCTGCAAGCAAGATCTTAATGGTTGTTCATCTCCTAGCATAATGACCCCCACAAGGGCCCTCATGAGCGTCTTAGAGAACTCGCAATTGATCTATGTTGGGCACACACCATCGGACCAAGCCATCAGAACACACCTTATAAAGGTGTCCATTGATTTCCATGAAACGTTTGGCTCAGTGGAGAAACTATTGTTTCTTTTTAACGTCTAGCCCTTGTGGTGTTTCTTGTGTAAGAAGATAAGTAAGAATGCTACCATACCAATTTATATATGTGGGTGATTAATTGTTTATTACACCTACAAAGAGGAGTTCATCAAGGAAGTGATCAGAAATTGGGTACTCATCCTCTTTGTTGTCCCATCGCAACCAAGATAAATGATTGGAAATAACATTCTCGGTGTCTTTATAATCTATTATCGTGATATTGAACTCTTGCAAGATAATAGGCCATCGTATGACGTGAGGGCTCACCGTTGGTTTATTCATAAGGAATTGAGTTACATGATGATTTGTGTGTACAAATACCTTAGAGCATACATAGTGCCTAAATTTATCTAGTGCAAATACCACGACCATTAATTCTTTTTCTATTATGGTGTAGTTGAGTTGTGCACCAGAAATACTTCGACTTGCATAGTGAATGTAATAGGGACATTTTTGGTCATTTGACTATGTAAGTACAACTCCTAAAGTAAAGTTGGATGTGTCAGTCATTATATGGAATGGTCTGAACCAATCAGAAGCTTGTAGAATGGGTGTTTCTACGAGCTTCTACTTCAAGGTTTGGAAAGCTAACTCACATTTCTTGGTCCATTCAAAGGATACGTCCTTTTTCATTAAATCTTTGAAAAGTTCTCTATGAAGCATCCATAATAGCTAGTATGTCCAAGGAATGATCAGACATCTTTTACAGTTTTAGGTTGACGAGTGATTCCTTGAATGACTGTAATTTTTTTTGGATCTACCTCTATCCCTGTTTGTGAAATTTTATGCCCCAATACAATGCCCTCTTGGACCATTAAGTGGCTTTTCTACCAATTGAGCCTTAGGTTGGTTTCAACACATTATTTCAGTACTTTCTCTAATTGGTCTAATGCTTGTTCGAAGTCCACTCCGTAGGTGGAGAAATCATCCATAAAAGCCTCCACACCATTCCCTATTTGCTACTGAAATATACTTAGAACCAAATGTTGAAATGTTTCTAGGGCATTGCACAAGCCAAATGGCATTTGCCTATATGCAAATTTCTCCCAAGGACTTGTGAATGTAGTCTTGGCTTGGTCTTCTAGTGCTATTTGAATTTGATTGTACCCATTGTAACCATCCAGAAAACTATAATAGAAATGCCTTGCAATTGTATCTAAGACTTGGTCAACGAATGACAATAGAAAATGGTCTTTAAACGTTGCCATGTTTAACAGCCTAAAGTATATATACATCCTCCATTTACCTCCCTTTTTAGGCACAATGACTAATGGACTAACCCATTCACTGTCAGCAATGGGGTAGATGAGTCCAACCTTCAGAAGTTGTTCAATTTCTTCTTTAACCACTTGCTTAAGCTTTGGGTTCAGTTGTCTTTGCAGTTGTCGTCAAGGCTTCATAGAGTGGTCAGTGTAAATTCTATGTTGGCATATCTTAGGATCTATTCCGGTTAATTTGGGATATGACCAAGCAAAGGCTTTTGACCATTTGTTTATCATCTTCAACAATTTTTCTTTTTCTTGGGAGTGAGCTTACCATTAATGATTATCGATTTTCTAGTCTTGAAAAATGCATACTCCATACTGGTGGGCAATGATTGTAATTCAAGGGGCTCTTGTTTGAACTTATTAGGGATTTCCAACTTTCCCCAGTTGATATTTTTGGTGTCAGTACTTGGAAGTTGGCGGTGACTTATTCTAATGCATCTATGCTATCGATATAGGCACAAGTTAAGCTCTCAGTTGGTTCCATGCATAAAGTTGAATTACTCTCTAGGTCATTTGTCAGCCTCTGGGTGCCTTCCTGTCTTGTGGCTACTGCATACAAGCATCTTTGTATGTTAGATACTTGTGCACACTAGTTGCATGTAGGCAATGTTAAGCGTTGTACAAACCAAGACTTTTGCATGTAGTTGCACCCTATGTCACTGTATGCGATGCATGGAACTTTCTTCTTCTTGATCTTTCCAAATGCATTTTCTTTTGATATCTCTAGGGAAAGATCATGTACTCCTAGGCATGCATCAATCATACTTAGCCATGCTCTTCCCATTATGATTGGGAAGTCCCCCTTGCAATTGTTAACTTGAATCACTAGGAAGTTAGCTGGATGGAACCATCCACAAATAGTAGTGACAATATCTTCCACTAGTCTCAATGGAACAGTGATGGACTAGTTAGCCAACTCTAAATGAATGTTCTCTTCTTTAGTGGAGGCAGGTTCTAGGCTCTTTACATTTCTTGAGAGATTAAGTTAACACTAGAACCTGAATCCAAAAGAGCTTTGCAGGGCTCATTTCTAGTGATTTACAAATATATAAGAGGACTTCCAGGATTAGAGAATTTCCTAGGAAGATGACTAGCTTTAATCTAATTAGTGATGGTGTGGGTTAACATGATAGTATGTGTTGGGTTCGGTTTTTGGTTCGAAGGAAGCTCCGAAGATTCAAATGATGATGGGGCGTTTGGATAATTAGCTGCTTGTGGTTGTAAGGACTTGGTTGGACTATTGGTTCTAAAGAAAGGTCTCTTCTTTGATCGATTGTCCAAACTAATAGTAGGTTAAGGATTGATAGCCCTTGTAGTGTTACGTTGCTGCAATTGGGTAGGAAGCAAACCCTGCATAGTTGGAGTAGGTGGTAATAGAGTTGAAGGTGGAAGAGGTTTAGACAGATGAGAAGGATAGTATGTATGTGGAACATCACTCCTAGGAGAAGAAATTCTATAATATTCAGGGGTTTGGTAGTGAGGCTGAAGCATGCCGCGACTAGTAGAGTTACATGGAGAGATCAGCTGCTGAACGTAATGCCCATATGGGTCAGGTTGATGGTAAGGATACTATTGACATGGTGGTCGCATTCCCCATGATCACAGGTGTTTCCATTATTGATACTATTCATTCGATTGTGGTGGAGTTCCATTTGGATAATATGTTAAGAGTTAGTGGAACTGTCTTGGATTACTTTGAGGATAAGGTAACCTTTTGGGTGTTTGTTGTCTATTTAATTGTGGGTTTAGTGCATACACTCTAGAATTTTGTAGATGTGATACCACTGGGCAACATCACTTAGGATGGTCATATTGGAAAATCTCACATCCACCATCAGTGTCTGTGTCCAAATCCACAACCTCTTCAATGACAGCAACTTTTCCCTTACCCTTGTTATGTGCATGTTTAGCTTCTTTCTTTTTCCTTCTCTCTCAATCACTACCTTGTTCTCTAGACTCTTTTACTATTTTTAGGATAGTTTGAAATTTGTGATCTAGGGAGTTCCACATTTGATCTACCTTTGCCGATACTTTTGATGCAAATTTTTGAATGGGCAAAGTCTTTCTATTCACCATCTCTTCAAGTGGTGACTTTTCTTCATCTTTGCAAAATCTAATTTCCTCCTTTCAGAGGGAAGGATCTTTGTTGTACTCCTGCGCACTTTCTCTTTTCCTCAACTTGCCTTCCTCCTTGGCAACTTACTCCAACAATCTTTATATTTGATGGGATCTAAGCTTAGATAGCCTTCCTTGGGCATAAGTCCCAAGGGTTCTTCGCGTTTCGTACATAAGCTTATCTACGAGATGACGTAGTTGTTCCTTTTGCGAGTAACCATTGTAGCGACCAAAAACGTCAACGGCTGGAAAATGCCGATGGGTTGGCGGGTGCAACAGTCTTGACTCCGTATCCATAGGAGGGCCGTGTTGGGTGTGTGTGCAGACATGGAGCACCCTGAACAGTCTCGTCAATTAGACAAGGACTTAATCGGCATCTATATAGCCTTTTGCAACATATAATTTGAAAACGGGGACGAGAATGCGAAATAATGCTTGGAAGTAAATAAAACAGGAAACAATGCAACATGCAATAGTAAGCAGGAAACAAAGTAAAATGCAGTTAGAAAAATGCACCACTCCGAAGCTACAAGTTTGCTCTGTCAAGGTGAATACAATTGGTTGCACAGCGTGATGGGGTGTAGACATCTCGAGAGTAATCAGGGCGCGCAGAGCAGGCAGGTTGTGTGCTTGGGCACAGACTTAGGTGCTGACAATGTGGGGGTTCTACCAAGGTGGTAGAAAAGGGGATAAAACAGAATGTCAGCTACGATGCTAATTTTTTATAGTGTCAAACAAAGAGCTTACAATGTTGCAACGTGCTAGGAGGAGAACTTGAGAATAAACGAACCAAAATTGGAGAAAGAAAAGCTATAGAAAGCAGAAACCAAAGTTACTGGAGAAGCTAAAAAGCCCAAAAAAATTAAAAGCCGGAGCTCCAGCCCTTTGAATGTTGCTCGTTGGGATATTTATAGGACCAAGGGCATGCGAACGACGCAATTTAGATGCCATGTGCCCTAGACTTTCGTTGACTTGCTAGTGTCGCATGTGCCAGTATGACCGTTGGACATGCATGACCGTTGTGACTATGAGTCTACAATGTCGCAACTGTGAGCCTGCCACGTCGTAATTGCATCGTCAGCATCTAGAGACATGTGCCAACGATCAAATTAGGTGAAGTGCATTGATGTTGCACAACCACCCGCATGCTTTACTGTGTGTCATAGCGTAGCATGCTCGGCGTAGCGTAGCACATTGTCCTGCGTTTCACCACACATATACTACATGCTTGCTATACTATGTAGCGTAGCGTCTGGACTTAGTCGTGAAAACTTGGCCAATTTGCAAACCTTGCTTCCTGCATTGGGGAGCTTGCAACCTTGTCGGTTTCACCCTTTGAGCTGCCTTCTGTCTCTTTTGCAGGATTGCTATGCCTTGCTGCACCATGTAGCTCAGCGTAGCGTAGCAGCAAACATGGTCCGCCGCTTCCTAATGGAAAGGAACATTTGAAGGACTTGAAGCTGGGTCGTGAAACTGGCTGTATGGTTGTTACTACGCTACCCTACGCTATGTAGCATAGCGTAGCGTGGCACTCTGCTTTGCAAATGTTTTCTAAAGCTTGCTACACTACATAGCGGGGCGTAGTGTAGTGTAGCAGACTTCGTGACTTAGAAAACTTGTCAAACTATTTTGTACATTCAGAATGCTACTGCCAACTTCGCGCATCATTTCTGAGCAAGCTGTCAGTGGGGCGGACTACTTGGATGGATAGGCAGGGTGACTCATAGAGCCTGTTCATGCCCAAAGTAGAAAATTTGCCAAACTGGCTGGCCTGAACTTAGAGCGTTCTCCTCCCGATGAACTGTCGTAACAGTGCGCGAATTGCGATGCCTAGTGAAGCAAGAATGACCTCGCATTTTTTGGGGTGTTTCATTCACCCCTATTTGTCGACATCTAGAGAACAGGCTCGATAGACATTGACAAAGAATATGAAACACCCCAGCAGGAAAAATGCTACGATTGTTGCTCAGTGAGTGTTGGGACGTCGCTTGACTGCACTTGAGAGTGTTGCATTGGAGTGAAGAGGCAAAGCAGGGAGGAAGGAGACACAGGAGAAGGGCAAGGGTGAGGTTTAGCTGAATCCCTCATCAGAGTGCTTTGAGGGAGTCGTGCGTGTTTTCACCTTTGCTTCAACTCTCCTTCGACCTCTTGTAGGACATGTGTCTTTTCCAAGATGAGTTACGTTACATCCGTGTAGGGTTTCGACCTACCTATAAATGTGTTCCACGCGGCGAGTTGTGTTACGCGCGTCATGGAACCTGCATTGGTGTTTCCCAGGCGGCGAGCTGTGTTACGCGTGCCATGGGAGTTTGCACTATGCAGTAGCCAAGCTAGTTGAGGCACTTACTTTGCAGTGCTACAACATTTGCTGTTGTCGTAAGCTGTGCCCTCGAGGGCAAAGGTCTTGTTGGCTGCTGGCGTTGTTGAAGCTGTTGGACATTGTTGCTGGTGTACAATGTCCAAACCAAGAAGGCCAGTAGCAGCCTTAGCAGCATCAACGTCGAGGAACTAGCCTCGGAGAAGCTGCTATGGGTGTAAATGCACTGGAATCCCTGCTAGGGGTATGTGTTCCTAGTTCAACTATGGGGTCAGCTACCACATAGTCAAACGTTGTTGGCAGGGGGCCGAAGGATAACAATATTGTGGTTCGCCCACAATACTGCCGGAACTCCAGCTGTAGGCACTAGCTGAGGAGCTACCATTAGGGAAAGGGGCTATGGCGACGGTAGGTTTGGAGGGCTAGTGTAATGCCCTATGACATCTTTGGAGGGTCAGCATGATGCCAAGGGTGGTAGTGCCGCATATGCTCCAGATCACGTTCCCATTGTGTTGTGAACTACGTTCTAGAGTTGCGACAACCCACCCATGCATCGGCATCTTTCCCGCTCATTCGATGTGTATTCGGTGTTGGTGCATGCTGGGGATGTGACACGAACCCAGTTTAAGGTCTTGGTAGACCGTGTGCTGGTTTAAGGTCCCAGCGGACCGCTGTGTTGGTTTAGGGTTCCAACAGACCATACATGCCAATTTAATGTTGTAGCAGACGTTGCTTGCTGTTGTTGCCAGTTTATTGTTGTGGTGGACGGTGCTCGATGCTGCTAGTTTAACGTCGTTGCAGATGCTGCTTGGTGCCGCTACTTTAACGTCATTGCAGATGTTGCTCAGTGCTATTGCTAGTTTAACATCGTAGTGGAGGATGGTGGCTGCCGTTGTGCTTTAGACGTAGTATGGCTTGAGGTACGAGTGATTCACCAGGTTGGCGAACTCATTGCCATCCATGTTTGCCAACTTGAATGCTCCATTCCCAAAGGCTTTGGTGACCACGTAAGGGCCTTCCCAGTTGGCTGAGAATTTGCTCATGTGCTCTCGAAAGACCTTGAGGATGAGGTCTCCCTTTTGCACTAGCCATCAGTGTGGGTTTGCACGATGCTTCTGCTGCTGCTTGCTCTGGTAGTGCTCGATGCGTCTCAGCATCTGCGCACGCTTCTCCTCTATTGAGTCGAGGTTGATGATCTGCAACTCGTTATTCTGGGCTTCACTCACGACATCAAACAGGATCATCCGAAGTGAAGGTACCTATAACTCAAGAGGCAACACAACTTCAGATCTGTAAACAAGGCTGTAAGGAGTCTTACTTGTTGCGGTCTGACACATCGTTCAGTAGGCCCACAGGACGTAGAGGATTTGCTCATGCCACCATCTCTTGCTATTTTTGAGCATCCGATTCAACAAGTTGATAATGGACTTATTTGTAGCCTCCGCCTGTCCGTTCGTCTGCAGATAATAGGGGGAGGAGAATGATTGTTTAATGCCTATATTTTTGTAGAAGGTTAGGGTTTCCGTACTGCTGAACTGTGGCCCATTGTCGATCACAATAGTCATTGGAAGCCCAAATCTGGTTACGATGTTGTCTAGGATGAAATGGTAGATTTGTTGAGATGTCATCTTCCTCAGGGGAATAGCTTCCACCCACTTGGTAAAGTACTTAGTGGTGGTGATAATGAAACTATGCCCCACAGAGGACTTAGGCGTGATAGGCCCTATGAGGTCTAGACCCCATCGTTGGAAGGGCCACATGATTTGCGTTGAATGTAGGTCTACACGTGCTACGTGTATGAGATTTGTGTATCTCTGGCACGTGTCACACATCTTGACTTTCGACAAGCAGTTGCGGTCCATGTGGGGCCAATAGTACCCTAGGTGTCTGATTTTTGCAGCCATAGCCCTGGGTGCTATGTGTCCACCGCAGAGCCCCTCATGCACTTCATTAACTACCTTCTGTGCTTGCTCCCCACCCACGTATGCTAGCAATATCCCATCATATGAACATCAACACAGGGCAACATTTCCTATGAGCATGTATTGCCAGGCACGCTTACGGATTACATCTCTCTGGGCTGATGTCATTCCGCCTGGGGGTTCGCCATGCTGTAGGTATGCCTTAATGTCGACATACCACTCTTGGGTATCCACAACACTGACAGAGGCCATGTGTTCCACTTGAGTGATAGGCTCTGCATACTCGATAATTGAAGTTGGCAAGTTTGCTAAGGAATGTGATAGAATGTTTAATGCAAGGGTAGCTAAGGCATTTGCTACGGTGTTCTCATTACGTGACACATGTTGCACATTTGTGGTCGCTAATTGCTTAAACAGGTTTTTTGCTAGGTCGTAGTAGGGTTGCAAGTGCGTAGCCTTGCAGGCGTAGACCTTGGTGGTTTGATTCACGACTAGTTTTGAATCTCCCCAGATTGCCAGGTGTTGTATGTGCAGTGCTTGGGCAGTTAAGAGGCCTCTAAGTAGCCCTTCATATTTTGCCACATTGTTGGTGCATGGTAACGCAAAACGATAAGCGAATGGATGCATTTCCCCAGAGGGGAATGTGATGATAGTGGCTGCGTTACCTCCTCGTGTGGTTGATGCACCGTCGAAGTGTAAAGTGGCTTCAAGATGTGATGAGACAAAGTTGACATTGCTAATGTGTTCGTCCAGGAATTCAGGATCTATGGTGGCTTGATCGTCGACAGGCGAGGCTGTGAGTTAGGTCACTATGGCTTGACCCTTCATCGACGATTGGCTTACATAGTGTAAATCGAACTCCATGGTTATTGCCTTCCATCGAGCTATCCTACTACTTTCGTATAGGTTGTTAGTGATGGCCCGAAGTATATTGCTTTTTCTAATGATGTTGGTTGTACTACGGAATAGGTAATGCCTCCACTTTTTTAGTGTGAACACTAAGGTAAGGCAGCTCCTCTTCACTTCGCTGTATTTTGTCTCGTGCACTATTAGTGCATGGCTCAGGTAATACACCGGTATCTCAGAACCTTCATCTTACTTCTAACATAGTAGTGCTGTGACATATGTGTCAGAGGTGGCAAGGTAGATGAAGAAGGGTTTGTTCCTTTGTGGTGGATGCACGGTCGGGAGGTGTGAAAGCCCCTTCTTCAAGTCGTTGAAGGCTTGTTAACATTGGGTTGTCTACTCAAAGTTAACCCCCTTCTTTAGAAGATTTTGCATGGGGTGTAACTTGTCGGTCAACCTTGCTATGAACCTTCGAATGAACTGTACTCTACTGTACAAACCACGTAGCTCTTTGAGGTTTGTGGGAGGTGTTAGGTTGACGATGGCCTTGACTTTCTTAGGGTCTACTCGTATTCTGGCCTCCGATACTACGAACCCTAACATGCGCCCAGTTTTCACCCCAAAGACGCACTTCTTAGGATTGAGGCGTAGATCGTGCATTTAGCAGCACTTGAGGACTATTCCTAGGTCGTGTGGATGATCAGCTGCCTCCTTGGACTTGACGGCTATATCATCCACGTAGTCATTTAATGTTCCTAGGATGTAATCACTAAAGATGTAGGTCATGGCTCGCTAGTACGTTTCCCTAGCATTCTTGAGCCTGAAAGGCAACATGGTGTAGTAGAAGGTACCCCATGGGGTCATAAAGGTTGTTGATAGCTGGTGCTCTGGGTTAATGTGGATTTGGTTATATCCGGAGAAACCATCCATAAAGGATAGTAGAGCATGACCAATCATGGTGTCGATGAGCTAATCAATGCTAGGAAGTGGAAAGTTGTCCTTGATTGTTGCCTTGTTCAAGTCCCGGAAGTCTATACAGATGCGTATTCCTCCCTTTTTCTTCAAAACTACGATGATGTTAGACACCCACTCTGAGTAGTCAACCGCGTAGATGAAACCAGCTTGATATAGCTTGGTGATTTCATCCCTTACAGCTAGTGCGATTTCAAGTTTAATTTGCAAGCCTTCTGCTTGACTGCCTTCATGCACGGGTCTAGGACCATGTTGTGCTGAATTAGCCACAGATCTAGACCTGGCATGTCGCTATACGACCATAGGAAGGCACTAATATTGTCTTGTAGGATCTTAGCTATGTTGTTGTGCATTCGTGTGTCTAATAGGGAGCTGAGTTTTAGTGTTTTTATCTTCCCCTTAGACATGGTGACGGGCATCTCGATGAGAGGGTCCTTGGTCACATCCCCGGCCTCTAAATCTAGGGCTTTGACTAGATGTTCGAGCCAGTTTAGGGATGCTTCTAAGGTTGCTATGGTGCTAGTTGTGGTCGACCCCCAGTCAATCATGTTGGGGTTCAACTATCTCGCGAGCTTGCCCTGTGGTCCTGCTAACGTTAAGGGCGTGGAGAGGTCATGATGGACTTTCATTTCTTGCTCAACCTGCCAACATGAGACAAAAGGCCAGTTAAGAGGCGTTTGTTGGCGGAGATTATGTATAACAAAAATTTGCAAAGTAGCGACGAGATGCAACTTGTGTTGTGCGACGATGTAAAGATTAAAGTTTGCCAGTTTAAGGTCATTACAGACCATTAAGGCATGAGAGTGCAGAACCGCTAAGGATGTAAAAATGTCAATGCAACAGTGCGAAGCTATGAAACCATTAAGATGCAAATGCCAAGCTGCTAGTTTAGTGTCATTTCAGACTACCAGATTGTAACATGCAAAATGTCAACATGTAGAATGATGGTATGCGAAACAAGAAATAGCGGGTTTGAGCAATGCAAAACTGTTAAGACAAACACGTAGACTGCTGACACGAAACTATTAGAAATGGCAACACTACCAATGTAGAAGTGCGAAACTTCAGGAAGATGCAAAATCGCCCATGTAATTGCAAACTGCAAATATAATAGGTCGAGACTACTAGTTTAGGGTCTTTCTGGACCGTTAGAAGTGTAACTATGCTAGGATTGTAACCATGCTAGGATTTCTAGTTTAAAGTCTTTTCAGACCCGTCGTGTTGCGATTGCTAGGATTGCTAGTTTAAGGTCTTTTCAGACCCATAACGAAAACAAATATATACTTTTTTGTTCTCGAGAAAGCACGCAACTGACTCGAAACGTGCCAAGGCTTTAATGCTAACAGTGCTACGATGTCGTGGCGAGCATGCTACGTTATAAGGCATGCTCCGCATTAATCGGAAAGGGATGGTGGCAAGTTTCCCCATTTTGCCTTCACGACCATAAATAGGGATTAAGCCTTGGCAATTTTGCCATTTTTACCGTAAGAATGCAGAACACACATCGGAGCACAAGGCGATTTCGGAGCGTGAAGCGATTATGTTAACGATTAGTGAGGCGAAATTTTTACAGTGAAGGGTGTGCATTTGCAATCGAGACAATGGCTCCTAAGACCCATTTTGTGATTGCGAAGGTCGACAAGGCGAAGAAGACCTTGGGGCGCACAACACAAGTGCACGCTGCAGCACGGAGGAGCACAACGTTGACCCAGTAAGTTACACCTCCTCTACTTTTTTTTGTATTTTCTACTATTCTCTACTTTTGTTTTGTGTCCTATTAACTTTGCATCTGTTATTGGTTACCTATGTTTTTCTTGTTCTCGTTGCATCATTTTGGCCCTTGCATCGCCGTCGTCGTTGTTTCGACTGTGGCAGATGCATAAATGTTGCATCATTGTTGCATGCAAGACCGGTTAAGCTGCCACCACCGTAGTTGTCATAACCGCAGGGGCTTGGGTAGTTTAAGTTGCTTGACTTTTAAAATGGCGTAACGTAGAACCCTTAGAGGGGCTCGGCCATGTGTGATGCGATGGCGCGACACTTGTTTTGCTAGGGCATGTCATTAATTGTCTGTTGCTACGCTAGGCTATTTGCATGTTCTTGCTACGCTAGGCCTTCACGCCCTTGCTACGCTATGCACGGGAAGAGGGTTGTGCTACGCTGCTACTATGTTGCATGTATACTGCCTTAGGATATGATGCCAACATTTGCTGATTGCATTATGCAGGGCAGGGTTGAGACTTAGGCTAATTATTTTGGAGGTTAGAGGGGTCCTGTGTCATGTGGGCAGACTTGTGGCTGATGTCCCTCCTCCCCATATACGTATGGGGGACCAAGTGGTCTAGTTCAGGCCTGGGGCGCAGGACTTTTTGCAACTTCTCCTCAACCTCTTCAATGTAATCGTTTGGTCCTCCCTAGAGGAGGAGGAGGCAGCTGTCATCCCAGAAGCCATTTTACCTAGGGCAAGCCGAGGCATTTTGAGGTTCTTGACCAACGGGGTGGTCACAAGCGGGTGGGAAGAAGGATCCACTCAGTGCCCAACAGGGTTAAGGCGCTTGGCCTAGATTTGGGAGATGGCCGAGTATGACTGCTTCCACTGCTTCAACACATTGTTCCTTTCATGTTTCATGATGACGTGCTTCCAGAACCCTCAAGGAATGGTCTAAGTTGCTGGCGGGTGGGTTTTGCAACTTTGTTCTGCTATGTCTGTGCGACGTTGGCCATGGTGGCCTAATACTAACAGTATGTGTTTGTTGTCAGGTTCTTCCTTGACGAGGCAGGCGTTCATGACCTATCGGATCATTTGGCCACAGCACAGCTAGCCCTACAGGAGATTTCATCCTCCCAGAACCTATGGGCGAGCATGATTTGTCAATGCGGGGGCGAGTACCACACCTACCCAGCTGTGTACTCTCCCCTCTATGATCAATGCAAGAGGTAGGGTTGGACAGGGAGTGGGTGAAACCCTTCAAATCGATCACGGTTGAAGAATTTTTGGTCAAACTCCCATAATTCCCACTACCATACCGACCTAGTAGGTCGAGCAGTAAATGCTACATGTTTAAATGTCTTTGCAAATTGTGAATTTCTTGCATCTTTGTGCTAAGCATTTTGTGAACCTATTACAGGGGTGAAGAAGCCTAAGGAGGTGACAGTGATAACCGCTGAGCCACAGGGAGCAAACGTCTACTTCAAGTATGGAGTAGTAATGAGGAGGCAACACTCGTTGAACACCAGGGCTTCAGACGCTCTCCTCCAGAACATCAAGAAGGTGGAACTTATGGATCTGTTCCTAGCCCCGAATTCGAATGTTCCTGCGGCCGAGATGCTCACCCTGGTCAAGTCCTTCTCTGACAAGATGGGCCATTTTTGCCTACGCGTTCATGATGTGCTGGTGATCATTGACATCAATGAACAGCTGTTTGTGGATCTTTTCAATGTCCCTGCTGAAGGCATTGAGGCGGGGTCAAAGTCCAAGATGGAGTTAACCCTTGAGAAGAAGGACCTTGATGAGTGGCTCGGGCTTACCAAGGAGCGTAAGGGGCTCCCCATGGAGAAGATCAAGGAAGGACCCATTAAGGAGTTCTATCCTATTTTTCGTGCTCGCGCATTCCCCCAGCTGCCTACCCAGGAGAAGGTCCTGGGGCTTAAGCAGGCTTGGATAATGCGCGAGGTCATAGAGGAGGGGACTCATTACAACTGGGCTGAGTCCCTATGTAAAGGCTTACGGGCTGAGATCTTGGGGCACCGTGAGAAGACGGAGGCCCGATCCAACATCCACTACGCCTTTTATATAGGCTGCCTCAAGCATTTCACGAAGTTCCTAGTGGTTTAGGAGAGAGAAAACTAGGTCTTGCAGAATCACGACCAGATTTTCAAACCCTAGATTCGCCAAGTCCTCCAAACCATCCGAGCCTAGGATCCCCCAGAAGTAGTTGGAAAGTCATTTTCCATAACGACTAAGGATCGGGTGGCCCTCAACGTTCGCAGCCCGGATAGCGTATGAGAGATGCCCCCCACCGTGGATGGTAGCATATAGTGGTGTGAGCGTTTTATAGCTGAAACGGTTGCCAGCACATTGCGGTAGAAGAGGCCTCCTCCAACCCTGCATGTGGAGGAGGAGGAGGGGCGCAGACTGCTGTTGAAACTACAGAGGATGTGACCTCCTGTTGGTAAGTGTTTTTTGTTCAATGCTTACTTTGTTATGGTCTGCTACACTATGCTATGCTAGATGGCGTAGCGTAGCGTAGCATCTGCTTTAGGCTACTTACTTTGAACTAATGCCAACGTGTCTGACTATCAGAAGAACGAGAGGAAGAAGAAACATGCGATGAAGAGGTGTCAACCCCTAAGACGGGGGCAACGAATAAAGACGCGGAGGCCCCAATTTTGATGAGAGGGGCTCCGGGAGCGACGAATAAGAACACGGAGGTCCCAGTTTTGACAAGAGGGGTTCCGGTCAAGAAGGGAGGTCTTGCGGCTAGGGCAGGGGCTCTTGTCATTAGGGAGAATCCTCCCACTGAGGAGTCCCTCTTGAATAAACAAGATGCTGGTCTCCTCAAGGGGAAAGCACCAGTGCATGAAGAGGAGGTCCACATGGACCTAGGAGGAACTTCTGGCCAAGCCTCCGTCATCGTTTTGCATCAACAGGAATAAAGACTACCACCAGACGTTGGTAAGTTTGGCAATATTTTTGCCTTGTTGTAGTCCTCTTTGGTCATTACTAATGTGTTTGGTTATGCAATAGATGCCACTGCTAATGTCGCAAGACCCACTCCGGTTCATACCGAGCCTTGGGCTAAATTCCCCGACAAATTCACGTTTATGCAGGGGGTTGTTGATGACATGATCAAGCATCTTCAACAAGTGGACCTTGAAGCGGGTAAGTAACAGTGTTATCCACTCTTACGGTGCCATGCTAGAGTTTCTTGCATTTTCTATTTGTGCTATGTTAATGCGACTAATGTATTCTTCATGTCATGACAGCCTCTCGACTCAAATGGGACTCAACACAACCTTTGAAGGTTGGTGCCGTGTCCACATTCCCGTCGTAGATGACTGAGGTGTCTCATCGTGCATACAACGAGGTCTGTAAATGTGCTTTGCACTCGGCACGTTCCCTGTGGGAGTGTCAGCGTACTAACGAGGAGCTATGGAAGAGGGCTCAAAAGGCAAAGCAGAGTGAGGCCAACCTGAGGGCCAAGGTAGCGGATCTCAGGTCGAGGAACGAGTTCCTCATGGCCCAGGCAACCAACAGCAAGGACTGGCACACAATTGTGGTAGACCATGCCAAGTTTTTGACGGTTGTGCCCCAAAACATCGAGACAACCCATGAACTGGTGGAGCAGCGCATGTAGATGGACCTGCTGGACCAGAAGTGTCAAGATATGAAAGACCTCAGCACTAAGATCTTTGAATGGGACCAGGCCTAAGAAACCATAAGCATATGTACAAATAGGAGAATGCCATCCATCACAAGTTATAAGAGGAAGCTGCTGTGGAGGCATTTACGTATCAAGTGTTCGTAAATGCCATTGACGCTTCAGAGGCTTACACCAAGTTCAAAGAGTAGGTCAAGGTGATGCAAGCTCCTAACCCGAAGGTGACCCTTTCCATAGGAGAGGCTACGACCATCTCCTATACTCAGGGGTCGCCAAGGTGGACACCCACTGAAAGGGCGAGAGCTACCGCAGCAGATCCTGCACCAGACAGGAGGTGTTGGGTAGATATCACGACAGAGGAGGTCTGGCGTCATCTTGAGCTCGGCTTATGCCAGATACCCTTTGAGACAAATGTAGTACCTACTCAGGTTAGTCGTGTTCTACTTTGTTAAAGTTTATGCTCGGTTGTAGTTTGCATTTGTTGTCCTAACTGACCACTTCACCCCTGCGATGCAGGCCCCAGGTGATGGCGCAACACTCGTAGAGGGAGGGAATGAAGAGCCGGTGAGGAACCAAGCAGCGAAAGAAAATGCAAATGGCGGAGATGATGTGAACAGAAACGACCCATGACAGCATGGGATATATTTTTTGAGAATTTGTAGTTTTGAATTTTTTGAAATTTTGTGCAACAAATTTTGCAAACATTGAAAGACAATAATTTTGAATAAAGAAAATAGATTTTGTGCAAACTTGTGTACTGCATACATGCATTTAGTATAGAATGTTCATGCTTTCTAGTTTTAGGCCATTTCGGGCCATTGTATAATATGCCAAAGGGATGATGCACCAACGATTTGAATAGGAGCTAACTTGTGACTCGTGCTAGTTTTAGGCCATTCCAGGCCATAGCATGGCGTTGCTAGTTTTAGGCCATTTCGAGCCATAGCGTAGCATTACTAATTTTAGGCCATTTCGGGCCATTGTGTATTGCTAGTTTTAGGTTGTTTCGGGCCATATCGTATCACTAGTTTTAGGCCATTTCAAGCCTAGTTTTAGGCTATTTCGAACCGTTGTAGTGAAGCATATGAGCAATGTGCGGGCAGGAAGCAGTGGGGTTGCTATGCTAGGTGAAGCTGCTTCTTGACTCGATGCAGGTTGAGTGAGATGTAAGACCGAGACGCTACGCCAGGGCCTTCGTTTGCGTCGTCGCCTCCTACTTGGAAGGGTAACTCAGTCCATGCATTTTCACTTAGTGGATCAACTTGTTGAGCTAACCCCTTTGTCGGGTAGTCAGTGTAGGTTGCAATAGGCACTTCATTCTTAACAGTTATGACTTGTGAACCTTCTTCCATGCCTACGTTGTGAATCGCTTGCGTCGCTACTTTGTCACTGTGGATCACCACTTCTCTACCTTCATAAGGCAGGTGGATCTCCTGGTGTATGGACGAGGAGATAACCCTAAGTTGTGCTAACCATGATCTCCCCAAGATCAGGTTAAACCCAGGCATTTCCTTGACCACAATGAACGTTGCGTCTGTGGGGAACTGGTCCCCTGCTACGAAGAAGTATCGCTAGATCCATTGCTAGAAGATTTACTCGCATAGTGGACACTAGATAACTCATCATCAGATTTAATATCAAGAAAGTTGGACATATACTAACTTAGTGTCTTGATGTTTATGCTTTCTATTTTTCTTTTCTTCCTTGATATTTACTCTTGCCAAAGCTTTTTCAAGCTTCACTATTTTGTTAGACATATCTCTCATTAATTGTCCTTTTTCAGATCTTACTCTTTCATGCTCTTGCTCTTTCTTAACATGAGATGGACCTGGTAAAGCTTTAAATTGAGTAAAATCTTGTATAGGAATCATAACTCTTTCTTCTCTTTTTTGAATCACAATATTTTCTTCAGGATTCAAGTTCAACTGTTTTTCTAACTGTATAGCTTCACTAAAATAGTC
>MNCI01011532.1:473636-499365 GCA_015680685.1 Gnetum montanum | reverse complement strand
CGATATCGCAGGGAAAGACGCGATATCGCGGCTTGTGCAATCTGCGTCTCATCATCTAGAAAGGAAAAACTACAAAAGTTTAGCTAAGGGACTAAAAACTAATGCCAAAACGAAGTGCCTTTGTCTCTTATTTATAGGCAACGAGATAGAATTTGACATTGCATGTCCGATATTGCTTCGGAATCTTCGATATCGCATATTCGATATCGAGGATCCGATATCGGGACTCATCAATGATGTAGTTGCAATAGTAGATTTTTCAAGGGATGTACGATAAGTGTGAGCCATAGTAAGGTTATAGTGGAAAATTTATAAAGGTGGCTGGCAAGGTAAGAGTTGTGGTTGAGGTCACAACTAATATAATTAGAGCACTTCTACTTCTTGTGTAAATGTGATTATTGCAAAAATGTTATGTTATGCATATTATGATAACTATGCATGTGTGATGACTATGCATTCCTAGTGCTTGGTATGAGATAATACTAATTGTATTTTGATTAATGCCTACAGGGCTAGTTACATGGGGTTGACAATGGGTTGGAACATGTCATGGTTGTGACACATGTGTTCATCATGATTAAGCCACGGATTGTATGTGTACATGTGTACTAGTAGAGTCAATGCAAGGGTCTGCATTGGTTGGTGATGAGGCACCCTGGTGATGTGCACTTGTTGTGTAATGTATGTATATATCTTAACTTATCTCATTGGATCAAGCTTAAAACTTGCAAAGGCTATTGTTTTAGACAATAAAAGTTAAAAAGTTATAATTTTCAAAATTCAAATTCAAAGGTGGTAGCTCTTGCGAAGAAAGTGTCTCCACTTTGCCTTAACTACCATGTATGTCCATTGTACTAGCTTATGCATTTTGGATGATAGTCATTAGCCATGCTTACATGCCTTAAGGGGTGAGACATAGGAACACTTATTTAAAAAAAATGATTTTATTCATAACTAGGCAAATAGAACAACGTAAGCATTTCGAATCTCAAGTAAGAGGTTGAAGATTAAGTTTCCTTGCACCTTTTAATTATTGCTATAAAAATATACTTTGAATTTTTCAAAAGCCTTCACGGTACACAAGGATGCATCCATGATACATGCTCCCATGCATGGTCATACATGGTATTTAGGGCACGGCGCATCCCTCTTGGAAATGCCTTAATATTTATTTATTTTTTCTTAAACAAAATCCCATTTACTTTTCGGTATAAGAAAACTTGGCTGCCCATTTCAGGGAGAAATTTTCTTTTTCCATACTTTACATTCGCTGCACGTTCGGTTTCGTGGTGCCCTTTTCGGATTTTCCCAGTTTAACTTCTTTAAATTGCATTATTCCAAAGTTGCAAGGACCTGCAGTCGCCTTGTGTGATACGAGCAGCTGTATCTTCAATTTGTTTGCTTGTTTGATCCGTCCTCGGGCGATAAATTTCATTCGGCAGAAACTTATAACAACACCTTTGAGAAAATTATCACTGACATTGCATTCTCCGTTTCAGGTATGATATTCAGCGTTTTATGCTTATAGTAACACCTTTGAGAAAATTATCACCGACATTGCATTCTCCGTTTCAAGTACGATGTTCTGCGTTTTATTCATATGAAGGGAAATAGGGTAAATAGCTTTTGGTCCTTCTTTTACTTCTGATAGTTGTTGTTCTCTCTGCACTCACCGAAAAACTTACTTTCTTCATGCAGAAACATCCTAAATGATTTTAATAAATATTGTGCACTTGCCATAAGGATGTAACGCATGTTTAGTGTTTTTACTGGTAGTTTATTTTCCATCTTATGCGACTATAAAAGCTACAGAGGAATCTACTAGGATTATACAAGGTACAAAATGATTTTTAATTTTTTTTCAGTCCATTTTGTATACATAATAGTTGAATCGATTTTCATAAAATCTAACATCTTGGCGAATAGCTGCCCCTGTATAAGTGCAACATAAGTTCTTTAGAATCCATATTAAAACATCGCATAACCGTCAGAAGACAATGCTGTAAAAAAACCCTTATAATTTAGGCAATGACTTGCTGCCAAGGACCAAAAAGCAGGGACAGGGACATTAGAATTGCCTGGGTTGACAATATTGCTCTGCTCATGGAGGAATAGGGGTAAGAGCATTCGAATCGTCAAGTGTAGATATACATCTAAATCACATCAACCATTGCATCGGTCCATAAACTATATTTTCAAGTAGCTTAAGTATTCATGGCCCACCCCAAAGTTTAAAATTAATCATACAAAATGACTGCGGTTACAACAAGCCACATGCAAGCCCTAACTGTTTTAAAAGATAATGTACTGGCTGCTTCAACGAGTGCATACGGTAGTGAGTGGCATGTTTATGAAACAGAAACGTTTTTTTTTATTACGTCCTCAGATCTTGGGAGGAAATATACATAGTATGCATAGCAAACACTTCGTCAATAAAAAAAAAAAGAAAAGGAAACAGTTAAACTATTGACATGTTTATGTGAGTAAAATCAAATTAGTCTTGGGGTTTCCATGAATTGGAAACATGCACATTCTTTGTAGCATGTTTTTTAAGAAGAAAAGGCATTAATATTAAATTAAAAGCTAAAAAATCAAAGCAACACTACACACAAAAACCGATCAACAGTGTAGGGGAAAACCAAAATACAATTTCACCTGGAGAACCAAAAAGATGTCAAAAATCCCCTCAATAAAGCCAGATATACAAAAGCTAGATAGCAGAGCTATTCACTAATGTGGGGGGAGTAGGAGCAGTGGCTAGTCCATTGCCATTGTTTGTGTAGCAGCTCCATGCTGCCCAAGGTGGCAGGGTTCTTTCTAACATATTAGTAATTGATGAATGTTTAAATATAGATAGAGTAAAACATTTTTCTCTTGTCATGGTTGTAACATGAAGGAAATGCATCGTAGACAAATTAGTTTACGTACATCTTCGTGGAAGAGATCCATATTTTAAATTTTTCTGTCCTAAGTATTGTCCCATGCAACATTTCAGACCAAGAACGGTGCCAGCTTTTGAGAAGAGGTATCTATGATAATATGTTTTCATTGATTTCTGCACGTGGCACAAAAAATTGTTTCAATTTAAGTAGAATAGAATCTTATAATGTATGAATTTTAATCATGTGAGGCAACTGAGGGCTGCAATTAATCTTTATTGTGCGTGTGTGGGGGACTTCTGGAGGTTTTTTGGAACAATAAAATGCTACGCCACAACATATTATAGTAATAACTAAATTAGAGAGGGATGTTGTCACTGGCAAGGCTACTTTTGGTTCATGGTACAATTGTTCCACATCCAAAGATCTCAAAGAGAAGTAACTGAGATAAGAAGGGGATTATCTTAGTTTTGAGTCAATCAGTGCCATGAGAGAGAGAATTGACTTCTATATGCATATTAGGAAAATTTTAAGAATAAGCCTTATAGCTGAAGTCCATTGAATGTTCATCAAGTTTTCCCTACTAGCCATCGATGTAAACTTCCAGCAAAAGAGCAAATCCCTTGTGAGAAGAAATTAGACACTTTATACACTCATTTATATAAATTATAAAATTTACCTAACTTTGTCAAATGGCTGTGGATGAGGCGGTTATTAGCTCATGGTAGCACTTCAGTTACAATGACATGAAGTCAATTATTGCTGAGGACACACATGGGAGCTATTTAGTTTCATAGCTCATTTGTTAACATAAAAAATGTTGTATAACTTAAGTTTTTTCAACCTGGACATTAACATAGGCATCCCACAGTTATCTATACAGCTCTTCAGTGTTGCATTTAAGCTGATAAGTTCTACTAGACTTTTAAACAATTGACAAAATCCTAAATGTGATGTCTGGGGAAAAAACCTTTTGAGCTTTTTATATGTTGAATCTTGAATATTTGTTTTTGGTAAGTTATCCATGCACAGGTTTAATGTGACATTTCTATTTTAAGTGTATATTTTAATTTTCTCTTAAAACAGCAAGCAGGTTGTGAAATGTGTTTTTATGTGTATAAACTCAATGAAAAAGATTTTTTTTTTTTTAAGATTACAAGCTAGCAATTTGAGATAGTGTGAGAAAAGTACATCTTATTCTCTTTCATGTCCTAAGTGTCTTAAATTTTTCAGTTTGGTGAATGTGATTATAAATGTTGCAAATTATATTCTTTTTTTTTGGCAAAGGTCTTTTTTTTTAAACTGCTGTTTGATATTTAATTTCATGCTAATATAATTTTAATTCTACATTTTACACATTTTTTTTATGTTAGCAATTTTGATTTGTAGGCAAAGTTTTTTTTCTTGAAAGATGAAGACACACAAATTTGGTGGTACACAGCCTACTGGAACTCCTTCTCTAGGATGGTCATTTCTAGTGGTAGTTTCATCACTTCTTGGTGGAGCTTCTATTGTGCACCATATATACAAGCCTAACTTAGTAAGATTTTATTGTTACATTGCAGTTGATGATTTCCACAATAATTTGTAATGTTAGCAAATGCCCTGCTGCAAATGCATGTGATTTTAAAATGTGTGAATAATAGTGTTAGCAACTCATGTTAGCAAAAGATGCCAAAACATTGCTGTTGGCCTAATTTCTTTAGTTGAGCCATATCACTTGAACTCCAGAATTTAGAATTAACATATATTGCTACATCTATGAAGCACATTACAGTTGTTCCATGCCATTGGTTCTGAATATTTGTCACATTTGAGTAACATTTGTTGTCATTATTTATGATATTTCAGTTGTGCTTTTTTTTAGGTGATTCCACCCGTGGAAAGTGTAAAGGCAAGCACATACACAGGAGGAGATAAATCTCAGCAAAAGCAGTCTTAAATATGTTTTTTCTGGCCTTCTTTAGTGCAATTCATAATCTGGTCAATTATAGTTATTTCCATCCTGGGTAAGTTTGGTAAATATTTGGTTTGCTGTGCAGTTAATCTCAGTTGAAAATAACCACTGTTGTACGATATCTCCTTACAGAAATGACTCGTTTCAGAAGTAACTTTTGTATATTTTAAAATTTATACATTTTTTTGCGACACTTTGTTTTACATAATGAATTTATTAGAAATATAACAAGTTATTTAATGGACAACCAATCTGTTAACCTTGTAGCTTATGACTGGAATTTTTAGTTTATTAAAAATCCTTTTTTCTAACATGAAAGGGTAGAATATCCTGAAGACATCATCGCTGGGTTGTAAATTCTTAAAATAAGGTTTTCCCTCGATCAAACCAATAGCTATTGCTACGTTTACTGCACTAAATTTACTAGAATTATTGTGATATAGGAAAACTTTTATTTTGTGGTGATGTATTTTAAGTTTTAAAATTGTTTCAAGTGTTTGCATTTAATATTGTTTCTATTAGCAGGAAAATAAGGGGTGGTAAAGGGTTGTCAGAACAGAAACTTTTTGACTATATGTACCCCCAGCCCATAGCGCCAACGCAATACTTTGGTAGGCAATAAAGTATTGAATTCGCAATCTGGTTTACACAGAATAACAAACCTACCAGCTGACCTGGCTAGTAGCAGGAAACAAAATATAGTGAAAATGTGATAATCTTTATATCTCCATTGGATATTAATAGTTTAAACATGAAATTAGAGCTGTTATTAGGAGAGCTATATTATTTTTCATGTTATACATGATGATGACATGAATACTTAACACGCTAGTGCCTTTATCCCAATCACATGGGCTAACTAACTTGTTAAGGAAGCTGGCTTGACACCATAGTCTTGAATGTAGATTTTTACCATAGCTCAGTTAGGATGTGTCTTGGCATAGCCCCTTTGGAATTGAACAATTGAACTTGAATCTTGCACAAAAACAAGTCACATTCTATGCTTCACTAGCCATTGGAGCCAAACAAATAGTGATGGTAAGGAACTGGTTTCTCTAAATCTTAAGATCTGTGTTCAAGCCTGGGTGCAACCACTTGAAAAAAGGGTCTGACTTTTGCTCATCCGCTAATCCTCCTAGGACAGCACTGAGTGTCTAGGTGATAACCCTTTTTTTTAGGTTGTAATATAGGGAATTACTAGTTGCACCCTTACTCTTCTGCATGGATGCAAAAGCAAATTTCTTCAACTAATAATTTAAGATCACCAGCTAAACTAAATACTTGTTACCGCATTGACTTGCATTGACAAACAAGTGAATTTAAATGCTTAGCTTCATAGGCTAAACAGAAAGTTTTCATGGACAAATGAAACATTTTGAACTGGCATATCAACCCAAAAAATTCTCCTGAAAAGAGCCATGCATGAAGATAAACAGGAATCTTAGACAATGGACACTTGGAATTAGAATTCATTAAGGGTAGCAGGTTAAATACTTCCTCTTCATAATCCAAAATATGACAAAAATGAAGTTTCTTAAATAAAATGCTAAAGGGGAAACCTGTAAGAGTACCAAATTACTAGGGCAAACACAAGTTTGGGGGAAATTAAATCCGAGAACATAACCCCAAAGCTCAAATAAAAATATTCATCAATATAAGTGAGGATGTGGGTAACAGGCAAAGGTGCATCTGTTAATTCAGATTTCTGTTTGAATTTTGATATTAAGTTTTTGAATTGGATGTCCAACAAAGAATTGTCCAGGTGATTTATCATGGCTAGGTTTCCTTATTCATTTGAAGATGTAATTGATTGCATTTGTAATTTGGATTAGCAAGTAGATTTTTTTGGCCTGTCATTCTTGTTCATTTACAAAGCTACCTATATCCTAGGAGCTTGGCCATAGAGCCAGAAACTAGAGGCAGCCTATTACTTATGTTTCAATTTTTTCAGTTCTGAATTCTGATGCAGGTGTTTTTGGTTTCTACTAGTTTGTGGACTGATAGTTCAGTCCTTAAGATTTGATTTTCAATGAAAATCTTTGTTTGAGCTGTGATTACCATTTCCAGGCAAGACTACTTTGCGTTGGTGATTTAGGAATTTGTAACAGATTGCATTTGTAATTTGGATTAGCAAGTGGATTTTTTTTGGCCTTTCATTCCTAATCAGTTACAAAGCTACCTGAAATCTAGGAGCTTGGCTATAGAGCCAGAAACTACAGGCTATCTATTACTTATGTTTCAATCATTTCAGCTCTGAATTCTGATGCAGGTGTTTTCCATTTCTATTGGTTTGTAGATTGGTAGTTCAGTCCTCAAGATTTGATTTTCAATGAAAATCTTTGTATGAGCTGTGAATATCATTTCCAAGTAAGACTCTTTGCGTTGGTGATTTAGGGTGATTTTGGATTTTGTTTTTGTGTGTAACCGTATTTTGGATCTGTAAGGTGGATTATTTGATTTATCAATTTTTAGAAGATGTTTCGGTTCACTGGTTTCTGCTCCGAAGAAATATGCTTCTGGATCCTAGTAGAAACGAAATTTTTTATTATGGCATATATACCTCATGGATGCTTTAGGGACATGATGTTTTGAGTTTGCAAAAAGTTAAAAGTTCAAGCAGGTTTGATTTGCTTACTGAAAAAAAATTTGAAGGAAATGGGTCACAAATCAAGTTCGTATTCCTCTTCCTTTGACAATATGGCTAGGCATTTGAAAAATTGTTTGGTGAGGGCTTTTTTTAAAGTTACTGAAGGGATTAAATAGGTGAATGCAGAAGCAGAATAGAAATATGGAATTAGAAGTCAGCCTGTTATTGAGGTTGATAAAGAAGCAGTATAAGTAAATCCTAAAACAAGGATTTGAGCTGGAATTGAAATTTGCGATGCATTCTGCAAAGAAGCTTAGCTCAAAATTTTTTATGAGGCAACAACTTGTAGTGTATAATTCATATGAGTTTCATCGATAAAGATTAACCATCTTTCTGTTGATCAAATTGGAGATTTGGAATGTCAAAATGCATGTTTGTCAAAATGGAAGATGCGTTGGGTAAGTTTACGATGGTAGAGTTCATTGCCAAAATTTGTAGTCCTTTGGTTGACTGACCACACTTAAGGTTAATTTAACATCTTGTCCCTTGTTAGGGGCGGAAGTGTATTGTAACAATGTAATTAACTTTCAAATAAAGGGGTGTCTTGTTATGAGGAATTACAATTATACATGTACCCCTTGAGAATGGGTCTGACCTATGCCATTTAAGGTTGGGTTTAGAGATCATGTTGGCATGGAGTTGTTGAGCTTGAATTGGCAAGTGACAAGAGTTGGGTGAAGCAGAAGAAAAAGGGATTGATCACCCCTTCAGTTGGACAGCCTAACTATGGTGGCTATGCAGGATTGCCTCTAAGGCTTAAATGGCATGGGAAGATAACCCAGAGGGTGTTATAGTATACCACTGTGATTAATAAAATTTTCTTTTTGTTTTTTCTTCCCATTCTGGTCTCTAGTTATTCATTTATCAAGCATTTTATGATATTTTCATTATAATGCTTACGAATGTGATGAATTAAGCAATGAATGATCATGTTTTTATGACATCTAGGAATGAGATGTCATAGTTAACCTAATTGAGAGCTTGCTAAACACAGTTAGGAAATTGCACACACAAGGTTGATTGACCTTGCCTAAGGTTGAATTACCTCAAAGTTGGCAAAGATGAGAGAAAATGCATCACTTTTAAGGTTGATTGAACTCATATGTTGTTTGACCCAAGATTATGACCTGATGACAATTGCTAGTTTTGGATGCCTGAAGCCAAGAAGGACAACCATATTGAGAGCTTACAATTTCGTGACATAGAGTAGGTCAACTAATCTAGGAATAGGTCGATTGGGCATAGGTTGATTGACCTTAGTTAAGGTTGACCTTCTAGGAAAAAAAAACAAAATATAAAAAACACAAAGCCAAAAAGCCCCTTGAACATTGTGACATGAGTAAAATGTTAAGGAGCAAATGTTGTCATTTGTCTTCATGAGTGGATTGTTTATCTAAGGACATCATTGTTCTCATGGCCGTTGGATGGACCATTAGACCAAGATTGGTATTTTGGTAGTAGTAAGCAAGATTGAACTAAATTTTGACAAAAAGCTTTATAGTGCAAGGGATAGAGCTGAATTGAAAAATGTAACTTCTCTTTGTATTCCAAGAACTCTTATTGTTGTATCTTTTCCATGATCTATGCTTGTATTGGATGCAATTTGATCCTTTAAGAGATGTTGATAGCCTCATTTTCATTTCCCTTTGTTTTGAGGTTTAGTTTGAGGATTTGAGCCTTAAACTCACAGTTGTACGAAAGGGAGACTAAATCTTTGAAACCAGTGTTCATTCTTCATGGATTTGAAGATTGGAAGGGAACCTAGGGATTGAAGAAATTGGATAGCCTTGCAGAGTGGACTAGGCCCAATCGGAACTACTATAAATTTTGGTGTGCATTGTCCATTTCATTTTATTTTTTGCATTTTGCTTTGATCTTAGTTAGATGTGCTTTACTTTGGTTTATTTAAAAGTTTGTAAAATTATTTTGGTTGCTGGATGAGTTTTGATTGTGTAAAATCTTTTGAGACATTCTATTCACACCTTCTCCAAGGTGTGACATTCAATCCACACCTTCATGTATTCTTGACAATTGGAAGAGTTAATGATGTAAGGAGGAACTATTGGAACCATAATAATTGGACTATTAAGTACACACTCAAGATAGCTAGTTGACATTATACTTTAAAAGAATTATAAAGGAGTATAAGAATGCTTTACATAGTTGAAACTATTTACCTTGTGGTGTTGTTGGAACTACAACTAGATGATTATATATGCTTAAACATATACCTCACACAACTTTTATGGAATTTAAGTTGAATTTTATAGCTCATTGTTACCTATTGAAATCAAACCGATAACTTGGAGTTTTCAAATCTAGAGTCTTACCACTAAGCTAGCATCTCATTATTAGTAGCAATGTAAATAACAATAATAATGGTAGCTTTATCAAGGATATTAAAGAAGTCCACTCCCATCTATTCCTCAAGGTAATAATTAATATGAAGTACCATGGAAAGTGATGGTACTTGAATAACTTTGTTGCCATTTTTTGGGGGTCAAACACCATCCCCCATCCCCTATCTCTCCCCTCCTCTCCCATGTGACTTTGAAAGAATTGTTTACCAACTTTCAATCATGAATCATTTTCATATTATAGTGTCTCATATATTAATAAATATCTTGAAAAATAAATACACATGAACATTAATAACCACTCTTCAAAAGTGAGGGGTATTGGCAAATTGTTATCTTTAGTAGGAAGATATATGGTTACTTCTTGCATTTTGCAATCGACTTATGTATATTGTTCTTCCTTTATGTCTCCTCCTAAAAGATTATATGAGTAGTTAGAACAACTAATTAAATCCTTTTCTTAGAGAAATAATGATGCTCTTCATTACTTTTCTCAAGTTAATTATGACATTTGTACCCTTAACAAAAGTGGGTGGTTTGAGTTTTCTTTTAGTTAACTTCAAGGAATATTGCGTATTGCCAAATGTATTTTAAGAGCTTTACAATGTGATGAAAGTTAAAAACTTATTATTTGATATTGAAGTATATTTGGTTGCAAGGCTAATTCAAAAATTTGATTTAATACTTGATGAAGCATCATCTATCTTATATTAGGAAGCTTAAGGCTAAGGGGATGTTTCTTTGGAAAATGTTGACATACCCCTTTTTTGGGATTGATGAAATATGGAAATTCTAGTTCATTGGCTACAACTATGATGTCGTAGATGCGATGTCTTAATCTTCATAAATGCTTGTAGATATTATCTAACTATTGCATTTATTATACAATTTCATCAATAGTTGTAGTGAAGCTTTTGAAGTTTGTTTTTGTACCCTAGAAATAGCAAGTACCTACAATGTGGATTTGAGTTAGTTGTATATCTTTTTTGAGTGGAATGTATTTGAACATTTTTGATAATTGGAAATAGGATTGTGATTGATTCCTCTCCATTGCAACACTTTGACTTGGAATATATTTACTAGTTTATGCATTGTATTTTTTAATGTTCTTTAGCATAATAATTTATATTCTGATGCATTCTTAGTATTTGGTAGAATGAGTGTGACTTGGTCTTGAGTTTAAATGTGTATTAGCTTGATAATCCTAGTAGAGATATCACTTGATTTGGCAAGTAGCATAACCTTTAGTAATCCCAATAGTGGAACATGAGTCTAAGATGTGATGACTGATTGGGAAATGGCCGTTCATCACCATATGCTACTCTAGGATTCATTTCCTTTATTTAATAATTAGGTTAATTAATTATCCTTTTGTATTTCTACTTTGTATATCTAAGGGTTGCACAACTTCAATGATCCTATGCTTCACCTTGACTAAATTATACATAATACAAAAATTAGTATTAGTCTAGTTGGGAAGACAATGATGTGCAATCACCTAAACTAAACAATACACAAAAGTTAGTCCATTTATGGATTATGACACAAACTATCGCACACTTGCAAATCGTAAGGTTAGGGATGGGCATATTCATCATTCATCATTAAATTGGACTATAATTAATGCCAAAATTAAAATTGGAGGATTAGTTATGCTTTAATGAATTTGGTTAGCTTTGCAAATGATCAATTTCTATTTGAATTGGCACACTTCCCAACATTCTTGGGATTCAATTAAATGGATGTCTATTTGGTGGGCACCTGTTTTGGAAGTGCTTATACTTTAGGTGCTTATGATTCTTACTTGAAATGGATCAAATTTGATCATAAAGGGATTCTTCATGTTACAAGTTAAATTTGATCATAAAGGGATTCTTCATGTTACTAGCTAGATTGAGAAGAGTTCCAAGCTAGATTCAATTTAAATAAAATAGATAAATTTGCTTTTAAGACTCTTCATGAAAGATGCTTGGTTGAATTCTTGGAATCTCATCTCAATTTTTGTCTTATTTTTGTTATAATTGGGCTTGGCTAGACAATGTTAAAATATTGTAATTTTCTATTTCAAAAGCTCAATAGTGGTGGACATAGAGAGCTCCTTTTGAAACTTTTAATCATAGATGCAACGCTCATAATCTTGTTAATGATTAGATATAAAGGTTTATGAACTTTATGATTTAGTTGAAAGTATAGTTTTTTGCTTGGTCTTTGTTATATAAAGACCCTCATATTGGACATTGGTTACAACTTAGTTTCAATAATCTAGTTTGTTTAGTTTGTTTTTAAGAAGACTTTATTGAACATGTTTTTGTTTACCGGTCTTTTGCTGAATATGCTTGGCAATGGTGTTTTTCAATTTTAAGATTTCAAAATTTCCAGAATTCTTCCAGTTATGCAAATTATGATACTTTTTGGAATATGTTTGGATTTTAGGTCCTTTTTTTGCATTTGGAAGCACATTTGTGATGTAATTTAAAAGAGGCATCTTACGACGTGGAGCATCAATTTTGAGTTGAAGTTGAATCTCTATCTAAATTTTTTATTTTAGGTTTATGAAAAGTGAAGGAAGTACCTAGTGGATATTAGTTCTCTCTTTTTTCTTTGTGCATTATGGGATGCTTCTTGTGCTATTCCTGAATTTATTCTTGAAGAATTATATATATGATGTTTTGTCATATGTTATTTTGAATGTTTATTGATAAATTTTGATTTAAGGAAGCCTCTTGTTGGAAGTGAAAACTTGAAAGGGTATTCTTGATATTGAGATTTAAGTGGACTATTTTTTGAGGATAAGGTAAATTCCATGTGCTTAGATCAACACCTCTAGGCTAGTGTGATTAAAGTTACAACTGTGGCTGATTTATTCTAAATATTACCAAGAATGCTTGGTAATTTTTTAAAAAATATTTTTAAAACTCATAGTATGTACATTTTTACAATTCAATGCAATAAAATTTTAATTTTAGGTTCTTATCAACTTTAAGAGAATGTATAGGATTTTTGTTATTTAATTATTTGATTGATTTTTCTTGAATTACCCTATATTCTTAAGATAAGGATATTTGGATAATGATTTAAACAATGAGGTCTTGACCTAGTGGTAAGAGTTTTAATTTGGAAGCTTTAAGTTTTAAGTTTGATTTTGGGGGCAATGTTGAGTTATAAAGTTCTAATTTAACTATCTGTCTCGAGGATAAATATTGTTCAACCCCCTATGATGATGATTTATTTTATTTGAATTAATGTTGGCTTTCTTTAATAAAGATCAATAAGTAAAGGTCAATAAACAAAGTATAAAGAACATATAAATATGGGTCTTTTAAACATAGAATTAATCACTTAACTATATGTTAATGTCGTTGGTTGGGTTAATTGTTACGGTTAGCTTATACTATGTGATACAAGCAAGATTGACCTTGTGGTATAAGCAACATTGCGAATTGCCAAAAGAAAAGATTGTGTATATGGTTACATAGAAGCAAAGGGTTTTTAGATCTTTTAAAAAAATCTACTTACAAAATGTTATGTTTCAAGTTTCGTCTCCAAACTGTGTAACCATATAACCCAATGACATTTTCATAGTCTTATATAAAATAATAAAGCTCTTTTCAAGTATGAAACTACTCAAATGATTGAATGCTTTGAGTTTATTATGTTTTTTTAGTTTATATATAATTTTTTATACTTTATTATGTTTTTTAAAATTTATATACAATTTTTTATACCTTACAACTTTAGTTATTGAAAAGTGACTTAATTAGTTAACTCATGCAAAAGGTTATCAATTCAAGTGACACTTCAAGCATCATTATATTAATCTATAATTTTTTCTAAGTAACTTGCCAACATAAACTTTAAACTTTAATGTGTATTTTTACCGGCATACCGATGTGATTTTGTTCATGAAGGGTAGTAGTAAATACAATCCTACTCTAAAGGTTGCTTGTGAAGTAGTACTTTACATTGTATTTATTTGATGTACACAACTCAAAAGCAACCAACCTTGTTTCATGTTGCTTGTGACTTGTGAAGTAGTACTAACTCAAAAGCAACCAACCTTTTCATGTTGCTTGTGAAGTAGTACTGTACATTGTATGTAGTTGATGTACACAACTCAAAAGCAACCAACCCTGTTTCATGATTCAAGTAAACCATTCGTTATCATCAGCTTTCCTCTCACGTTCTCTTTCTATGATTCTTCTCCTATTACCCAAAGTCTCCCACCTCCCCAACCTTTCACTCTTATTCTCTAAAACAATTTGAACCCACCTCCCCAACCTTACACTCTTATTCTCTAAAACAATTTGAACTTACGTTTCAAGTTGCTTATATAATACCTCCCTAACCTTTCACTCTTACTCTCTGAAACAATTTGCTGCATCACGATAAAACTAGATTATTAAAATAAATGTTATTCATTTAAATCTAGACTCACCAGGAATCGTCTTTGAACAATCAACATGGTCCAAGCCGTCACTTCAACTGTCTGCTAATGTCACCAATACAGTTAGGCTTCAGACGGATTTTGCTGGTAATTTAGACATTGAGAAATATTTGGGCAAGAGTATTATTCCATTCACTAATTGACATGGCTATCTTTTTTACGAGTTCAATAATTCTCTCCATATCATATGGTCATTCTTCATATCATACAGAGTTTCAATGCCCCTACAAAATTTCATCTAGTCTCTTTGTAAAACCAATTTACTTCCAAGTAACATAACATTTTTTAGCGGTCGATCAATTTTGTATCAAAACACCCTGATGTCAAGAGAGCCGTACCAAAACATACTCTTGAATTTTAAAAAAAAAAAATGAATAAAAAGCAAAATATCCAATTGATTTGGTATGAACCGAAAGCTTTTCATTATATATATATAAACATCATGTGAACTTCTTCTGGTTAACTTGGAAATGCTAGTTTTGTACTTTAAAAAGTTTGCATTTATGAATTGTCTAACGTTCATAGTGTCTCATAACAGTTTTATAGACTAGTTCCGTTATTTGTGGGTTCGTCTATGAAGCTGCGTAAATATGCTTCAGCATTTAATGTTTCTGTTTATCCAGATCCACGTAAAGATCTAAATCAGAAATTGGGTATTTAAATGTGTTGGCATATATCCAAATGAACATTTTACCTGCTGGAAATCTTTCAGCAAATTATAGCTAGGTAACAGCACATTCGAAAATACTGAGAAATATTACAGAATGTATTAACAGATCAATAAAATCACCTTTTTACAAGTAAATATGAATGTTGGACGTGACTTTTTGAAGATAACAAAACACGGCATGTGTAAATGATTATACCACCCAATAATAAATAGAGATCAAAACAATCACCATCATCCTATAACAAAAAGCTTTCTTTCAAACTTGGATGTTGGACTGGAAAAGTTAGCATTAAAAACACAGTTTGGAAAACCGTATCAAAAGTCTACAGCTGATTGCATACATTGCAAAATTGGCCATAGTATGCAGCAAAGAATTATTTTAATGCATTCAATATCACAACTGTTTTTCAAAAATACTAGCATCCCAGTGCTAATAGCAGCAACTACAAAATCAGATATTCAAACCAAACAACAGTATAAAATTTTGTGGCCAACAGTACCCCACAATAAGCATCTGTAGTTAACACCGCTACCTGCCAAAGTTGATACTTATCGAGATGATTATATTAGTGCTCAATTAAGAAAGAAGTAAAGACACAGCTTATGAAAAGCACATTCATAAACTATTCACTAAGTTGAAATTCAATGCTAAAAAGTATTTGACAGCCTAAAAACCTGTGCATATAAATGCATTATGACACATACATAACAGAATCAGGGAAAACTTTTCCCTAATACGCCTCATATGAACTTACCTAATACAGGTCACAGGAACTTCAATTTCAAATAAACTATTATTTTACACCCAACTCATATTTGAACATTGATCACTGTGACCAACGCCTATTACCTTCATCTTCAGAATATCATATATTCAGATCAGAATATTTCCTCAAAAGAAATAGTAAAATGCAACATAAAACAAAATCTGTAACTATCCAGTGACAACACATGACTAGCGAGAGACTAAGAAAAATCTGCTGCAACAGGCAATGAATATATTAGCTTCGTACAACAAAAATTCTAATGATCCCATTAGATAATTAGAGTTGCATTCCAAATGAGGCACCCATCATCCAGATATCAACTGGTGCCATAGTTAATTGTCAATTCTGTTAAAAGAGGGATTTGCTCCTTAGCAAAAAGCATCATGTGGGGAAACCTTACATCATCATGATCATGGAGAACAGCCTGGAGAAGAAGGTTGGGTGACGTACTGTGATTAATAAATCTTGCAAAATTCCCTGTTTGATTAGCATTTATGCTAAAACTTAATTGAAGCAGATTTTCAGTACATTCTTCTTCCAGTTGTTCTAGTTTCCTCTCAGTCAAGAAACCAGAAACATTACCCCAATATGTTGAGCATTCTTGAGAACGTTTTGCTCTTAAAGAGTACTTAATTTCCTCGTTTTCTTTATCTTCAACCTGCTCGTCATTGTACAGCCGAACTTCACCAATATATTCACAGATAAAACTGCCAGCTGGGATTAAGTCCCAAGATCTCACCCCCCAACCAGTCTCTTTCCTGAAAACCTCAAAACGAAACTTTAAACCCCTCCGAGATACCTTCAGACGACATGTTGGAGGGCATTTACAGTTGTTGCCACATTCATATATAACAGGTCTCCATTTCAAGAGACAGCCGCTAGAGGTATATGGCATGTTACCTCCATTACGAGCAAAACATGAACATGATGCCTCAAAGCTACAGTCACCGTTGCAATGACAGCTCTCTAGTTGCTTGAGAGAAGGAAAAGGGTACCTGACCTTATTAATATACTCAAAATATTCTGGACCTCTAGCATCATCTAGATCATTCACTAAAGCAACAGGCAAGGACTCCATTTTTGAAGACAAATCAGGAAGTATCATATTATTTCTTTCACTCAACTTGTCTTTCCATTTTTTAACAGCTTTAAGAGACTCAATTACGAGTTTTGGTTGGCCAGGATTTCTTTTCATTCTGAATTTGTAAACCATAAAACCTGATTGGTCTGTTTCTGTATACGTGTCTTCAACCCTGTAAATACCATCATAAACATAACTAGTATTAGTTGGACTGAAATTGTCATTGATGCCACGGATAACCCTTATTGGAATCCGATGATTCATGCTGTTCTGAAGAGCCAGATTAGCCCCCTCCAACTTTTGATCAGCTACTTGTTTTTTACTGCCAGGATGGATGCCACCTGAGCCTGTATATATCAGAGTTTCTCCATCATCTTCTTCTGAGTCATTATATCCACCAGAGGCAATCACAGCCACTGCAATATGCTCTTTCCAAGCATTATCACTATAACTAGGAGGGATATAATCAATTCCTGCCTGCAATTGCCCATGCAGACCCACAACCATAAGCGGATATCTATAATAAAAATGATCACCAACCAGAATTCCAGGGATATGACCTACAATCTTTGTGTTCCTATTGAGGTACATATCGTTGTTGGCCAAAATCTTCCCAGCTTCAAGATCAGGCCTCTTCATATTAGCTATCGACTGCTTTAACTTCTTACACTTTTCTTCTCTAATCACAAAATGTCTCCAAATAGCATCAAAAATGCTCAGCAGGTTTTTCACATGGATTCTGTCATCAGGATCATTTTTGAGCTCCTGGTAGACCAAAATTTTCATTTTCCCACTGTTTTTCTTTGGGGCAGATTGTGAGTTTCTTGAACCAGAAGGTGGACCTCTACTAGTGCCAACCTTTTTCCTTTTCATCCTAAGATCAGCTGGAGCTTTTGCCTCCTGTTGTTGCATAGCCGCAGTTGCTTCATCAGAAACAGCTGAAGAGGATTCCCCTTTCTTTGCTTCCGGTTCGATCTTATCATCTCCAACCACTGAATTCTCCCGCAAAATCGCTTCGCCTTCCAACCTTGTCTTCTTTGCAATATGCACCACATCCTCTTCAGATTTAACTTCCAACTCTGATTCTTCTCTTCTGGATGCCTCTTCTTCAATTGGCTGAACTTTACTGCTGGATTGCTCTGCCTCCTGATTCACCAATCTTATCCCTTCTATAACTTTCGCAAGAGGTTCAGTGGTTACAGAACCCTCAACAGCCATTTTGTCGGAGGAATGAAAACGGGTCTGGTCTGTATTCCCACTTCCGCCCAGGGTAGAAGGAACAGCAATTTCAGCCATGTCCTTGAATCCCGGAAATCCCTGCTTAGAACCCAGAACCAAACCTTTCAAATGAGAACTTTGAAGCTCCTGGGGAGACAAAGCAGGAACATCCCTGCCACATCCAGGAGGAAAATCTCTAATCGCAGACGGCCTCCTTTTCTGCTTCTCGGAAGCAGCGGCAGATGCAGATCTCTTGACCGCAGCAACCTGTGAAGGGGACACACTCTCCATAACTTGACAAAACCAGCTAATCTAATCTAGCTTTCCTCAATCCAAATTACAACACATGCATACAGACTAAGCCATTTTAAGCAACACACAGACCCATAACCGCAACCACTTCAAATCAGCAGAGCAGAGCAAAGCAAACTACCTTGATGACAAAATGCAATTCAGGGGGCTGACCTTTGCAAATCTCTCTCGTTCCAAATGAAAACATGCAGAAGAACCTGAAACAGAAACATCCACCAGGCAAATTGAGACCCTGTGGATAAACCATACCCACAGAAATCACAAAAACTGAAACTAGAGGGTTATTTACCTGAAAACAGCAGCAGCAAATCGGAACCAACAATTTCTGAGTTGTGGGTAGCTGCGAAATCAAGTTTCTGGGTTATGGGCAGCTACGAAATTCAGCTTGCTGCTTCTGGGTATCCCTGAAATTGGTCAATACGACAGACCATCCCACAGCCAGTAACAAACAGCAGCAGCAGCGATATTAGAACACCAATGTCCCACACCCGATTCTAAGCAAATCCAAGAAAGAAACAACAGCAGAAAATAAAGCTTCGTCCCCGTGTACACAACTATGGAAAACCTGGTAGCAATGCTCAAAAGGGGAAAAAAAAAGCATAATACAAAAAGGCCAAAAGAGTAAATTAATGAATTTGAGTTAAAAAAGAAAAAAAAGACAAATGACGACCTCATCCATTTGAAAATCCAGTACTTTCTGATTGGGCTATAACAGCCAAAAAATTACTGGGCTACGTGTTGATGACGACTGCCAACCAGTTTCCAGAATTTGCACTGTTTTTGAACAGGTTTCCCTTGCAGATTCTTGGCCATGTACCTCCTGATATTTGGAAGACAAACTCAGTTTATGCTCCCATTTCTTCTAACCGTAAATGCTGTTAAGCAGCGATGATGGCAACACTTCTGCAAAAGCCAGCGGAAAAAAAAGGGCAAATATCTCAGTAGGAAACATCTGTTCTGTTCTGTTCTCTGTCACAGCAACCATTCCACGAGCTAAGATCCTGACCGCCTTTAAAAAGCCTCCAATGCCCTTACATTATTGGTAGATAACGTGGCAGGATCTGTGGAGGTAACATGGTCACCTTGTCTGGTAATTGATTAGAATTCAGCAAATTTGGCGTACGGACATTTCGGCAAATTGAGCGTATACCCAAGGGCTGTGCCGGAATATCATAGTTACATTTACTTTTCGGAATTAGCATGTTTTGTTTAAGGTTGGAGCTTGTGCATAACTAACATTGTCACATTGTCTGGTAATTAATTAGATTTCATCCGTGTATCCATGGATTTCTGCGATATCGTTAGTCACATTTACTTCTCGGAATTACCTTGTGTTTTTTTAAGGTTGTACATGCCCATTACGTTTTCTGGAATCGTCATTTACATTTCTTATGCATTGAATATTAATTACACTTAACTTCCCGAAATTATTGTGTGTTTTTTAAGGTTGTACACGCTTAATACATTTGTTGGCATTGTCATTTACTTTTTGTAGCGGATTCATCGGTTGCACCATTTCTGACGCTGTGCATGCACATTACATTCGAATTGCCGTTGACTTTTACTGTGAATTTCTCGAAAGTACCATTTGTTTTTACGGTGTCGAAAAGCAAAATCATTGCAAGACATATGAAGTGCATAGTTCGAATGCTTACTGTTAATTATTGGGTTTAGGTTAGCATTTATTGGAGCATATGTTGTATGGCGTCAGGCGGATATGTTCATAGATAGTGATGGACAAAAGCAATTAATGAGTTGGATCTTGAAAGGAATATTTACCACCGTTTAGTCATTTTTTTACTATGGTCCCACTTATGGTAATTTCGGTCTTTAGCCTTTATTTTACTCGGTCCTACATATATAATTAGTCTCTTGGGCGAGTAGATAGGCTTGGATAGATAAGACATAAAGATAGTTTAACGATGGAGTTGTGGTGATGATTAAGATTAGGGGTTTAATTTCTTACTTTGCTTATAGGTGTGGTAATAGTAGAGCAGCATTATGGTGTTTAGTGAGTCATAGCTTAGATGTCCATTTATGCCCAAAAAAACATTAATTACATCAATGACACGTCAAATATGTTCATGAATAATTTGGATATAGGTATATATATAAAAAATAATAATTCAGTGTACAAAAGTAGAGGAGTATTGCAAAGAGAAGAAACTCCAAATCAACAAAACGGAAAGGCCTGAAGGTTTTAGGAATACCTTTTTAGGTTTTCATATTTACAACTAATCTTGAAAAACCTAGACATTCCACAAAAAGATTAATATTAGGTGGAGGGCGAGAAGCCACCTGCCCTATTAATAGAGTCAACATTATCAAAAGATATCATCTCCATATCTTGATTAATAGATGCAAACAACTTATTAGTTAAAATATCTTGAACATGCTGTTCGTTTTGAAGATTTGACATCTAATCACTAATAGATAGACTTTCTTGATGTTTTTTATTATGAAGAACCATTTGGAAACTATCTAAATCAATAGGTTTCTATGAAATCTTAGGAACACATATTTGTTTCTCCTTAGTCATTAAAGAAATATTTAAAATTGATTTAATTAGAACCTTACTTAAAGGTATATTTTGTTGAACAATAGTAAAGAAAAAGGGTGGGCTAATTGTTGAAACATTAGTAGAGGAAATTGTTGCAGGATCTATAGCATCTGTAGAAGAAACCTTAATATGATCTACAACATTTGTAGAAGAAACCTTAGTAGTGTTTGTAGTACTTTGGTGTTGACATGATTGCATAGCCTTTTTTTGTAGCATAAAAGAACATGAATCAAACATATAATCCTCTTGATGACAATAGTGACATGACTTTGGAAGATTGTAATGAACAACCTTTTACACAGAATCAATTTTGCTAGCATGCAGAAGAATTTGTTGCTTAAGTAAATCAAGATCCACCTTAATCATACATCAAATTATTTGTAAACCACTAGCTATAACTAGGATTTCAAAATGCTTAATTGACCTAATTTGAGAGATAATATCCCTTTTAACTTTTTCAAAAATCAATGGAAGATTTGGTAATTGAAAAAAGCAATGAATGCTTTGAAATTTAGGAGATGTTGCATTAAAAGCGGAAGTTCACTTTCAAATAATTAGTAAAGCATGATGATGATTAAAAACACTAATATCAAGGGCTTTAGAAATCATCACCAGATTAACAAATTCTACCAAAAAAAATAATATTGATAGATAAAATGCATAGACAACATTTAACCCTTGATTTTTAAATAACTAAAAAAACTAAGGAATGAGGTATATAACTCAGAATTTACATGAAAATATACCTTCTACAAATTTTCTAGTAATAGATTCATATAAATCATCAAGTAATGCATAGAATGGTAAAGAAGCATTGGATTTGCTTGAAGGATCACCTACTAAATTTGGTGGCATTGCATGTAATTCCAAATAAATTCACTAGAGAAATATCTGATCAACTAAAAAAATAGATTCACTAACCATTTCAAATCCTTCATGAATAATTTGACTAGGATTGAGTAAGGGAGTTAAATTTTTTTTTAGAAATTTAAAATATTAAAGTGTAGTGTTTACTACAAGTGTTGGTATATGGTCCTATGTATTAAATATTACTTAAAGAATATATAGTAGGATGTGTGTCAAAACTATGCATGGGTTCATTGGCTAGTTTGTTTTATTTTTATTTTTATTTTTTTGAGGAAAGATAATTTAGGGTTGGTAGCATAATCCCTACCCACACAATAGGGTAGATGTGACCCACAAGTGAAATGGATCCCATCACAAGGCAACTCCACCACTGCTACACCTAGAAACATATGCAAGAATCAAACCAACAATCTCCCAATTGAGAGATGAGTGTCATGACCACTTGCTCTACACCCCTAGGTGTATTGGCTGGTTTGTTAGCATGCAAAACTTTGTATTGGAAGGTGGTAGGTTCATTAATGCTAGGATTTCTTTATATTTTTTTCACCCTTTACACTTGCTATGCCATTGGCCTAGGGGCGTGTCCTATACAAACTTGACCTAACCTTACCCTAAAAAAAGATAAACATCAAAATTAAAAGAATAATTATAAGTACACCCTAAGACATATAGCATTATCACTCAGAGACTCAATGCTCATCCCACTAAAGTAGAGTTTTAGGAGGGTTTGTGAATAGACGTTGAAATCAAGTAGTTGTGCACATACTTGAACTCAAGTCTTATAACTTGAGAAATAAGCACCTTACCATCACTTTAAATGATGGTACTTATATAGCCAACATGATACATTACAAGAATTATAGAGGAATATGTTGGATAGTAATTCATAAATTATCTTGATTCTTAACTCATTATTATGTTAAGTTAGTCAAGTCATAATAGTGTGTTACGATTTGGAAGGTATTTATCAAGGAGTCAATTCTTATGGTTCCTAAAGTATTCGTAAGATCAATTACAATTACAAATCGTAACAAGTGTTGAGTTGATTATGATGATGTGTTATGAATTGTAATGAAGTTTTATGTTGGTTACAATGAGTCATAACCTTTCATCATGTTAAAGATTTGTTTGTAATTAAGGAATAAACTAGTATGACCAAAAGGTCTAAGAATATAAAATTACAAAAGGAAGATATTTGAATAAAAGAAAAATTTGTTGATTACAAAATTACTTTAGCGAAGATTTTGATGTATTATGAAACTCTATAAAGTGCTTTTGAATGATATTGTGTTAACTTTAATAGAATGTAGTGAACTTGCAATCTCTTGCCTAACATGATAATGAGCTAATTGCTTGAGCCATTGATGAGCCACGATATCGCGTCCGCAATATCGAAGCCTTCTATGCGATATCGTGTACACGATATTGAGGCCTACCTCGTTGCCTATAAATAAGAGGCAGGCGTACTTAGTTTGCATAGTTAGTCTTAGTCCCTTACCCAAACTCTTGCCTTTTTCCCTTTCCAAAGATAGAATTATTTTTGAATGCCCGCAGTAGGAGTCATAAAGTGAACAGATCTTTCTTTGAGCATTGTGTACCTAAGCACACCTTGTGCACGACAATAAAGACGAACTTTGTGATAAACCTTGCAGCATTTAGAATAGATTAATTAATGTTAATTACTGTTACTTAATGCTTTCCTTAGTTAATTAATGTTCTCTCTCTCACCCTACAACTCTCCTAAGTAAGCACACTTAGTACGATCACTTCGAGCATGTGTGTAATGCTTGGTAACCCAGTAATGATTAGCATTTGGTAATCCTAATAGTGTTGCACTAGTTCAAGATGTGTATGGCAAGTGAGAACGGATGCTGGTGTTAGGACTAATTAAAGTATAGTTGAGTAGTTAAATCAGAATTAGTTACTTAGTTATCTCTCTCCTCCCTTTGTAGCACTAGGACATAAAAACATAAAAACTATAAAAATCATGTACCTCAAGTTTACTTAACCATATAATCGTGCTATACAAGTAAGCTTGGGAAGACAATGATTGATCAACCCATCCTTGTTCCACAAAGGTGCATAAGCACTTAGTCCTTGGAATTTGACCAGATTGTGCATGGATGCTCATATTTGTATGGTTGAGCATAGGGATACCTCATTGTTCATCATTGGTGCCATTGCTGGGGACTTTGTTGTTTGTGCGCTAATTAGAACTTAGGAAATATTTCTCATCGTTGGAATGAACCCTTAGGGTTGGTTAGAAGAAAAAAATATATAATAATATATAATACATTGCACACTGAATAGAAAATCATGTCTCCTTCTTCATACGAAAGTGTTTCAATGCCTAGGTCTGATACAGGGAACAATCGAAGGTGTAGTACACATGATAATTCACTTGTCCCTCAACAATTTCGTGTGGTATATGTGCATCCCGATGAGTATATACCAAACTTTACCTTTATCCTTTACCAGGATGAACAACTGTGTTGGCGAGATTTAGAAGGTAACATAGTGTTACCTCTTGATCGCTCAGTCCCAGGCATGCTTCTTTGTGATCTCACACAAATTTCTATGCATCACTTACAAGTAGAGTACATTGTGCATGATCATGACTTGAGAGAGTATTGACCCATAGAGGCATAGTGTTAAAGGGATTTACAATAGGAGAGACGTCATGAATCCATGAAGGGAAAGTTGTCGCAGAATGTCCCACATGTCCTAAGCAAAAATGAGGGTGGTGAACCTGCCTCAGGTAGCTGCCCACACAATGATGTTCCTCCCGTTGACTTTAGTTAAGGGGTTGTGTATCAGAATATTTACTCAACTATTCATAACCTAGATTCTGGTACCGACAGACATAAAAGGTTTGAAAAAGGAACACGACCACATGATAAGGATGGACATTCCAATCGTAACCACGATCGAGGCCGTGACCATTGAAGAGAAGGAAGCAGGCACTGACATGGTGATGGTCCTCCTTCTTCTTCACCTCCATCATCTCCTTCACCTTTTCCTTTAGGATTTGGACGTAGTCATAAAGAAAAAGACCATGAGGATAAGGGTAGGCAAAACGGGAGTCATAGATAAAATAGTCAAGAAAGGGGACAAGGGTACTATGGAGAAACACATTGTGAAAGAAGGGAGAGTAGGGAACAACAAGGGCATCATAGATGCCATAGATGAGATGATCATGATGAACCCCTACTCACNTTACTCCTTTCTTTCGGAGGGTATAATCTTTATATTTGATGGGTCCTAAGCTCAAATAGTCTTCCTTGGGCATAAGTCCCAAGGGTTCTTCGAGTTTCATGTCTAAGCCCATCTATGAGATGGCGTAGTTGATCCCCCTACGAATAACCATGGCCGGGACAATGATGTAACAGTGCATAATATCGACCCATGGTAGCATCCAAGGGTTCATGTCCTCCTTGTTTCTAGCCTTGGATTTGCTTTCATAGGTTGGACACTTGGGAGTACGTTTGGTGCTTATCATTGAACAGTTCTAACATGGTACTCCACCTACAAATGGATTCGGGTTCTAAGGACCGGTACCAGCTTTCCACTTCTTTTATTAGCGTCCATGGAAACAACTTTAATTTTTTCCATTCATTTTCTATGTTTTGTAAGGCACATGCATCATGAAATGCTTGTAGATGATTTTGAGGATCAGCGTTGTATCCTCCTTCAAATCGTGGGATATTGTTCATGTCTAATTTCTTGATCCTACTATCCTTTTGGTGCCTTGTTGGGATCCTAGTAACCTCAGTGATGAGACCTGAATTTCTCATAGTGCTGATAGTCGTGATATCACAGCCCTATTGTATCAGTCACTGGGATATCACCACCCTGTTGTATCGTATCAGTTGTCGTGATATCACCACCCTGTCATATCAGAGTCGCGATATCGCAAGGGCTGCGATATCGCGTACGCGATATTGCGTCCTTCCCTGTGATATCGCGTACG
>MNCI01011532.1:374869-468522 GCA_015680685.1 Gnetum montanum | reverse complement strand
TGATATTTACATGTGTGTGTTTTGTGGAATCAGTGTGGATTACATTTAACCCTTCGAGTGCCCACGAACACTTTTAAGTGTGGTTACGCAAGGGCATTAAAGGTTGGAACCTGCTTTGGGGAGGACCCACTTGCGTAATTTTTGTAATTTGCACTCATGACCCATCTTCCACACATCATTTATTACCTTGAGCATATTGCCAACAATATTCTTTCCCTACTACTATCCCTCTGAATTCTGACGTTCCTATGCACCATTACATGGCCTTTTTCTCTCACTTACCACTTGAGGCCTTATTGCTCAATTCCACCCACATATCATTATTCATGCCTTCAAAACTACCTAAATTACCCTAGACCCTTTAACACGTGCCCACATGTCCTTAATTTTCATTTTTAATTCCAGAAAACCTTCCAAATCTAGTATTTTTCCCTCGGCCTAAACATCACTAGAGCCGCGATATTGTGTACGCAATGTATCGTACGTGATATGGCATCCCGTCCACTTATAAATAGGCGACCGCCCTACAACACTTAGCATCATTTTCCACAATTCACGTAGGGGAGTTTTTCAAATTTTTCTCTACGACTTGCGATTGTGAGACCCATATTTTTCTACCTATATCTTGCTTGCTAATACTCCGATTTTTATTTCATCTGAACCTACTTGAACCTGAAGTGTTTAGCTTAGTCGTGGGGGAGGGACACATGCCGAATAGTGCATAACTTTTTTGGAATTTATCATCGTCCAAAGGACATTATCAAGGGTAATTAGTTATAATATTAAGGATAATTGTGCTGAAAATAATTTCACCCCTTTAGGTACATCGGGAAACTAAAATTGGAAACCACCTAAGTAAAAAAAGGATCCACTATTATAATCTTTAGGGAAACATCACATAGAGATAAAATAAATTAATTAATTAAGGTAAGTATTAAGGTATAACTTAACCTTAGAAACAATCGTACTAATGCTTGGCCTTGTGTGATACCCTGAAACGTGGACAACAGGAAGGTCCTGCTCAAGGTGGAAGTAAACGACCTAGGAGAGGCGAAGAACAAGTCCCTATTGGACAACATGCAGAACTGGAGGAATAATCATTTAGCATTCATCAAGAGGACCCTCCTATTGTACAATCTAGGCAGGCAGAAGGAGTAGCTGCTACAGCGTTTGAATAGGGACAACATCTCACATTGCCCCAGGATTGTGTTCAGGCTATCCAGAAAAGATCCACATTCACTACAGTGATTGTGGAATTAAATTTTAAATCTTTCATAGAGTTTTCTCCTGAGGCTGTTAGGGACCACCTCAAAGGGTCTCCCTTATGGCCTATCCTCTTTGAAAGTAGTGTGTGGTACCTAGGGGAAACATACCAATTCTGGCATAATAGAGAACAAGGCACCACTATTAACATTTTTGGTGTGACAGTTGATTTCTCTGTGCAGGCCATTTCAGAAGTATTAAACCTTCTGAATATAGGGTCCAAGGTTGCTTAGTTGTCTACTCGTTCAGACCTTGATGTGTGATGAGTTTGGTTGGAAAGGGCATATGGCAAGGATAAGACATTTGGAGAGTTGATGACGGAAGAGAGGATCTATTTCAAAATTGGAACATATCACCTCTTTCCCACAAGGGGCCTAAAAAGGATTTCAACATATGCGGCAAGGGGATGTGCAGTGCTGATGGGAAAGGTTAATGCTAACTTGCCTCATCTATACCTTACAGAGATCCTGAGGCGGTTTGAGGAACGAAAGACAGGGAAGATGGCGTTGCCCTTCCCTTGCTTTATTAGGAAGCTATGCCGACACGCTGTATTAGGGGATACACTAATGATGTTTTCTGAAAAGCCCAAAATGCTTCATATGCTGAACTGTTAAAGCCACCAATTACAAGGAAAATCATTGGTGAGATGCTGGGACCAGAACAAGAAAAAGAATAGACGGCTGGACCAACTGCAAATCAACTTGTAGGACCCAGCCAACAACAAGAAGCAAGGCCTAGCACGGGCCATGATCAACCACCACCACCGCAAGATTACAGATCGTCGATGAGCCACCTCAAGGCCATTTCCGAGATAGTTAGTTGGGGAAGTCATGATGATGCAAACCTCTTTCACGTCATTGACGATGCCATACAACCCGCAGTTTCTTTGGATCATGCAAGGGGTGAAGTGTCCATCCATATAGGAGGAGGGGAGAGAACTTGGTCACAACAGATCTCAGGGAACACTGCATCTTTCCAAGTGTAATTAGAAACTGGTGAAGGGGCCATGGTGGTGGTCATGCAACACCAGGATGCAGTGGGAGCCATAGAAGTGGTCGCAGACCACATTAAATAATCGTTCAATGTACTTGTTGTACCACCAGTAAATCTCACAGGAGCATGAGATGCTCAAAATTTGGCCAGAACCTCAATGACTCTTGTGAAACATGAGGATGTGCTTGATCGATTGCTAAAAATAGGATAAGTAATGACGTCCCTGTTTGACATCCCTCAAGATGTTATAGCAATTCAATCAGACCTCATTCCCACTAAGGAAAAACTGGTCTTGACAGAGGTGAGGGCCGAGCATGCTGAAGCAGAGGTGAAGAAATTGCAAGAAAAGCTTGTGGCGCTACAAGAAACACAGCAAGACCCTTTCTAATTTGTTCCCGCAGACCAGCTAGAAAGTTTCAAAACTAAGCAACTAACCAAGCTACTAACAAAGAATAAGAAGGTGGTAGAAGAAAAAGAGAAGGCTGTTTGGGATGCCTCTGTAGCACAGGCGCAAACTCATGTGCATATCAAGGCACTCAAGGCCTTACAAGAGGAAAAAAATCAGCTTGTTGCCAACAACCTTTGGTTGACCTCTGTGGAGAAGCAAAAGAATGTTCTCAAAGAACACTTTCATCAGTTGCGAGAACAATTCATCTGGGTCAACCAAGACATGAGCCGTTTAGCCAGGGAGAATCAAACCTGCTCAATGGAGGAGGTACACCCAATCTGTCAAAAGATAGCTATTGAAATAAGCACATGGAAAAATGAGGCTAAACAACATGAAAAGCTAAAGGAGCACATCCGGGACAAGGTGGGGATGTACAAACAGATCCTTGAGAAGGAGATCCATATGGCCAAGGCCCACATCAATGCTATCATTGCTCAACATACTAACTGGTGGGCCATATTGGACACATATGCATTGGCCCACCAGGTAGAAGTTAAGAATTGAGATCTGCAGATCCAAGATCTTACAGAATACATGGAGTTGGCAAACTTGCGGTATGCCAACCTTGCCATGTTAACAGTAGGGCGCCCGAGAATAGAGCTCGAGCAATAAGTAGCTACCACCTACATCAAATATGAAACAGAATTTGCAGAACGCAAGAAGATATTACAAAAAATGGAGATTGTAAATTCTAAACTTGAGGTGGTGAAGGCAAGCTACCAAGGAAAAAAAGGTGTTACAATAGATTTGGCTTNCAAGCTACCAAGGAAAAAAAGGTGTTACAATAGATTTGGCTCAACGACTTGCAGATTTTCAAGAATACAGAGACAAAGCTAGAGCTTACGAAGAGGAACGATGGGTATTTGCGACCTGGTATGTCAAGGAAAATCAAATGTTTCCGCAACTACCCTTCCCATGGAAAGTGTTGACTCCATCAAACATTGGAAAATTAGCATGGATGACACAAGATCCCCAGACCGAAGAGGAGAAACTCCAGGCCATACTTCAACACCATCAAGCCCCAAGGCTTGGAGCACAAGACAAGGGGAAAGCACCTATGGAGGAGCCACCGCCACTAGGAACTACATGAGTTCCACCAATTTTATAGCTATAGCATATTCTTTGTGTTGTGTCTCAATTTTGTTTTGATTCCACACTACGACATAAATCCATTTTCACCATCCAATAATCTCGTACCTATCCACTGTGTAATCAATGGAGCTTGTTCTCACTATAACTTGAGGATGAGTTTTCATTTAGTCATGGGGGTATGATGAGTTGCCATTTAGTTAATCGTGATATAGCATACGCGATATCGTAGCCTAGCCGTGTTATAAGCGATATCGCGGCCTGTCTCCTCATTTATAAATAAGAGGTAGATAGTTCCAATAGGAGTTAGTTCTGAGTTTTTTAGTTCTTAGTTTTAGTGTTAAGTCTTATGTAGTTTTTCTCTTAACCCTTCTCTCCTAGTGTATGCCCATAGTGTGGTGATTGTAATTGTACGACATTCTTATTCGAGTGTGATGTACTTGGACACGCACATGATCGAAAATAAAGATCGAGATTACTTCATCATTGCAGCATTCACTTAGCTTAATTATTTATTTAATTTTTGTTTACTACTTTCTTAGTTAATATCTTCTTACCCTAAACTCCTGTTAAAATGCAGAATGAGTACAACTTGATCACGAGCATTTAAGTGTGACTACTTGGTAACCCAGTATTGTACCTAGGATCTGCGCTTGGTAATCCCAGTGGTAGTCATGCATGAGGTCCAAGATGTGTATAGATGATTAAGGAATGGATGCTCATCGCACTTAGGCTAGCTTAGATTCTCTCTCCCCCTTTCCTCTTAGCTTAATGAAAGATATTTTCCATTACACCTAGGAGTAGCATTAGTATAGGAACACATCATACATCTCATTCTGGACTAAACCATATGTGACAAAGTTAACACTAGTCCAGATGGGAAGATAGCGAACTATGACCTAAGAATAACTATCTAGATACCACAATTAGTCCATTTGCGAAGTTTGACTGGATCACGTGTGAAATGCTTGTATTCGTATGGTTGAGTATAGGGGTACCTTGCCACTCATTAGCAACCTGACTCGTATGGATATTATGTGCAGCAACCAATATCTCCACATGACTCTACTGGTCACGTCACTCCTCAACCTCACTACCAAGCCCATGAGTACTATATGACTCCTTCTCTTAGGGGTGATGTTCCACAAACATACTATCCTTCTCATCTGGCTGCACCTCTTCCATCCATATCTCCATTACCACTTGCTCTAGCTATGCAGGGTGAACTCCCTGCCCAGCCGTAGTAGCATAATGCTATAAGGGCTGTTAACTCTCAATTTACTATTGGTTTTGACAACCACATGAAGAAAAGACCTTTCTTCAGAACCAACAGTCCAACTAAGCCCTTGCAATCACAAGTGGCTAATCCTTTAGACACCTCATTACCAATCAAAACTTTGAAACTCCCTTTAGGTCAAACATCATGCCCAATGCATATGGTCATGTTAACTCATGTCGTCACTAATTGGATTAAGGCTGACCATCTTCCTAAGAAATTTTTTGATCTTGGAAGTCCTCTTATATATCTACAAATCGCTAGGAATGAACTGTGCAAGGCTCTTTTGGATTCAGGTTTCGGTGTCAACCTAATCTCTCAAGAAATGTACAAAGCTTGGAACCTACCTCCACTAAAAAAGAGTAACATTTGTTTAGAGTTGGCTGACTAGTCTATCATTGTCCCATTAGGGCTAGTGGAGGATATTGTCACGACTATTTGTGGATGGTCGTATCTAGCTGACTTCCTAGTGATTTAAGTGAACAACAGTAAGGGGGACTTCCCAATCATAATGGGAAGAGCATGGCTAAGCACAATTGATGCGTGCCTAGGAATCCATGATCTTTCCCTGGAAATATCAAAGGAAAATATTTTTGAGAAGATTGAGAAGAAGAAAGTTCCATGCATCGCATAAAGTGGCATAGGGTGTAATTGCGTGCAAAAGGCATGGTTTGTACAACGTTTAACATTCCTTGCATGCAATCAGTGTGCACAAGTGACTAATATACAAAGATGCTTGTATGCAATAGCCACAAGATAAGAAGGCATCCAATGGCTGATAGCTAATTAAGAGAGCAGTTCAACTATATGCATGGAACCAATTGAAGTTTTGACTTATGCTTACATTGATAGCATAGACACATTAGAGCAACTCCATCATCAACTTCCAAATCTTGATATTGAAAATATCAACTGGGGGAAGTTGGAAATCACTGATAAGTTTAAGCAAGAGCCCCTTGAGTTAAAACCATTGCCCACTGGTATGGGGTACACGTTTCTCAAGAATAAAAAACTAGTAATTATTAATGCAAAGCTTACTCCTCAACAGAAAGAGAGACTGCTGAAGGTGATAAACAAATGGTCGAAAGCCTTCACTTGGTCATATCTCAAATTAACCGGAATAGATCCTAGGATATGCCAACACAAAATTTACACCAACCCCTCCATGAAGCCTTGACGACAACCGTAAAAGCGATTGAACCCAAAGCTTAAGCAAGTGGTTAAGGAAGAAATCGAACAGCTTCTAAAAGCTGGGTTCATATACCCCATTGCTGATAGCAAATGGGTTAGTCCCTTAGTTATTGTGCCCAAAAAGGGAGGTAAATGAAGGATGTGCATAGGTTTTAGGCTACTGAATATGGCAACATTCAAAGACCACTTTCCTTTGCCATTCGTCGACCAAGTCTTAGACACCATTGTAGGGCATCGATACTATAGTTTTCTAGATGGGTACAGTGAGTACAACCAAATACAAATAGCCCCAGAAAACTAAGCCAAGACTACATTCACCAGTCCTTGGGGAACCTTTGCATACAAATAGATGCCATTTGGCTTATGCAATTCCCTTGCAACATTTCAACGATTAGTTCTAAGCATATTCTAGTAGTAGATAGGAAATGGTGTGGAAGTCTTCATGGATGACTTCTCCACTTACAAAGTGAACTTCGATGAAGCCTTGGACCGGTTAGAGAAAATATTAAAGTGATGTGTAGAAACCAATTTAAGGCTCAATTGGCAAAAATGCCATTTAATGATCCAAGAAGGCATTGTATTAGGGCATAAGATTTTGCAAACAGGGATAGAGGTAGACTTCGAAAAGATCAAAGTTATCTAAGGAATCACTCGGCAACTTGAAATTGTAAAAGATATCTAGTCATTCCTTGGACACATTGGCTACTACAGAAGGTTTATTGAGAAGTTTTAAAAGGTTGCAAAACCATAGGTTGAATTAACGAAAAAGGATGTACCTTTCGAATAGACCAGGGAATGTAAACTAGCTTTCCAAACTTTAAAACAGAAGCTCGTAGAAACACACATTCTATAAGCTTCTAACTGGTTCATACCATTCCACATAATGACTGATGCATCCAACTATGCTTTACGAGTTATACTTACAGAGTTAGATTACCAAAAACATCCTTCTTACATCCACTGTGCAAGTAGGAGTATTGCTGGTGCACAACTTAACTACATCACAATAGAGAAAGAATTAATGGCTGTAGTGTTTGCACTAGAAAAACTTAGGCACTATGTCTTTGGCTGTAAGGTATTTGTGCATACGGATCATAGTGTAATAAGGTTCCTAATGAATTAACCAATGGTGAGCCCTCGCATCATACGATGGCTCATAATCTTACAAGAGTTCGATCTTATAATGATTGATTGTAAAGGCATTGAGAATGTAGTTGCTGATCATTTATCTCAGTTGTGATGGGACAACAAAGAGGATGAGTATCCAATTTTTGATCACTTCCTTGATGAACTCTTCTTTGCAGGTATAGTAACTAATCAATTGACCACAGAAACAAACTGGTATAGTAATATTCTCACCTATCTCCTTACACAAAAAACACCACAAGAGTTAGACACTAAAAAGAAACAACAGTTCCTTCACCAAACCAAGTATTTTATGGAGATTAATGGGTAACTTTATAAAGCATGCCTTGATGACTTGGTTTGATGGTGCATTCTCGATATAAATGAACTGTGAGTTCTCCAAGATGCTCATGAGGATCCTTGTGGGGGTCATTATGCTGGGAGACAAAAACCATTAAAATCCTATTTGCAAGATATTATTAGCCTACATTGTTTGGGATGCCCATCATTTCATCCAATCTTGTAAGCATTGTCAACATGATGAGGGAATGACTACTAGAATGGAGGGTTTGCAACAATGGATTCAACCTTTAGAACCCTTTGACATATGGGGAATTGATTTTATGGGGTCCATTACACCAATGTCCAATGGGAAAGTTTACATCGTTGTTGCTATTGAATACTTTACAAAATGGGAAGAAGTAGCCACTATTAAGGATTGCACATCATCTATAGCTACATGATTTATTCAACAAAAAATCATAAAAAACCTTGGTGTGCTTTGTGCACTTATTTCTGATAATGGCACACATTTTACAAGTGCAACCTTTCGGAAGTTGATGCAATGCTTAGGGTTTGAACACAAACTGACTACTCCATACCACCCTTAAGCGAACGGTCAAGCCAAGGTCACCAATAGGGAGATTATGAAAATATTGACAAGAACTATTAGCAAGTATAGGAGAGATTAGAGCACAAAACTAAATGATGCTCTTTGGGCATATTGCTCCACATGGAAACTCCCTATAGGCTACTCTCCCTATGAGTTAGTGTATGGGAAACTTCTAATGCTTCCCATTCAAGTAAAACTCTGTACACTATCTATGATGTGTGATCTCAACCTTGACCTTGATCTAGCACAAAAAGAACGATTAATGATCCTTAACTTGCTAGACGAGAATCGATTAGCTGCCTTGTCATCTAAAGAATTGCACAAGGCCTTCAATAAATGATGTCATGACCTGAAAATTAGGAAAGTTAAATATCAACTAGGAGATAAGGTCCTATATTGGAATCCCACGNGAAAATTAGGAAAGTTAAATATCAACTAGGAGATAAGGTCCTATATTGGAATCCCACGCGTGTGCCACAATGCACTAAATTTCAAACACTGTGGGAAGGACCTTATATTATTTATGCAACTTTTCCTTCAGGGGCCATGATGATTTACAAACCTAAGAGCTTGAATAAGAGATTGTTGGTCAACATCCAACAAACCAAACCTTTCCATGAGCTTAGAATAGCCAGTACCAATGCTACCTTTATTGGTGGACAACCTTGCTCGTTATTTCAGATCTCCTCCTTCCAACTTAGTCATGGGGGAGATGGCCATCAATGCTAACCATTCTAAGCCCTCAACTCTTTTTTTATTGTATTTCTATTTTACACATTTATTTTCAATTTTTTTTTATTTTTTTTATACCATCATTCACATTTTTTCCTATTTCTTTATTTGATTTACTTTCATTCATCATACAATAAGTGCTCATGATGGTGGATTGTACTATAATGGTGTTGATTGTTAATGTTGGGTTTTTACCTTTGATTTTCAATGTTGATACTATGATATGGTTCTTTTGATAAAAAAAGCAATGAGTCCACACTGTCCATTCCTCCATTCAAGTCTATGGTCTCCCTCGGTTTTGGAACTGTACTATCCCTTTTTCTAAATAAACTTATTAATGAATTGGTGGCTTGATATTCTTCAAACCAAGGAAGGATTCAATGGTTGAAAAGGATGTGACTTTAAGGGGATTTGATGCACGTGTGCTGGCTATTCTCTTGGGTACTTGGATGTTTTTCATGGATTTTCTGCCATTCTGCCAATGACCAAACATCAGGAAGTTGAATAAATCAAATAAGTCTTTGCATGGTGTGGTTCTCACGTAAAAAAAAAAAAACTAGTGATTATTCAAAGCACACCCATTAGAAATAATAAAGAAATCTGGGCTACAAGCATTGGTTATGGCATTGGAAAGACATGTTACCCATGCCTAAAGTTTCCCTCTAATTAAGGCCCTTTCTCGCTTTCTACTTCTCCATCTCACTCTCCTTGGAATGGTGGTGACTCTTTGGGAAAGCATTTNCTCACTCTCCTTGGAATGGTGGTGACTCTTTGGGAAAGCATTCTTGATGCTTCAAGGGGATGGATTGGCAAAGTGTATTGATGCAAGGTCACTGAATGTGGTTGGTTTGAGTCTAGATTTGGAATGAGTTCTACTCAATCACCTTAACCATAAAATACACAAGGGACTTTACACAACCTTGCTCTTGGGATTCCATTCCATTTTCTACTCTCCATCTTTCTTACAATTTTCCACCTCATTGCCAATTTTATGATTAGTCCATCTCCTGGTTAACGCATTGCTATTCTTTGGTAAATTCTTATGGGTTAGTCTTTAACCATTGTTTCCATATGTCATTCCTAGAGCCTATGGACTCTTTAGTTTGTGGGTTTGTCAGGGAATAAAGGGCATGAGCCTACTTTGGGGAGGACCCACTGACATTCCTTTATGATGCAATTATTAAATTCTTCTCCTTAAACATTTCTTGCAATAAAAAATTTCTCATTTCATCCCCATCCATGACATCCATTTTATTGGTATAGCCGTTGTTATTTTTCCCATTTTTCTTGTTCCCTATACTTTTCCACCCTATTGCTACCAAAGGTTTGCTCTTAGTCATGGGGGCCCTGTCACAAATTTTTCCATTCTACTACTTGTATCACCCCTACACCTTAGGTAGTTATCAATGATAAACCTCTAACCCAGTTTCTACCATAACCACAACCNGTAGTTATCAATGATAAACCTCTAACCCAGTTTCTACCATAACCACAACCGAGCCAATTTTCTTTATATTGAGGCAAGGTATCAACTGCATTATGGTTTACCTATCCTTGCTCATTCATGACTGTGTTGTGTGTGCAGATGGTGATTACACAAACTATGGATTGGGATAGGAGGAAGCACTCGGGATGGATTGGAGCTGGAGCGTTTATGTCGGGAACAAGTTCGGTCATGTGGCTATGGATAAATAATGGAAGGCGCAATCATGATGTTGGTAGCAATGCGCCTCATTTTCTTTACTTTCTCTTCAAGTTGTCAGATGTGGGTTTGGATGTCATCTATGTATAGTGTTAACCACAAAAGGCGTAAACACCAATGTTGTAATATGTTTGTCGATTCGTTCACTAGGCACTTTAAGTCTGTTATTCCTTGTCGTTGTCAATTCTCATTCAATCAATAATCCTATACGTTCCCAATATTTTGTAAGGAACTCAAGGACGAGTTTTCGTTCAATTGTGGGGGTATGATGAGCTGCGATATAGCGGACGCGATATCGGGTACGTGATATCAGAGCCTTCCATGTGATATCAAGGCCTGCCTCGTTACCTATAAATAAGAGGTAGGTGCACTTGGTTTGCATAGTTAGTCTTAGTCCCTTACCCAAACTCTTTCCTTTTTTCCTTTCTAGAGATAGAATTATTTCTGAACGCTCACAGTAGGAGTCATAAAGTGAATGGATCTTTCTTTGAGTATTATGTACCTGAGCAAGCCTTGTGCATGGCAATAAAGACAAACATTGTGTTAAAACTTGCAGCATTTGGAATAGATTAATTAATGTTAATTACTATTACTTAATGCTTTCCTTAGTTAATTAATGTTCTCTCTCTCACCCTACAACTCTCCTAAGTAAGCACACTTAGTACGATCACTTCAAGCATGCGTGTAATGCTTGGTAACCCAGTAATGATTAGCGTTTGGTAATCCCAATAGTGTTGCACTGGTTTAGGATGTGTACGGCAAGTGAGAATGGATGCTGGTGTTAGGACTAATTAAAGTATAGTTGAGTATGGATGCGAGGGAGGGGAGGATGTGCACATGTTGAAATCATTACTTATGAAACTCTTTGATGCCTCCGAGGTTGAGAAAGCTCTTTCCATTCAAATTTTTCTAGTGTGTAATAAAACTCTTAGTACTTGAGCTTGGAAATTTAATTTTAATATTAATAATCCAACTTATAATATCATTCCCTACTATCTCAAGCTGTCAAATATTTCCTTAATATTTTTCTAATATAGAGAGGGACATAGTGCATACCATAGGTTATATTATTTTAGATCATAGAATTAAGGTTAATGGTAGTCATTTCCATCACTATTGTATTGAACTTGTGGTGTAGGGTTGCATCTTAATAGATCCCAATAGGATCCAATCCACAACTCCCAAGCAAATCTAGCTTACAAACTAAGAATAACACAATAAAATGGAGAAAATATCCATTATATTAAGATAATTCTCAAAATACATAGAAAATACATCAAAGACGAGGAGCCAAATTCAACTCACAACTCTCCCAAGGATCTTAAAGGCCACACTTGTTCCCTCTCAATCCTCAATAGCTCACAATAGAGCCCAAGCTTAAGACAAGACAATTATAAGAGATTCTCCTAATCTCTCTTACGTGCTCTCCCTTGCCTTTCACTCAACTTCCTTGCATAAGCTCTTTTCCCTCAAGAGCTTTCTCTCTTATCCTCTATTGGGATGTTTGACTTTTGATGTTTGCACTTCGGCCCTTGGTACTTAGCACTTGGCATTGCAGCACTTGGCACTACAACACTTGGCATTGACACTTAGCACTTCGGCACTTGCAATGGTGAATTACATCAATATTTATAAGCAAATGGAAGGTAAAAACCATAGAAATATTTCCTCAACTCAACTTTAAGTTCTTTAGATGTTTTCCAAGTCTTCTTACCTTTCCCTTGGCTATTTCCATCTTGCTTTGGTTATTTCCCGAATTGGTATAGGTGTTTTCGAAAGTTTCCCCATGCATCTGGGTCATCTTTGGCCTCATGTAGACATCTCTTGTGAAAGCCTTGCACATGAGAGAAATGTCTACTATTTTTGGTAGATGTCTTTTATGCACTTGAGACATCTTTACTTCAAGGGAGACGTCTCTAGAAAGACGTCTATCTTTTTGGGGAGACGTTTATCCTGAAGGTGCCAAAAATAAAAATGTTTGTTTTGATGCTAAAATCCTTTGGATGCCTTCCGAAAAGTCCCCATAGACCCTGGAACCTCCTAAACTTATCAAAATAAGCCAAAAACACCTCCAAACATGCCAAAACATCCAAGAATCATTCCCAATAAAATCAACTCAAAAAGATACATAACATGTAGGGTGGAATAAGGGAATTAGAAGAGATGTCCCTACACCATCTTGATATCTCATAAAGGAAGAACTTTGTAACCCTTGAAGTAGGTGGCAAAGTCTTTACTTAAATGTAGATTATTTTTATCTTTCTAATTCTTGTAGCTATTATCATTGGGCTGAGCATCATATTTCTGCATTTCCCTTAGTGGCCAAGAAGAAATGATTAGCTAAGCTTCAAAAAGGATGTTCATCATTTATTCTAGAGTTCCAACCACCATACAAAAATTTTAATCTTGAAACCTCTTCTGGAAATGTCTCTAAACCTTTACCCTCTATTGGTCCTTCCAAGTAATTATAGGTACCATAGTCTACTTCAATAATCAAGGTAGCTTCTCAAACACAAGCTACCTCTTCAAAATAATTTAAGAACTTAATTAAAAATGATGAGTTTGTGAAAGTTAGTGGGAGGAAAAAAGTTAAATTATCATCATCCAAAGTTCAGTAATCTACTTCTTCTCTAGTGATTAATTTTGCTTCATCTATTACTACAAGCAAAAAAGTATTTTTTCACATGCTATAGAAGTTGATACTTCAAATTTAGAATTTTTTGAGGGTCTTTCATAAGACACTCCCTGCCCATGAGTTTCTTATCTTGAAATGTTCAGGGCCTAATTGATTGGATTTAGCATAAATGTGCAAGCAGTTTTCTTTATAGTTTAAATATTTCTTTTATTTTTTTTCTTTTTTTGAAAATTAAGATTTTAATCAAATATTTATATTTTTAGCCCATTAGTTTCTTCCTCGCTCATCAATTTTTGCTACTTCACATGAATGTGGAAAAAGGTGATTATACTATTCTCTTTTCCTCTTATTAGAAAGATAAATTTATATAGAGTGGTTTTGATTCAGATCATTGAGTTATTTGGTTAGTCTTCTCCTTCTCACATGCTTCTTTTGGTATATGTTCACTTTATGCTTCTAGTGATTTTACAGAATGTGCTTTATTGTGGTAGGAACTTGCAGTGTTTCTTCCCTCTGTTCCTTGGAGTTTTGGAGATGATTTTAATATGATAGAATTTTCTGATGATAAGTTAGAGGTGTGCCTTTTCTATTACCAAAAGATAAGTTTAAAAAATGATCTAATTTTAAGGAAAATTTTTATCTTATAGTGTGGATGATGCTTCTACAAGTGATCTTCTTTATAGATATACCTAGAGTAATCTTTGTCTTAGGCAAGATTTCATTTATAGCTGGTTAGAAAAGTTTTATTTTTCTACTCTTTCTTTCTAGCAAGCTACTTTTGCTACTACTTTTCATCAACATGCAACACTATCAGAACATTTCCCCATCACCATGTCAATTCAGATTAATGGTAGTTATCTTAAACATATTTTGTATCTTTTTGGATTACATAGTAACTATATCTCATCTCCTACTACTTAACAAATTTTCTCAAGCCTTCGAAATGCTGAATCAAGGCCCTCAAGTCAAGTGCATTGGATTCAATGGTGGCATCATGCTACTTCTAGAGTGCAAAATTTTGGTTTCGATTATGTTAAGGAAGTGATCTCTCATACCAGAAAAGAGTACAAAAACATTTAATTTATTATTTGAATGATTTTTAGATCAACTGGTTCAAGATCCTTTTAACTCACAAGTTCATGAGGATTTGGCTGAAGCGTGATCATCTTTTCAATAGTAGGCTTAACCAAAATGCCTTAACCAAAAGTAGGCTTACTTGGTTAAAAATTCAAGATGAACATTGTTAGGAAGTTTCCAAATATCTAAATAATTCATCTTCTCTGCATTCTTTAAAAAACATTTCCATAGATGCTATCATCAGTACTAACCATAACATGATCCTTTCCTACCTTAGAAATTATTTTGAAGCTTTATTCATTGTTAATCCTATGGATATTTCTTTCTTTGAGGTAGCTACTATTAATTATCTTGTTTTGGTTAATTCTATTATGTTACTAATTTTTGAAGTTGATATTACTTAGGCTAAACTTCAAGAGGCACATTGTAAAATAAGCATTGATAAGGCTCTATGTTATGATGGCTTTCTAGTTGACTTTTTTAGGAATCATTGGGATCTTGTTGGAAATGATCTCTTCTAGGTTATTAGCAAGACTATCCATGTTGGTTCTTTACGGCCAAACTTAAATTAGGGAATAATTCGAATTTTACCAAAGTTTGGGGATGTTACTTGTATCTCCAACTAGTGACCCATCATGTTTCTTAATGTGGTATCTAAAATTTGGGCTAAATGCTTAGCATTATGTTTGAAGAAAATTCTTTGTCATATTATTTTCCCTTGGAAAACCGGATGTGTTCATAGTAAATATATTTTAAATAATGTGGTTGCTACTTGGAAAGGTCTTTAGTGGGTAGAGGATGAGAGTTAGGATATTTTCTTTATGAAGCTTGATTATGCAAAGGCTTATGAAAACATTAAGTGGAACTTCATTTTGCATATCATGAGTAAACTTGGTTTTGGTCCTAAGTTTCTACATATAGTAAAATGTTCATTCTTAGATGCTATTGCTAGAATAGCTACTACATTTAGTATCACTTCACACTTCTCTCTTCATAGGTTAGTAAGACAAGGTTATCCTCTTACTTCTTGCTTGTTTAGTATTATAGTAGGCTTTCTTACCATCAATTAAATTATGATATTTAGAATAAGACTATCACTAGAGTTCTTCTTCTTGCTTCTCAACATCAGCTTCTTAATATGCATTATACCAACGAATCCTTTTTACTAATCTACATCACCTCCTATTTTTGGTGGATCAATATTGCTCTCTTTCCAACTTTGCTATTTAATTAGACTAAATCCTTTATTTATAGCTTTAAAAATAATTACTTTTATTTGCCTAACTAAAATTGGAAGCTAATCTAGGATCAAGATATCATTAAGATTTTGAGAATTTTTTTCATTTTAAAGGATCTACTTTAGTTCTTTGGGATCTACTTTAGCTTCTTCTCATGTTTATTATTCTTTATGTTGGGATTCCTCTCAAGCTGCTTATTGAAAGTTGGAGTGGGTATTTTGATATTTCATGTAGTCTTCTAAAGATTCTCAAAAAGGTTTTCATGAGGTAACTTGCAATATTGTTACTCTCCCTAAGAAAAAGGGTGATTTAGGTTTTTTAAATTCTTTCAAACATGGGCTTACTTTAGTGGGAAAATGGTTATTTTAGCATTTGGATGCTTCTAACATTATTAGAACTCTCCTCCAGCAAAGGCTACAATAAGCATTCCCTCCAAGAAAAAAAAAGCCATTTTGGAAGGGTATCCACTTCGCTAATTAGATTCTTTCTCCCTATATGATGATCATTTTTGGATCTCATGTCTTTTAAAGCATTTGGAGGGTTTGGTAGGCATTACACAATTATATAGATTGGGCTAATATTAAGATTAATCCCACTCTTCTTTCTAAGCTTTATTCATAGTGGTTACCTTTTTCACCTGATCCTCTTGCTACTATGAATTCTCGAGTGGCTACTTGTTGGTTTTAGAAGGAAGTGATTTCTCTTAGCTGTCTACATCTTACTGACTAACGAATTTCTCAAAGCTATTTGATAATTTATAACCATATGTCATTGTATTGATTGAATTTATAATTTTAGTCACCACTATTTAAGATTGGATGCTTCAATGCAAAGTATTTTTATTGCCTTTGTTGGACTAAGATTTGAAATTTTTTCCATATAAGCTGGATGTTCCATTTCAACTTTTGTACATCTTCTTAATTGTTGTCAATTAGTGTAATAAACTGTGGAATCAATAGGAATTAGAACACTTTTGGATGTCCACCTTTAAGTGAATATGGAATCTTCCTACTTTACCTAAAATTCAACAATTTCTTTGGTGTCTCCTTATTAGGATTCATAGTCCTATTTGCCCTCTTTATGAAGATACAAATGATTTTGTTCATATCTTTTGGCAATGTTCTTTTTTTTAGCAGACTTGGTTTTGGGTATGCAAAGTTATTCCATGAATTTCATATTTCTTTGGAATGTTATCAAGCCTACTGTTCTCTTTCATATTTGAAAGCATAAATGCAATATCATTTTTTAGAAAATAGAAGATTCAAATATTTATCATTTGACTATTGTAGAGAAATTTTAGATCTTTCACCTTATCCATTTTCAAATTATATCCTAAGTTCTAAAGGTTTAATTATAAATTAAATAAATAATTCATATTTTGTAGCCTTGGTCCATATTTATGAGCAATAGAGGCTTTAGTGCAAGTAGCCTTATTTAGCATAGTTCTCTATAGTGGAGCTCTCCTTTTTAATTCTAGCAATAATCTTCTTTATTTGATTCTTTCTTCATTCTACTTATACCATTGATTACACCTAATCTTTGGTGAGAAATGAATTCCCAAGGGTGCTTCTTTCTTTTCTTATTGGCCTAATTGTAAGGATGAAATCCTAAGTAGGCATCACTAAATTTGTTGAGTCTTTTCTTTCTTATTATTTCCATCTATTCTATTAGATGCTACTTGCGTATTTTTTATCTATCTAGTTTGTAGATGCTACATGTGTATTTGATGCTCTATTTTGATTAATAAATAATGGTATGTTAGCTTAGTGATAAGACTCTTGATTCAAAAACTCTAATCATGGGTTCAATTTTGGTGGGCAATATTGAGTTATAAAGTTCTATATTTATGTATATCTTAGGGTGCATCTATGTCTCAATTATTTTGGGTTCCAACACTCCTCTATTTTGATTAAAATTTCTTTTTTAGAGTCTGACACCCCCCTAATTAGAACTTTATAACTCCACATTTCTCATCGAAATTAAACTCGTGAGTTGCAGCTTCCAAATCAAGAGAATTACTACTAGGCTAACACCTCATTATTAATATATAGGTATTATAACTTAACATCACTCACCAGAATTGAACCCATGACTTGGAGCTTTCAAATCAAGAATCTTTACCAAAAGTTCTAATTGGACAAGGAAATAAATGTAGATGTTTCTTTTCCTTGAAATATACATAGCTAGCTCACGTAGGTAGAGTACTAAATTTTATTGATTAGATTTTATCAAATTTGGGGGGTGTTGGAATCCAAAATAATTGAAACATAGGTACACCCTAAGATTTATAGAAGTTTATAACTTAGTGCTATCTAGTAGAACCTAATCTATGACCTAGGGTTACTAGACCAAGGCCTATGCTAGTAGGCTAACATCTCATTTTATCCAATTTGAAATTTGAAATTCCTACCCTAGCAAATAATGTATAAGATTACTATCCTAGCACATAATGTATAAGGTTACTAGGGTAAAAACTGGTATAGTAGGGCTTAAGATAGATTCCTAAGTTAGTAGCATAGTAGGTGTAGATGATATGAGTAAGTATAGTAGTATTTAAAATAGGTCCCTTTGAGCTGAGTAGGTGCACAAGGGTGTTGGCCTTTGAATCCAATATCTTGAAGCATAAAGAACCCAATATAAAAAGTATATTATTATGCCAACTAACCAAACGACCAATCACTGTTACTTTCTAAGGTTTCTTGAATTTTGAAATTGAAACTAGACATTTTAGTATGTTTGTAGCCTCAAAGGATCTACTGGACACTAATATATTCATGTCATGAAAAAAAGAAAAAGAAAAAACTAACTTCACAAAGTGTCTAACTATCACTAAATGCAATAAAAATAAACTTAATAGATTTTTAACAAAACTATTATATTTTTACCTCAAATTTTTAGTGATATGGTAATTGATAAAAGATGTTGTTCATCCTCAAGGAGTCTAGACTTGCATAACTTGTATAATTTTCCTTTGATAGGAGAATCCATCTTCCAATTTCTATCCTTAGATGATGTAAATTTAGATAAAGTCTACTACTAAATTATGAGCTTTAATTGAGATATGAGTTGTAAGATAATAGATGAATCTAAAGAATTATCTCTAATATGCTCTAAGAAATTTTTTTTCTTTCCTTATATGTTTTACAATAACCTTGCAAATATTGGTTTTTTAACCAACTTTTGAATATACTTAGGACTACTTGGCATATTTTCCTCTAAGATACTCCAAGTCTTGAACCATTGTATTTTCTGAAAGTACCAACATTGTTCTCTTACTCTTTCAAGAAATACTTTAGAAAAATTAGGTTTTATTTTTGTAAGGTTTTGAGTGTAAACAATAATTTGGTAGAGAGCTTCAACTTTCAAAGGAAGCATATCACACTTCAAAAGCAACATGGAACATGGTGTTTGAGCCTTAACATTCAATTCATCTAATAAAAAAAAAGTCTTTTGCATGCTTTCAATTCGTTTTTTGCACTGATATTTGGTGACTACACTATATAGCCATATACTACAGTACGATAAAGAGCAGTTTGGAAAAAAATATTTTCTAACTTTACAAGCCTATATTCCTAATGCTTTGCACTTGTTTTTAAGTATATAAAGAGCTTTAATTCCCCTTGCTATTTGATCCCTACACATTTATCCCATTTGTAGTTGTTTACATAGTGGAGACAAGTATTTAAAAGAGTACACAATTGTAAGAATGCGAAGGAATGTTAATGAGAGGTGGTTAGCTTGTTGTGTGATAGGGATTTGCAGGCAATAGGTTGCCAGTTTGAATCACACTTCAAGTATTGTTATATTTAGGTATAATTCTTATAATGTATACTATTGACTATATGTCTTGGGTTGTACTACACCCCAAGTCATCATGCTTGAAGTATCATTATTATATTCTTGTAATGTTTAATGTTAGCTACATATCTTAGGGTGCATGACATCCTAACCTTCAACTAATTAAAAAAAAAAAAGCCAAGGAGAGGAATCCAAAGCATAACTAATAAGCTTACATATCTATTAAAATAATCACATGAAATAACTTCAGTAAGTACTACCTTGCATTGAAAGGTATTGGATTCAAAGCCTAGTGCTAGCATTGGATGCACCATTTGTTAGCATAGGATATTGGTCTAGGTATATTCTTAAATATTACCTTAACCAAAAAAAAAAAAGAAAAACTTTTGCAAAGTATAAATTAAAATACAAAAGTAAACATGGTTTGTAGTTGATTTGCTAACAAGATCTTAACCTATAGGTGCTAGGTTCAAAGCCAGCACCAGCTTTAAAAATAAAAAGTGAATCACAAAAGAACATATAAAGTCATGGATTTTGCTAGTATTCCTCACGGAAACGATGGAATAAGTTGTAACTCGTACTAGAGTTTTACAAATAATGTGGGTTTGCAGCTTAGAGTTTAAATAGATTTTAAAGTACACACAATAATTTTGCTCTAATTATGGATCCTTTTAAACATACAAAAGGTAGAATATTATTTTTGTTAAAAAATTCTTTGTATCTTGGTAAAAGATTTGGAATAATCCTAAGGAAGGTGGAAGATAAGTGACATTTGGAACAATGCAATGCTTCGAAGAACACAAAAGAACTTATAAGGGATTGATGCTTTGGGTTGAATTTGGACAATTTACAACTTGCAAGGTATTGTTTGGATAATGTTGATGTGTAAATATGGGTCATGTAGTGACCCCCTTGAAAACTTGTTTTAAGAGACTATTGCTTAGGGCACCTCTCTCATATGGATAGGAAACCTAGAAATAATCTCAGTTGGTAAAGGCAACGTGGTGTTTTAATAGACAAAAACTATTACATTTAGCAATGCTGATAATTTTAAACTTAGTGTTTGAATGATAACAGTAACAGATTCTAAAACTAGGAAGAAAATAACTAGAATTCAAAGAAAATAGCATTGAAATGAAATAACAAACGTTTTGTAACTTAGCCTATAAAATAATTGAACTTTTGATACAAACAAAAGACTTTGTAATTAAACTATTTCTTTTAATTGCAAATTACTAAACCTGCAACAAAGATTGAAGCTCACATCTCTTGGAATAACAAATTAAAAGGTTGCAACAAAGAACTTAGCTCAATATAGAGCTTTGGATCTCTGCTGTTAGATTTGCAGCTTGTTGGAGCAATTTTCCAACCCATAAAACTTCTCTAGCCAAAAGAACTGCTTATTCAAGTACAATTTGTAGCTAGGTCCACTTCTTCAACTTGAAGGGACCTATACTTGTCCAAGAAAATGAAAGTTACAGGTAGGGAATCACTAAATGAGATTATGATCTTTTTTTTTTTCGGATTTGATGTAGCTCTAGGCTGTGTACATTTGTGGTTTCAAGTAAAGAAAACTACAAAGGTTCTCTCTCTTTTTCTTTGGTGGAACCACCTCCTCTTTCTTCAGATTGTGGGAAAGGTTTTATGAGTTTTGATTTTCCTTCCCCTTTCTCTGTTGTCGCCTCACCTTTTACTGATTCTCCTCGTGTTGAAACTTACAGACAAAACCCATGAAAGTGAAAGCCAAACTGCCATGAAACTTACACACAAAACCCATGAAAGTGAAAGCCAAACTGCCATGAAAGACAAACAAAGAATATTAAACGTTTCATTAGCATTTACTGCCCATAAGAGTATGTAACCACGCCTACAAGGACTAGATATGGATGAGCTGGTAACTGATTAAATAATCTACCAATAAAACCAAGTCTTGAATGAGACAAGCAATCCACTACCTTCCTGACATTAATAATTAACAGAAGACTAACAAAACAAAATAAACATTAGAATCATTGCTGATTGGCATAATCTAGGTGGCGCCACCACCAAGCAGTGAAAATAACATAAAGCAAGACATAAGAAAATAAGGTAAAAGTCCTTGCAACACTCTCTGCACAGCCATCGCACAGGGTCAACGCAGGCCCTTCAGTGGGCTGCATAGGCCTGCTTGAGGCCGAACAAGACCACAGCACACGTCGCTTACAGCCCAAACCAGTGCCAACTTTCTTGAAGAACTCGCTGTAATTTGTGGGTCCGCCACAACCCAAACCAGTGCCAACTTTCTTGAGAAATCGCTGTAATTTGTGGGTTCGCAGTTGGCGGTAACGGTGCAGAAATACTTATCGTCATGAAACTTGGTGCAGGCGCAGTTGATAGACTTGCAGCCAGAGCCAGAAGGGTACATAGACAGAGGAACGTTGAAATCATCGACCAAAGGATGTCATAGAAGTCCTGCTTGATGCAGTATTTTTCCATTTGTGTACTCGACCTGTTGGGAAAAAGGGGGAAAAAGGGGTGTTGGGAAAAAGAGGGTGCAACACCATGATTTGGGTTATCCAGTATTTTTCTATTTGTGTGTTAAAAGTAGAGTATAAACTAATAGAGTAAATGGCTGAAGTAAAGTGCAAAATAATAACACCCAATAACATCAGGTCTCATGTGGTTTACCCTTTCCTGAGTAAACTCCAAAAATCTTCTTCCACTATCATACAAAAATGTCTTTTAGTCAATTACTGGAGGTATTCAAAATTGACACACTCTCAAGAAAAATATTCTTGGAATAACAAGCAATCAACTATCTTCATGACATTAATAATTAACAGAAGACTAACAAAACAAAATAAACATTAGAATCATTGCTGATTGGCATAAGTCTAGGTGGCGCCACCACCAAGGAGTGAAAATAACATAAAGCAAAACATAAGAAAATAAGGTAAAAGTCCTTGCAACACTCTGTGCACAGCCACCGTGCAGGGTCAACGCAGGCCCTTCATAGGCCTGCTTGAGGCCGAACAAGACCACAGCACATGTGGCTTACAGCCCAAACCAGTGCCAACTTTCTTGAAGAACTTGCTGTAATTTGTGGATTCGCAGTTGCTGGCGGTAGAGACGGTGCAGAAATACTTATTGTCATGAAACTTGGTGCAGGCACAGTTGATAGACTTGCAGCCAGAGCCAGAAGGATACATAGACAGAGTAACGTTGTTGAAACCATTGAACCAAAGGATGTCATAGAAGTCCTGCTTCGTGCAGTATTTTTCCATTTGTGTACTCGGTTGGGAAAAAGACGGTGTTGGGAAAAAGAGGGTGCAACACCATTTGTGTGATGGCGGAAGTAAAGTGCAAAATAATAACACCCAATAACATCAGGTCTCATGTGGTTTATGCTTTCTTGAGTAAACTCCAAAAATCTTCTTCCACTATCATACAAAAATGTCTTTTAGTCAATTACTAGAGGTATTCAAAATTGACACACACTCTCAAGAAAAATATTCTTGGAATAACAAGGAGAAATCTCACACCCCTTTAGGAAAAATTCCTAAAAACCCAAGCTCACAAAGCTTATTTGTTTGTCTCTCCCTTTAGCCTCTCTTTCTCACTTTGGCCGATGGCTTCTCTTTTACCCCTGCTCCCATTTGCCATTTCCCTTACATTTATAGTCAAGGAAAATGCCCTGTGCTGCCTAACTTAGCAGCCAACCTGGGCAGCGAATTTTGGCTGCCTAACTTAGCAGACAGCCTTCCTTCCCTTTTATTTATATCAATGTGACGTAGGCTTCATGTTGGAGGGACTGACACACATCACGACCAACACGTTCTGGTTGGTCTCCCGTAACCGCTGCATTGGAGTTGGCCGCTGGATAGATTACATTTCTGTAAGTAAAATTAGAACCCGTGGATTTGCAGGGTTTACCCTAAAATCCGATCAAATTTCATGCAAAGTAAATAATTTTGTGAGTATAGTGACCGATTCCGTAGGACCAAAAATGTCCTCTAACAGATACGTGCTTAGTTGATTGCATTCGTAAATGTTGATTCCATTAAAAGAAAAGCTGACAATAAAGTGAATTTTCCTACGTAGATTCTATAGGAACATAATTGCTCATGTAAGTATAATAAGCTAAAAATAATTTTAATTGTTGTTGTAATATATTTTTAAAACATATCCGTACAGCTACTTGAAACTAAATTTATACGAAGCTAAGCATACGTTTAGACTAGACTTACAAACAATCTGTTAACGCTGTGGACACCACAGCCTAGGCTGCAGTACCCCACAATCTTAGCAATTGTTGTTAACGTGCAGGGCAACAAGAACGGGAATCATGGTCAGGACAGAGACAGAGGGATAGGGAAAAGATTCTTGGGGAGTTTCTCATTAGTTAAATAAGGCAAGATTCCGGGCGTGACTTAGACATCTGGATGCCCATTTAGCCATTTAGTTACTTTCATTGTTTGCATGGCAGTCACAGGGAAATATTGCCCATTGTTTGCATGGCAGTCACAGGGAAATATTGCCCATTTAGCAATTGGAGTTTTTTTGGTGACGTTTATTAGTTTTGCAGATAACCCTGACCAGCAATGTGGGGTGGGGTGGCAAGGAAGTTGCAGAAAGAGAAAGGAAGGAAAAGTAGCCCAAATTAAATGAGATTAAACTAAAAAAATTGTTGGTGCAAGTTGCCTAGAAAATACGTTAAAATATTATGTACTTGTTATGTGGGTTTCCAGGACAAATCTATTACCATTAAGTTAATAATACAGTGACACAGAATCTTTCCGTTCTTTCAAATTTATACCGTAAGTATCATTTGCTTTGTTGGATATTTCCGTTCTTTCTTTTATTTGTTTGGCTTACTCTGCTTTATTTGAATTTTCCATGCTTTGCTATATCTGGTGGATGTAATTTAATAATCACCTAATGCAAGTGGAGCCTTTAATCATTATTCTAGTGTATTTATCTAATTTAATTTAATGAGTTAGTAAAGGTAGTATAAGATTCGGTGATGATTTAACAAAATTAGTTATCTATAAAACATCATGTTATATTTTCAATCCTTTGCTTTATCTAGAATACCATCACAAAGAATTTATATGGAGTTAAAATTTGTAGGATTCTTAATTGTCATGGGATTAAAAATTATTAATCATGACCCTATGCTAGCATGGGACAGTTGGTATCAATAAGCTTTTCAGATCATTCACATCAGTTTTATTATTTTACCTTTTTAAAATCACTTTGTTATTAAGCTGTCTAACTTTAGGCTTTGGTTGAAATATCACAAAGATAATTGACTTCTAACAAGGTTATTTACCATAATGACAAAGACTCCTTGTTTGCTAAGAGCTGTTGCTATTAGGATGGGCAATAGTATGTGTTTTAACTAATTTTATTTATTTATTTTTTAAGACAATATAATTTAGGGCAGGTAGCACAACCCCTATGTGCATAATAAGGTAGGTAAATATGACCCATGAATGAAAGAGGTTCCACCACAAAGATACTCCACTTTCATTTCATTCACCTACATTTTAAATATATGAATGGGTGCATCCATTGAAAGGGTAAGAGTAGTGGAACCAATATATAACCTTTATGCCAAAATGCTTATTCTCTCTTTTGTATTTTTAAAGCTATCTATTTTTAAAGCTCCGAATTGAAACTTAAAAAGGTTGAAATGATTTTTAACACTAATACATAGCAATTAAGTCTAGGTACTGAGAAGCACCACTAAAAGGTGTACATAATTGGGAAACAACATTAAAAGGCATTTTATTATTTATGCAGAAATGTTATTACATTAGGCTCATTTGGGAGGAAAATGTTATCACTTTGATGCTCACAGCTAACATTTCCGAAAGAAAGTTCCTGGGAAACAAGTTGATGGAAGAGAGATAGAACTTTCAAATAATTAAAACTAGCTTAGTTATATATTTATAATATATATCTATAAATTGGCCAAGAGAATCTTAAAAACTAGCTTAGTTATATCTTGGACGAAGAACAAGATTTAAAAACCCAAATTTTCATGCTTTCTGGACGAAGAACAAGATTTAAAAACCCAAATTTTCATGCCTTCTGGACGAAGAAAAGTTCTGTACCTTATTTTTCCTAAGGATGGATTTTTTGAAAAAAAAAATTTCCATCAATTAGTGTATGCTCTCACTTTCAGCCGAATTTGTTGTTTTTGATATATAATGCAAATTCGGCTGAGAGTGAGAGCATACACTAATTGATATATAATGCTTTTTTGAAAAGGATTTTCCTACATGATTCAGAACAGAGATCGAGAACAACGCAAGAATAATACGAGGCATGTTCAGGCGGTCATTTCAATGTATATATACAAAATTTCATTACAAATTCTTTCTCTTGGCTGAAAGCCAAGTCATTCCATGTTTTAAACAGTACGTCAGTATATGCAAAGAAGATTAACATGAGTTCGTAAATAGAGAAGTATGCATATACAGTGGCCACTGCATTGTTGAAGTCATGACCAATAGTAATCGGAGCGTTGATATTAACAAGAGCCTTATTATTATTATATATACAAAATTTCAGAAAAAATTCTGACATGCGTACCCATTGTCGATTTATTGTGCTTTAGTAGGTGCTCCCAAATCCAATGCAAACTGTTCATCTAATGAGGCGTATTTATGGTTTTCAAGGGACATAACCTTTGAAACAAGGACGCAACCTTTCTAAACGTATTACGCAACCTTTCTAAACGTATTTCTATTTTGCAATAGATGTAACCTTTCATAACACGACGTAACCTTTCATAACACGTCAGCGTTAGTCAACGTTATAGCATATGACAAACCTCCATGGCACCTATGTCTCTATTAGCTGTAGCATCCATTATGAGTCTTTTGTATGTAGTCATTGCGTTTTCTTCAAGTTTTCAAGATTCAGCAATACAAAGTAATAAATCATGAAAGCATCTTGACTTCTTTTCAGATTTTGCTGCATACTTTGCAATATATTTAATAACAACATATTTGTCAAGGACCGGTTGAAAATCTGTGTTTGCTCTCCATGTTTGAAGGATCATTCTATTATGAACATTCAACCTTGGATCATTTCGACGTGGTTCATATGTAACATGATTTTTGTTTTCTGGATCTTGAAAGAGATCTGATTGAGCTCGCAATGGCCATGGAACATTATACCTATATGTGAAATAACTTCTTGATGCAATTGAGGTTGATGAACACTTTCATCAATAGGAATGACTACTAAGTGATTTTCGTGTTCATCTATGTGTTTTCGTCCTTGTCCTTGTCCACGTCCACGACCTCTTCCTTATCGTTGTCTGTGATTCCTTCCATTTTGTGAAATATTGTTATACAAAGTGACCTAATATATTTAGCTTTATTAAATCAGACATTAAATGAATTTCATCTAAAACAAAAATAAAATTTCATCTACGAACCTCACTTCCTTCCACCTGTTGTTGTTGCATTTCTGCTCGATGCATTCTTTGATGTAAGTGATCTTATTTCATTCTTTGCAATTCCAAAGAATCTCCCCCTTGCTGAGCTTTTTTTCTTTGATCTTTGAGACGACGTTGTCTCGCTCGATTTAACTCATACTCTCTATCACCTGACATGATCTGTATTTATAGGAATGAGAATCGTTATATAGTATTATGGGTTGTATTAAATTTTAAATAAAACCCAAATCTAAAAATAAAAGATTAGTTATTTTTTTAAAAAAGCTTAAGGCACCCAATATGTTTTTAAATATAACCCAAATCTAAAAATAAAAATTAGTTGTTTTTTTTTTAAAAAAACCTAAGCCACCCAATATGTTTTTAAATATAACCCAATCCTAAAAATAAAAATTAGTTGTTTTGCACTTGATAAAGTTTAACATTAATTACTATATTAAATGTTCACCGGTAGCATAGGACTTTAGAATAAAAATAATATTATAAAAAGAAAATAACATGCCATTATAATTTTGACTGATCTAAGTCACCCTACTTTTTTATTATTTGCATTTCAATAAAAAAAATAATGATTTTCAAAGTGAATTTTCTGATTATTGGATCCCCTGCCCTACCTTTACTCCCTACCTTTACTGCACTATTTTTTAAAAAAGGTAACAATATCTGTAGCTATTTAGTATATGAATAAATGTTCACTACTAATATTGAAATCTAAAGAGACATTCAGAACAACGCAAAAATAATACGGGCATGTCAAGGCGGTCATTTCAATGTATATATACAAAATTTCATTACAAATTCTCTCTCTTGGTTGAATGACCGGTCATTTCAATGTATATATACAAAATTTCATTACAAATTCTCTCTCTTGGTTGAATGACCGGTGATTCCGTGATTCCATTTTTAAAGAGCCTTTCTATACCTAAAACATTTAGAACCTTAAAATAATTCAAATTGAAATTGTTTTACCTTAAACATTTACCGGTAAGTTTAACTGTCCAAGAATCTGTAACATGAAGATGCATAATACAAGTCAATATTACTGCCAAGTTTTAACTGCCAAAGAATCTGTAACTTGAAGATGCATAACACATCAATAATTCCAAAAATAATAATAATATTTATTTTCATCTATTTTAAATAAAAAACTTACATTAAATAATATTGAGTCTTCGGTTGTTTTGCCAAAGCTGTTAGAAGTGCCAGAAAAAGTCTCAGTTAAAACCCAATTACAAACATTTGTACTGCAGTTCACAAGAACTAGACAATTGAAGTTGCCATCTTCAGTATTCTTGTCCTAACAACAACAAAAATGAAAATGATGTATCCGAATGCCATGAATCTATTTGTTTTCAGACAAGTTAAACACGCTTTGAATGTCTATTAAATATGCGAAGCTTTGTTTGAAGACAGTATTTGTTAATTTTTGCTTTACCTTCCTGTAATTCGCAGCACCTGCTTTGAGGTATAATTACATAAATGATTATGATCCTCTGCTTATATTTTTCTTTCCGCTAACTTCATGTTCATAGAAATCTTTATCATGTTTTCTCTAAAATCTTGAAGCTGATTATGACCGTGTAATTTTTATTTGTTTCATTCCTATTAACCTCGTTATAGCATAAATCTTATCCCGTTTTTCTTTGTCCTTTTTTTTTTCAGAATTTCGAAAATATTTTATAAGCTAAGCATTTGCAGCGATAGCTCCCATGACTTCATTGAATTCTATAAGCCACTGTCATGGAACGAAGAGTACCTTTAACTGCAGTTCTAAGAGACTTTGCTTACTTAGAAATGGCGTTTTAGTGAAAAATATAGCACAAAGAATTGAAAATCGAACAGGATTCAGATACTTTGTGTCTTCTGCGTCTCGTTACCTTACCTTGAAAGCTTTCAATTGTAGCATTCAGCACTCGTATCTCCGTTCCGCAGATAAAGATAAAGATAGAGTTCGTTTTCTTTCATGCAATAGATCCAATTATTTTGTTCTTGAGCCACTTGCTCTGAAAAATCAGGTATGCCTTAAATTTCTCTGTACCTGTTGTACATTTCTGATTTTGAAGTCGACATAAATCTTAAAATGATATGAATTCGATCTTTTCAAGGACTAAATCATATGTGATTGAGGAATTGAACCATAAATGCAATGGAAATACTTTGAATTATGTGGTTTTAGACAAAAGGAATAATGTTGCCTAGAAATTATTTGACTTTATTGTATATATTGAGTTTATTCTACACATTCAACGAATGCAAGTTGTGTCTTATGATTATTATTATATTATATTATATTAGCATCGATTGTTTGCTAATTAATAAAAAACATTAAAGCGGTAATATTTTCTTCTGGTCTGCAAAGTTGAACTGTTTTAAAGCTTAGTATCTTCTGGTCTATATCTTTGTGCAAACGAAAAACCGAATTTAAAACATCTTCATTGTGAATTCGAAATCATTGCCATATTTCTTCAAAGAAGTCTGCATCTTATCTAACATCAGAGACTAAGGCGTAATTCAGCGCACTTGCCAATTTCTATTGGTAAAGCATTGAATTATCTACCCAAAGAGCTCTTTCAAATCATAAGTCTGAAGAACAGAAAAGGCCGTGCAGAAGACAACGAAGAAGTTGAGGATTCGAAAAATCGGAAGAAGAAAGAAGACAAAAACCAGAAGAATGAAGGAGACGGTGCAAAATGTGAACGAGGAGGAGTTCTGCATGCACAAGATTTTAGAATTCTTAGAGTTCTTGCAGGATATCTTTGGTCTGAAGACAATCCTGAGTTTCGTTGCAGGATATTGCTCTCCTGGGGCCTTCTCGTAGCAGCAAAGGTAACAAGTGTTTCCAGTCTAACACATCTCTTCACATGATGATTTGTCGTTTTTTATAGTTTGTTTCCTTTGTTCAAAAATAATAATAGATCATTTAGTTTTTTCATTTCATTTTGCAATTTTTTTCTTCATGTTCCTCTAAGTTATGGTTGAAGCGGATGATTTTGCCTTGTGACATTTTGTATAATGTTTTTTTTTTTTAAAAAATAAGTCACTAAAAAACATTTTATCTAAGGAAACACTTAAATTATACTAACAAGGGAACATCAGAAAAAGTACAAGTTGGCCGTCAGAAAAAGAAAAGTGTTGTGATACACATTCTCATTTCAATTTTAATTAAAATTAATGTTGAGATGTACTTGGTAATAATTATTGCTTTAAATTTTTAAAAGGGAACATAGTGCTAATCAGTCCCAAGAGCTATATTTAAACAAAGGAAACACAAAAATGGGAGCTAGGGAGGCCTACAAAAAAAAATTGTAAAATCCAAGTATTCATGATTTACCGCCATTGAAGAGTACTAATAGACTTAAAACCCTTTCATTAGTACCTTTTATTAGTGTTGAAGACTTTAGTTTGGTCATTCTAAGCCATAAGGAGACAACCTAAAGAAAAAGAAGAAGTGAATGATAAGAAACTTTCTAGGAGCTAGTGCTAGAAGCAAGATGGAGCCACACAAACACCATGCCAAAACATGGTACTAATCCCATTCTTCTTCAAGGTAGAGCTCTAGAGAAGCATTCCAAAGAGCTACACTTACTAATTATGTAAGATTAGGAAGAAGCTATTCATCAATCTTAGGTTTAGAACTACTTTTAGGGAGCCATCTAGATCAATCAATGTACCTAGGGAAAGGAATTTGCTTAATATATTCATGCTATGATCTTTTTAGCTAGTAGACCACCTAATTTTTACAAGGATTCTCAATTACATAGGATCTCTTTTCGTCTAACTAGTTATTCAAGAACAAGGAGATCCATTAAACTTTTACAATATTTCAAGTTAATAAGGTTTAGTACAAATATAACCTTTTATCTTGAATCAAGTTATTATTGTACAACCTAAATAAAATTTTTTATCTTTAATTACAATTATTTAGAATTATCTTTTTGTAATCCAACCACTATCAATTTGCCAGCAAAGTTACATTAAATAAAATTTGTATTCAAGCTTTAGTTCAATTATCAACTATCAATTTTAATAGTCCTAAAAATTAATTAAAATAGTTAAATATAACATAGATTTCTTCATCATGTTAATTTGTTTGAGGTTAATGGCTAATAATCTACCTATGAAATTTTGAAATACAGGTTTTGAATGTTCAAGTTCCATTCTTATTCAAGCTTGCTATAGATAGATTATCTTCTTCCAGTACCTTCACTATTTCTAATTGGATGCTAGCACCAATATGTGCAACACCTGTTGCTATCATAATTGGTTATGGTCTTGCACGAGTAGGGGCTTCTGCTTTCAATGGTAATAATGAATATTAGATCAAAATAAATGTTTTTGAAAGAATATATATGCATTTCATTTCATAGCTTTTCATATATAATTTAGTTTAAGCTTTTAAGTTTTCATATGCTCAATCTCTCTCTTTAAATGGAAATTAGAAATAGTTTTATTATGATGTATAGCTTCTTGTAAAGATGTATTTTTATATTCTACTTAGAAAGTTAAAAATTACCCTTTAGAAGTTTCATTTCTTTACTTGATATCATTGAACTTTATTTTTAAGAAGCAAGTGCCTATATTATTGGATAATAATAGTAATAGTATATGATGTTTTTATTTCTTGTGACTTCATTTTATTTTATTATTTGATTAATATATTAATGGTTCCTTAAGTAAGAATCCTCAATGCATTTATTAGTATATGAACCTATCTAGGTGATATGGTACATAAAAAAGATCATCACATGAAACCTCAATGCTTATCAAGGGTTGGTGTATGAGTGAAAGCCTAACCTCTTTTGGAGTAGCTATGCCTAGGCTTGAAACCCATATCTTTAGACTTGAAATACAAGTAGATTACATAATTTGTGTGATTTAACAATTTTGTATATCTAGGTCACACAATTTAAATGTTTTTGCATATGATTTAAAAAATAGCTTATATACTAGAAATTCAAAACTTTTTATAAATCTATGCAATCACTAAATTGATTAAGATAGTATGCATAAAGATGTGATATTTTGGTAGTTATAAAAGTTAAGTTGTTAAAAATGAAGAATATAAGAAACTATACTATTCAAGGAAGATTAACTATTAGAAATATGTATATAATTGAAATTATTTTTACAAATCTAAATTATAACATGGTTTTATCTCATGGAATTTGACCTTGGATTTCCATGTTAAAAATTTTGTCACTAAACTAATGCCTATTTATTAGGATCCAAACAAATTTTCATAAATGACTTGTCTTAACCTAAAATTTTTTTCTCACTAACTATCTATCTTTGAATCATTATCTGTAAAACATTAGTGCCTAATTCTAACTTATATTTCTTTTGAAAAATAAGTTATACCCAAGTATTTACATAAAATATTAGCTCATTCATACTTTCACACATTTGAAATATTTTTTGTTCTTATATCTTAAAGATGATATTTTGAAAAGATGAATAATTTTATGTTTTCATCAGATAATAATATTAGTAAAGTTGCCTTTTTGAAAGAAAGCAAAAAGTATAGTATAATAAGTTTTATGTTCAACAAACAGTTTTGAATTCTCTATTAGGTAGATAAAGAATACATAGTTAGAAGAAATAAGTTCAAAGAATATATTTCAAAAGTTATAAATAAGTTCCAATGGAAAATTTAACAATCTTTATGCATATTTCTTTTTGTTGACAAAGCTCTTGGTATATATATATTTGTTATGAAACTTATGCTTATATAGGAATTATATATTTGGTGTTAACGATGTTGTAGGATAGATTAAAATATTCAATTTCAAAAAATAGTGAAATTTATGAAAATAGTTTATGATTTTAAGTATTAATATAAAGGGAACAATTATTTGGAGTAATGGTAAGATGGTTTTTTATCAAGTCTTAAGACATATATGTGCATATATGTTATATGCAATATTTGAATACTGACTTTTATTTATTTATTCATCTTTTTTAGAATTACGTATACCTATGTTTTCAAAAGTTACCTCTTAAATAGTGTGTATTATTGCTAGAAAGATAATTACTAACTTTTATTTATTTATTCATGTTTTTTAGAACTACGTGTTGTGTTTTCAAAAGTTACCTCTCAAATAGTGCGTATTATTGCTAGAAAGGTAATTACATTTGTGGTTGATTTCTAATTTATGCATTAAATAATTTTTAATGTTAAACACAATGTTTTTGTTTTAATGCATGTCCATGTATAATCTATGTATTTTGATACATGTGTAATAAAAATAAAGTAATAATTATTTTTTAAAAATAAAATGTTTTAAATGATAATAAAAAATAATAGTATTTAACCAAAGGTGACATAAAAATAAAAGTAAAATTTAAACTTAAAATTTAATTTATTATCATTTAGGTGCATCACTAATCACTGGAACCTAAACATATAAGCATAGAATGAAATGTGTTTTAAAAACATGTTGTCTTGGAGCTTGGTTAAAAGACATGCCCATAAGGATTTTACTTCTATAGATAGAGAAGTATTGTAGAACATCTTAAAATTTATTTAAAACTAACCAGTTACTCCCTTTGTATTAGCTTTATTAAAACCAAAAGATACTATGGTGAATTCACACAAAAGCATCATCAAATTGAAACTAGCAATAGCTAGATGTAATCAAATAAATCAAATTCAAGATGATGGAAAAAGTGCAAGTGACAAAATTATTAGTTGTATTCCCTCAAAATAAAATTCCAAAGTGAAGTCTTATCCTTCTATATTGTGTATTTTATGAAATGGTTATAAATTTTATAAATAGTGATAATTAATATTTATATATTTGGATTTGCTCTCATTCAATTTAGTTATGATATTTTTTTTGAATAAGTTAATATTTTTTATATATTTTATTTATTACATTATCTATCAAGAAACGTGGATAGAGTTGTATTCTTCTATCGTCTTATTTGTTTTATGTTTATATCAACCTTTAAAATTTTAATAACTATTCATGTTTTTTTTCAGGTTTTTTCTCATCTTCATGATCTTGACCTTCAGTTTCATGTATGGTAAGAGTTTAGTAACTATATAATTTTAAAATTTTTTTATGATATTATTGTTTCCAATAGTCTTTTTAAGATGAATTTTCCCATCATTAAAACATACACATGAATATCTTTTATCTTTCAAAACTCATGTGCATGCTTAAAACATATTTTGTTACTTACTATTCATGATTTGATTTTATATTTATGAATGCAAATCTCATTTTGAAATAATTAAATTCTAAGTAGGTAAAAAAAAATTATATATCATGTAATGTAACTAAAATCTTATAAGGTGTCTTAAATACTTCCTACTAATAATCTTATTGTTATTCTTCTCAGTATTTTTATCATTTATGATATAGTAATTTGATGCATCCATAGATAACAATCAATTTACTTTTCCCACATCCCACATGATAGAGATGAAAAATACATGGCTTTGCACATCAATCAATTTTCCATTAGATGGTCTTGAAGTTATATATTGTTTATTTAGTGTTCATTGTCATTTTTATACTTATCTTGATTAATTGCGTTAATGTAGTCTTTGTTATCAAAGCTATGAATCTTAAACAAATTAATTATTCTATTTGCTTATTTATCTTGGAATTATTCCATAATAGATTCCTTTTATTTTATATTTTATAGTCGAGAAACTGGTGCATTAAGTATTGCAATTGATCGTGGGATTCGTGCAATACATTATATTCTTGGTTCAATGGTATTTAATGTCTTACCAACTATTTTGGAGGTATATTTCGAAAACTTTTGAAAAACTATTTTATTTTTATGTATCCAGTGCTTTATAGTGTATGGTATACATTTTTAATTATATGCTTTATTGAGTAAGATGCTTGTAAATTATGTTAATCAACATTTAGGATAGAAGTCAAATTGTATATGAAGTTAAATTTTGTTATCATTGAAAAGTGTGTAAACACTTACAGATTATATAGGTTTCTTATTTATCTTATTACTCTACAATAAATAGTGCATTATCTTAGTCTTCTTAAAATTTCAAAAAAAAAAAAAAAGGAAAAAGAAAAAGAAAAAGAGGAAAATAATCAATTAAAAAATTAATATTCTTAAATCATAGCAAGTGTTTATTAATGAGTAAAATTAAAGCGTGGGGTTGGGTTCAACATCTTTTAAGGGCGTACTATGCATTATAAAATAATTAAGAAACAGAATTTTTTTACTCACAATATATTCTTAATAATGATTTAAGTTGAATTAAGAAAATGCAAAAACTTAATCATGTTTCAATTTTTTTGTTACTTATAAAAATGATAATCAAGTTCATAAGTCTTGATCTAATTCATACCTTGAAAATAATTCTTAAAATAAATAAAGAGTTTAAAATATAATCTATTTTTAGGATATAACCTTATTGTTAGATTAAATAAATTGATAGAAGTAAAATATAATTGAAAATAATTCATAATTCATATAAAAGTTTAGAAATTTCTTAGTAAATATTACATACTAACTATTAGAATTTTGATATTTTGTGTTGTATTTTACTTGCAGATATTGTTGGTTGGAACTATTTTGGCCAATAGGTTTGGCTATCCATTTGTTATTGTCTCTACACTTGCTACAGTTGCTTATTCATTATTCACTATTATAATGACATAGGTTTGTGAATTATTATTTAAGTATTTATTATGATTATTATTTATATTTAGATTATAAATTTATAGCTTGTGTTTGTTTTCTTGAAGTTTAGAAATAACTTATATACTTTGTCATAATGTTATTAAAACAATGTAACTGAGTCTATTTTATACTTCATAGTGGTGGACCAAATTTCATCAAGCTATGATCAAAGCTGAAAGGAATTCAAGATCAGTGGCTATTGACTCTCTCATTAACTATGAGGTTAAAATTAGGTCTACACTTTTATTTTTCTTTTGAGATTTCTTTATACTAAATAATATTCTTATTTTTTGCAATCTTTTTGTTAGATTGTGAAGTATTTTAACAATGAACAGTTCGAGATTAACAAATATGACAAGCTCTTAAAAGGTAAGTTGTATGCTATTTATGAAAGCATAACTCTATTAAAATTTACCATGCTTTATTTTAAAAATATTTTAAATATCATGTCATCTAATTTAATTTAACTTTTAAATTACATTTTTTATATTGTATGGTTAGAGTCTAAACTATTTTTATTGAAAATATAATTCTTTTAAGATCCCTAATATGTAGTAGTTAAGGGATTGGAATAAATGAAATTTTTGGTAAAGAATAAAACATGATTCATTAATATGTTTTTTAACACTTCTCTAAGAGTTTTATTAGCTATAATGTTATTCTTGAGCATTGCTATGGTTATCAAAATCATGTGCCTAGAGCATGATAAAAACATAAGTTGATATTCAAAATATAAAATGAAAAACAAAAAAAAGACATACTATTATAAACCATTCTTTAATAAAAAATGTTTTTTTGGAGGTGAAGATAAGTCTAGGTATTATCTTTTCTTTTTATCTTAATACTTTTCATTTCCTTTTTAAAAAACAGAATATGAGAGTTCATATTTGAAGACAATGAGCAGTTTGGCCTTTTTAAATTTTGGTCAAAATGTTTTATTTAGTAGTGCTCTTTCTACTGTTATGGTCATGTGTTTACATGGTATTGCAAAGGGAATGATGACGGTTGGAGATTTGGTGAGCAATTATTCTTTGCATATGTTTTAATCCATTTTTTGAACTTTTTGTTTATTTAATAATATTATTAACGTGCTAATTTTTACTTAATTAAATAAATATTTATATTAACAAATTTCTAAACTAGATCTTTTGTAGGTGATGGTAAATAGTCTATTGTTCCAACTTTCGACACCTTTAACATTTCTTAGCTCAGTGTATCGAGAGATATGTCAAGGTCTTATTGATATGCAAACATTGTTTTCTCTTTTAGAGGTATTTTAAAATCATTATTTTTTATATTATTCTATTTTTTGGTGGTTGGAACAAGGCTAGGACTATGATGATGATTACTATATTTTTTTAAATTAAACTTATTATTTATTGAGCATATTCTGTTTTCTTATAGGAGAAATCAACTATCAAAGACAAGCCTAATGCAAAGCCATTATATTTAAATTTTGGTGGAGGCATTCAATTTGAAAATGTACATTTTAGGTATCATGCATTAGTTTTTGCAATTAGAAACTTATTAGAATGAAACACTTTTTTTTCCATTAATATTTTATTTTTAAATTAAAAATTAATTTTTTAAATGAAAATAAATGGAATTGAGTATAAATTGAATAAATTCTTCATCATCTAGATGTAATTCTATCTTCTTTGTATCTTAGTATTCTTAGCCATGTTCTTTAAGATGATTGTTATGATGCATTTAATTTATTTTATCTCTTCTTTACTATTGAGAACATACTCTAAAGCTAGAAGTATGCTTAGCTAATAATAATTTTTCTTTCTACCTCATACTATTAAATCAACTACTTTGCTCGTATATGTGTTTATCTCATAGATTATATAACTATAAATTTAATTTGAAGATATCATATTATCACTTTTTATGCTTATTAAATTTAAGACCATAAGATGTTAACTTTGTTAAATTAAATAGGGTAATGACTTAAGATATTAAGCTAGTCCCAAGAGAAGAGATTTATAGGGTATGGGAGAGAATTAAAAAATTCTTAGTTTCATACTGAAATATATGCATGCTTATTTATTATATTTGAATTTGTTTTTAAATAAAAGAATAATATCATTTTATTAATGCAAATATTTAGATTTATAATATATCAAAAAGTTTTATAAGATTTTAGATAAGACTTTATTTTTCCTCTAAATTTAGTTTATAATTTTATCATAGGAAGCTTATTAAATTTATGGAATTTTTTCAGTTATGATGGAATGAAAATTTTGGCTGGTGTATCATTTATTGTACCTGGTGGCAAAAGTGTTGCCATTGTAGGAAATAGTGGAAGTGGTAGGTTGAATGTTTGACTTCTAATTTTCTATGCTCTTCTTATAATAATAATATATGACTTATTTATTTTATATGTGGATTCTCAATAGGAAAATCAACAATTCTAAAGCTCCTTTATCGATTCTATGATTCAGAAGTAGGAAGGGTAAGATACAAAAGTTTATTTTATGCTTTTAAGCTATTTTGGCTACATTATAATAGTATATAATAGTCCATGTTTACTTTCATTTACTTAATATTATTATTATCATTGTGACAGAAATGTTAATGAATTGAAATAGGTTAAATATTAATGTAAACACTTTTTAATATTCTTCAACATTATTTTTTTTTTGTTTTTTCTAAGATTGGAAGATATTTCTACAAAATTAACTACATGCTAAGTGAGCATAATAGTTAATTAATAATTTATTTATTTATATTAAAATGGTTTTAAATCTTTCTGTAATTAAAAAGAGAAAAATGAAGCCTCAAATTTGAAAAAAAATTTTGTGAATGAAAATCAAATGTAAAATAGTAACTCAATACTTTTCCCCCTCTTTTCATATATATGCTTCTAATTTTCCATATATGGTTTATATTTTTTTAATATCTCTTTTAAGTAGTTCTATTATGACTAGAATTTACTTCCATTACACCTCTAAATTAAAATTTAAAAATAAAATTTGATCATAATACCATGTAATATTGGACTTGCATATGTTACAATTAATATTTTATTTATATTATTTGCTTAGTTTTATTTCTTTTAATTATCCTGGAAAAATATATATTGTACTTTCTATATAAAATTGTAGATGATATTGTAGACTTTCAATATTATTTATAAAATAATATTGGTATACCTTATGGCATATCGACCTTTCTTTATGAAGTTGCAAGTTTATATAAGTTTTACTTAGAAGGAAAGTTCTATAAATTATTTATAGAAAGAATTCCTTAAGTATATTAGTACATGCCTTGTGTAAGAAAGATAGATTACACATATATAGTTTTCAAATCATTAAATTATTTTCTTAATTTCCTTCTTAAAGGCATGTTTAACTTGTTAAATATTTAATCTATAATTATTTGAATATGTATCTTGTTATGCATTTCTTTTATATTTTTTAGAGTTAAAAGTAGTACCTTGTTTTATGTGTATTATATATGTAGATAAGTGTGGATGGGCAGGATATCAAAGATGTTACATTTGAAAGTTTAAGAAGATGCATTGGTCTTGTGCCACAAGATCCAGTAAGTTGAATATTTAATTGAGTTGATTTTCTATTTTTGATTATCTTGTGATAATCATGTGATAGATTTTAATTTTTAAATATTTTTACATACAAACATAAAGCTTTACTTGTTATTTAAGAAAAAAATAATTTATTTATTTTACTTAAAATAAAAAATATATATTATATATACATACATATATATATATATATTCAAAATTTATATTTTGAATAGACAAAGCTAAATTTCATTTCCTATTATATTCATTTTCCAATACTCATGTTATGATGGACTTTGCAAGGGATATCACCTAAGTAGCTTTCAAATGACTTGTGAAGTAATGCACATTTAGCAACGTCTATTGTAGACCTATTTCATTCAACCAACATAGATAATGTAAACTACTCTTACATTTTACTACTATATCACCAAATTAGTTTTTAGTCTAAAAGCATAGATAATATACGAAATCTTTAAAAAAATCATATTTTTATATTTATATTTCTATAAAATTATTCTAATACTTTAAAACTAAAATCACATATTATAGGTCATTTATTGATTAACAAATCAATGAATTACCATATGAGAATTGGTACTATCTTTTATTAGTAAAATATCTTTCAATATTAACAAATGAGTAAGTCATATTTAATACAATTAATGTAATTATGAATATTCTTAAGAGTAAAAGAAAGATGTCAATTTAGAAAATAATGAACACTAATCTCTAAGCCCAATAACCTTCATGCATGAGATAAACTATGAACTAAAATAAAGAAGATGAATTTTGTAATTGAAATGTAGGAATTAAATAAGAAGAAAACATGACCTTCTTAGTGAATTAAAAGAATAATTTAAAATTTTTGTATAGCTTTTAATAATGCATTAGAAATTTCATTTTCTTGACTTGAATATTGCTTTAGTAAAAGATTTAGCAAATGACATTTGTTATTAAATGCATGTGTTACATCAATGTACTAAATGTACTTTTATTTATGTTAAAAAAACATTTTTTCTACTTTTATATGTTTAAGTTGTTTTATTGAAATCTGGATTTGTAACCTTTTAAATATTTGTAGGTACTTTTTAATGATACAATTTTTTATAATATACTCTATGGAAGGTTGACAGCATCAAAGGAAGAGGTATATGTTTTACTTTATTATATTTTTAGGTTTTTTTTTCTATTATAAGTAATACATGTGATTGGTTGTATCTATGATGTTTAGGTATTCAATGTTGCAAAACATGCAGCAATTCATGATATTATTATGAAATATCCAGATAAATACAAGACTCTTGTTGGAGAGAGAGGCCTAAAGGTAACAAGTATTTTTTATTTTTGTGTTATTAATATGTGTTATTGTTCTTCTATATGGCATGGTGCTTAAATGAAAATCTTATTTAAAACCAAGTCACTAAATTAACTTTATTTTTAACTTGTTATTCCATTATATCTCTACAATGGCCTTTTGTTGAATTTGGTAATCAAGCTTTGAAAGCTTCATTTTTTTAATCATTGTAACATTTTGCTTATTTATTGAGGTTAATTTTATAAGTATAAAAAATATGATTTTATTAACTTATCTAGTTTGTTTAGATCATTCTTTATCTAACTTAGGTAATAAATATGATTACATTCATAATTGGTTTTTAATTTCTTAATTAGTTTATTTTTTTTTAGTTTTCCTATGTAAATGTTGTCTAATTATCTAAGGTAGAAAAATCAACACAAATTTAATGGACAAAGTACTAATACTAAGTGAAAATTAAAGAAAAAATGATGCAAAAATTAACATAATTGACTGATGTACATAATTAAAATATTACAAGTATTAATACACTATCTATAAAAATTCTAAGTGAGAGAATAAATGATTTTCTTTTAAAATTTTTTTCATAATTAAATTTACACTTTCATAAAACATTATTTTGATGTGCAGTTGAGTGGGGGAGAAAAGCAACGATTAGCATTAGCACGAGCATTTTTGAAATCTCCCTTCATACTGTAGGTTCTCTAAGATAACTTTCTCATAAGTATATTCTTTCTTTATTTCTTTTGTGTAATTTTTATGCTTGGCCATTAAATGCTTAAATTCAGCCATGTTTTCTTCAATGCAGGTTATGCGATGAAGCCACTAGTGCATTGGACAATACAATAGAGTTAGAAATATTATCTACTCTTAAAGATATTGCAAAGAATAGAACTTGTATATTTATTGCTCATTGTCTCACTACTGTTATGCTATGTGATGAGGTAAAAGTAATGCATCCTTTTTACTCTCAATATGTTTTTATGTTATAACACTTGTATGTTTATGTTATACTCATTGCATGAAGTTTTTTTTTAATATAAAATGATTCATATATTCAGATCATTGTCATGGATAATGGAAAAGTGATAGAACAAGGAACCCATGAGCATCTTCTATTCAGAAGAGGACGATACTTTCAGTTATGGGAACAACAACAAATATCAAAACTAAATGGACAAGATCAACTTGTATTAGTAAGTGGTCAACATCAAGCAAATTGTTAATAAAAAATAATAAAGATTAGAAGTCAATGATTTATCAAGTAAATGATGAATTGACTTTAATGATTTATAGGAAAATACTAAAAGGTCACAAATTAATTCTTTGAGTTAACTTTATACATATGGTAGAAACATCACTTGGTGATGAATCTAATGATGTAATTTCCTAACAGTTTTTCTTTCCATGTTCTTTTTTCTTCATGATGATACTTCATAAAAAATCATTTAAGTATTAAATATTTTCTAAATTTTCATTATATTAACTATATTATATTTTATTTAACTTTTCCATGTTTTAAAAGCTTACGAACTTTACTATTTATGAGGGTATGCTTTGTTAATATAAGTTGTCCTTTCTATGCTAGAGATTACAATATGGTATATGCTTGCTTTGGGCAATATACTAAATCATAATTATTTTACTATTATTATGTTTGCCAATGAGAGATGTTGAGATGGCTCATTGTTAAATAGTTAGTATGTATCCAAGAGGATTGAAGTTCAAATAAACAATTATATTCATATTCTATGCATGTTCTATTATGCTATTATATTAGCTATATGTCTTGGTAGTTTCAAACATTTAATATAATAATATATGCTTGATTTTAAATTTAATTAAGTACATAATACTACATAAATAGGTGATGTAGGAACCACAACTATATATAATTGAGTGGTGAGAGTTCCCACATGTCACTAGATCGTAATTCATTGATGGAACAATATAGATTATAATTGGTTAATATGAAGTTCCTGATTGGAGTTAGTGGTAGTTAATGCGTATGCTTTAACTTGCAATAAGGTATGTGATGCAATGATGTTGTTTGGTTGTCATGATTCTAAAGTAAAACATAGTGAATTGAATATGAATTTTATTAATTAGGAACCAATGAAGCCTAATGATGATAAGCATCCTAGCTCACCATACACATCATGGGCTGGTATAATTATCACTGGGATTACCAAACAACTTCCTACTAGATGAATCAAGCAAAGTTACTATGGGGCATTTTTGCTTACCATATACATCCTAGGCCAGTGTTACCATGGGGCATCTTGGCTTACCATACACACCCTAAGCTAGTATAACTATCATTGGGATTACTAAGTAACTTACTACTAGATGAACCAAACAAATTTACTATTTGGTTGCCAGCCTTACTTTAAATGACATACATTAAAAATTTAAATGACAATTAAAATATAAAAGAGATTCAAAAGTAAATGGTAATGAAAATTAAATCTATTTTAAACAATGTCATAATGGTTAGAAATGATCTCAATCTTTTATTGTTGGTCATGAAGCATGTCCACTTAAAATAAAGTTGCACATATTGTGGGTATTCATAGACTAACTATGACTTAATGAAACGAAGCTACAAGAGTCTATGAGTGTAGATATGCCTAATCAAAAGTGTAGATATGCCTAATCAAAAATTAATTTGATATGATGGCTACCTAATATTTGTAGGCATGACCAAGCCTAGCTACATTGTATCTACAACATCATAGATCTTATTTGATAAATTTTATGTGGTCTATCATATTCCAAAAATTGAAAACTTATCCTTGAGTTAAAAAAAGTGAGACAAAGTTGTTTATAAAATAATGGATAGTACAAATAACAAAAATACATAACATGCAAACATTTAATGCTCATTGACTAACTAGGAGTGCCACACTTTGTTTGAGTAAGTTACAAAATATCATATTAAAACAGGATTGGGCTATTTGACATTAGTGATAAAAGTTGACAAAAAATTGATAAAACATGATAAAATTTGTAGGATGCTGATATAGGTTTTTATATGCATGATAGTGGTGATTCTTATTACATCAATGATTGTTGAGGTTGTTTTCCAAGTGCTATTGCCTTCTTTATATTGAAATATTTGAATAAATCTCTTAGTTTATGCTCATTTGTCCTTGGGTCATTAATTGTTGAAGCTAAATCAAGGAGGACCTCAATAGTAGAAATTGTTTAAGGACATGATAACTAAGAATAATTTATTGGCCTTAACATACCAAGGTACAAACTAATTCCTCTCTATATCAAATGCTTTAACTAATTTTTTGTAGGTCTAAGTAATCATTCATTCCTTTAGCTAGATTGACAACTATCTTTTTAATTATGGTAACTTTTCTATACTACTTGTAGCTTTGCATTAGTAATATGAAATTTATACTATACCTCATTCTTATCCTTATGCCTCTTTTTCTACAATAAGTGCATTGTTGCCAATTGTTGCTTAATTTTAGTTTGTGGTCTACCTATTCTTAGCATTGTTAAGTTGGCATATCTCAGATCAGCTAACTCCATATATTGAGTCATATCTTTGATTTGGAGCTCTTTAACCTTCAATTTAGCTTGATGGACCAATGTGATACTATCCAAGATAGGTTTCTAGGTAGATAATTGTTACATATGAACATTTATTTTAGCCTTTGCTATCTGGATCTTATTCTTGTTTACTTTTTTTTTTTTTTGCATTTCCACTTGGCCCCTAAAATGCTCCTTAAGATTTTCATGCTTCTTGGCCTTGCTCTAGCATGTGATGACTTTAATGAGAAATTTTTTTTTATGGCATGGACGTTTTTGATTGAGAGGTTTCTATTCTCTCTAGCCAATTGCTTCACTTCTTGGTTAGCCTTGACAAAGTACTCCCTTGACTATTTTAGGCTCTCATTTAGTAGATTCTTTTTTCTTTTTACATTGGTCAACCTTTTATATTTGGAAGTAGACCTTTTATTTTTCTCTTCCAGAGTAGTAATGGCTTTAGCATTTGCATATGTCTTGGCATTAGCAACAGAGGCATCCCATGTTTTCTTTTCTCTTTTATCTCTAACTATTATTACTTGGTCATTAGCTAGTTTACTTTCTCTATTGTAAATTGTGCTAAATGCTCTAGTGCTACATAATTGATAAAGTCTTATTTTTGAATTTTAGGTTAGAATAATTCATTTTGTAATCTCTAGACTTCTAACTTAATATGTTGTAACCTTGTTTATGCAATTACTAGCTTACTCTTTGTAGAGATCAATTCAAATTATGTGGTAGTGATATCATTAGGGATATCAAAAAGATCTTGCATGATTTTTCCTATTTGAATTATCCTATTCAATGTATCTTTATGTTTCTCTACAATCATTACTTTACTTTATCTACAACACCAACCATTACTTAAGCATCTTGAATTCTAGCGAAGTTAGTAGGAGGTAGGGTGATGACATTAAATGCTTTCTTGATATGATCTATTCGTACTTTATAGCTTCATGCTCCTTCTTTTATTGCATGATCACTTGGTGGCATGTTCTCTTAAGTGTTACTTGGAATGATGCAATATTATCAAAAATATGTTGTGTTAAGGCTTCTCTAGTGGGATGAATAGAAATTTTCCACTAGCTTAATTAGCTAATACTATAAGTTGGTTTCAATTTTGCTTTACTTTAAACATATTGGACACCTCCCTTGTCCCCTAGCTCACAATTTCTACCAATTATTGCACATGGCTCATTGCAGGTCTATAGTATCTTGGTTTAGGTTTTGGTGTAGAAGTGCTAGATCTTTCTAGTTTAGTTCTTGTGGCTACTATGTTAAGTGATAGTGTTAATGTTATTGCTGCCTTAGTGTTTTAATTTTTCTTAACTTAATATTTTTTGATTAGTACTAGCTTTGAAATTTCTACATATGAAGCATTATAAGGTTTTCTTGATGTATCATTTATGTAGTCTAAAATATCAGCTTACCTACATAATTTTCTTTTCAAACAAGAAAATGGAAGTGTTGGCTTCCTAAACATCTTTTCTTTGAATCTCATTTACACTTCAAGAAAAATCAAATGAGCCATATTTTCTTGATATTTGCCACTTATAATGGCTCTTTCCTTGGCATCATATATCGAAATTCTATTAAGGCAGTTTATAGGATAGATAGGGTATGTGTCAATCTTGAAGTAAATCCTTTTAGTAATTATCATTTCATTGTATTCCTTCTATTTGGTTTTATATGCTCTCTCCAACCAAAGATTTCTTACATCTATATTTGGAAAATTCAATGCTTTTGCAGTGACATCGATTAAATATGAAATTGTTACTTCTTTTGTCTTCATAGTAACATCATCTTGCTTATTGTGCCAAAGTTGATAAGTTTCTCCTAGGCACCAATCATCATTGGTAGAAGTTATGGGCTAGAATTATGACCCTTGTAATTGCTCATGCACCTCCATTGGGGAAAACTTTAAAATGGATGCAAATTCATTTCCAGAATGATTGTGATCATAATTGATTTTTCATTGATTTTAGTTAAAACTATTTATCTAGTTATGCATGACTAGATAAAAAATAGTTTTTCGTATTCAATTTTAATCAGTAATTTCCAATAAGAATATGTGTGCAAAATAATAAGTGTCAAGATTTAGTAATTCCAAAAATGAATGATTTTTCTTGTGCAAATTAGAATAACCAATTAAATCAATTTTTCTTAATTTTTTTTAATTTTTTCACCTATGCTAATTTGGGTTGTCAAAAATGCCTTTTGGGATGCAAAAAATGGTAATTTGATGGGTTTTATGGGGGCTATATACTTTTTTTTTTTGCTGGAAACACCTATAGGGGTAAATCTCACCTACCCTACCATGGAGGGGTGGAGGCTTCCCCCTTAGCATGGAAACTTCATCCCCCAGCGAGGAGACTACATGCACATCATAGAAACCTTTCCTCCTTAGCATTGAAGTTTCCCCTCAGCGTGGAAGTTTTTCTCGTAGCATGGAAACTTCATCCCCTAGCATGGAGACTACATGCATAGCATGAAAACCTTTCCCCCTCAGCATGGATGTTTTCCCGCAACATGGAGGCTCCACCCCTAACATGGAAACTACATACGCCCAACGTGGAAGCAACATGAGAAAGATTTTTGCACTCCAATGACTTCAAGGTTGACTAACCACATCAACAAGGATGGTAGAAGGCTCAACATGGAAGATCTACCTCTAGTGTAGAAGGTGTCTTCTCATTGTTATTTATGTAAACAGAATGGCCATGGGGGTTTAACACTTACTATATATGGTAACCCCTCACATTTGGGCACCCATCTCACCTGTACAAGGTAGAAATTTGCAGCCAATCCGTTAGCTAATTTGTAGCAAAAATCATGGCCCAAAACCTATAAAAACAAAATCCCAACACTTTGGCATTTTCAATCATAGAGCAATTTTGGCTCCCAAGAGCTCTTGCAACCTTGCAAAAATGAGCCTCTTGGAGCTTTCTAGCATGGAACCCTTGCAACCTTTATTACCCCCTTGAGACTTGTGGGTCTTTGGTGTCAACATTGCATTTTTAGGATTCTCAACCCTGAGTGTGGGGTAATTTGGTAGCCAAATTTTCCACTCTTCTCACCCCTCATTAGTGGCTCAAGTTGCAGATTTGAAGTTGTAGCAAAGGAGGTTTGATAGTATCAGGAGTGGTTGAGCACCCGGATCGTGGAGTTGATTACATCGGCTTCAATGGGCTCTGAACTCTTGTTCTAGTGAATCCCCCTTTGCTTTCTTATAGGTATTTCTTGTACACACTTGTAGAACCCATTCTTTATTATTTTAAATAAGGTTTTATTGTTCCATTTTGTGTGGAATTTGCATTCACTTTTCATTTTACAAATCTATGATTCTTTTTGCATTTTATTTTTTCAACCCTCCCATTTTGCATTTTGTAAGTTTGTAGGTGATTTACTAGACCATCAAGGCACCTTGAATTTCATTTTTTTGGAAGCCTAGGGGTGGAGCCTCCATTTTTGCAAAATCAAGCTTTCACTTGACTACACTTGACTAAGCTCTTGAGGGAAGTCTCAACAGATAGAAGAAATATGCAAAAAATTGAGCCTTGATGCTGACTACACTGACTACACTCTAGAGTGTAGTCTTAGCAATGGAGAGTGTAGTCTTGGTAGTTAGAAAAATTTTGCAAAATTGATGTCCTTGTGCAAACTACGTTGACTATGCTCTAGAGCATAGTAGGGAGTGTAGTCCCAGAAGTTAGAAAATTTGCCAAACTATTTCTTCCATGCTAACTAGGCTCTACAACTACTATCTTGACACTTAGGAAAATCTTACAGATTTGAACTTTTTGTGTAGACTACACTAACTATGCTCAAGAGCATAGTCCTAGTAGTGGAGAGCGTAGTCTCAATACTTAAAAACAAATTTGCCCTGTGTTGACACTTAGACGAATTTGCATTCAAGACATGGTAGCCCAAATTTGGTGGTGTTTCATTAGCCCCTCTTTGTTGATGTCTAGAGGAGTGGCTCGAGAGATGTTGACAAAGAACTGCAAAACACCATAGTAGGCTTGGCATCAACATTGCTTGTTAGTACTTGATCAGATGCCATTACACCATGCTCAAGAGTGCTAAGGATTATGGTATGTTGAAGGTAAAGGGTGTAGGTAATGTGTTGAGGATGGCAAGAGAGGTAAGATGCAAATAAGATGTCATGCTACAAGATGTAGAGTTAGCACGGCTGATGGTGACCATGGCACTAGGGTGGTTTACCCTTGAAATTGTGACCTCTCATTGGAATGCTTATGAGAGAATCAACATGGATTTAGGGTTGGACCAGTTGCAAAATTGTAGCTTTGCTAATTTTGTTTTTTTGTATTTTTTCTTTTTTGGCTACAAGGTGAACCTACTTTGGGTTCTGCACGTTATTGAATTCTAGCTATAGGATGCTTTCCATCAGGTGGACTATGTGCCATCTAATGGGATTTGCTTTGATGCAACTGTGTTGCATTTGTAGGATAGGTGTTTCCTCCCTAGGATGAGTGTTACATCCACTTGGGCTTTAACTAGCTCAAAAAGGCCTCACATGGGACAAGTTGAATTATGTCTACCTTAGGTTCTATAGTTGACTTAAAGAAGATGCCATGTGCATCAGAAGGATTTGCAAGCTTGAAATTATGGGGAAGGTAGGGAAATACAAGGTAAAAAGGGGTAAATGCAAGTAGGCTATAGCAGGGTAATAGGGATGTGCACTCTTGAGTGGCTTGAACAGTCCAATCATGCACATCAGAGCAATGTGGTGACTTGCATTGTGATGAGATGCATCTATGCATGATGACTTGGGGCTTCATCCTGCAAACACAACCTAGAGAAGACAAGAAAATTACAAAATGTAATGCAAGTAAAGTGTTGGATGTGAGGGTGCTACAAATGTGACAAAGGCCAAACTAGTTGAAAGTGTTTGAGAAGCCAGTAAAGATGTCAGAGCGAGAGTGTTGCAAATGCCCCTGAGGCTACATTGATGGTAAGTGTCTAGAAAGATTAGCAAAATGGTGGGGGGTAATGATGATGTAGGTGCTTGAGAGCCCACAATGATGACAGGAGCTTAGAAAACTAGCAAAATAATAGGGAGTCATAATGCTATAAGTGTTCCCAAGCTCGAGTAAAGGCAAGAGCCTGAAAAAATTAGCAACATGGTGGGATGCCATAATGATACAACTACTCCAATGGGTGTGTTGATGACAAGATCTCAAAGCACTAGCAAAATGCTCAAAGGTGGTAGTGTTACAAATGTTGCCTAGAGGTGGTAGTGTTGCAAGTGCCACAAAGGACACACCAATGATGGGAGATATAGAAGATTAGAAAAATGCTAGGGTGCGGTAATGCTACAAATGTTCCAGAGGCCTCTCCCAATGATAGGAACTCCATTTTTGGATTGCAGTGTTTCCACCTAGCCCACAAGGTGTAGATAGATGTGGGGGGAAGGGGGAAGGGGGAAGGGGGAGGAATTGGAAGTATTCTCACTTGCTTGCTCATAAAACTATGTGTGGTAGATCACAAACCTAGTTTAAGGTCTTAGTAGACCATGTGCTTTACTAGTGTAAGGTCCTAGTAGACTGTGAGCCTAGTTTAAGGTCTTGGTAGACCATGGCATGCTAGTTTTTAGTCTTAGTAGACTACTGTGTGCTAGTTTAACATCATAGTAGATGTGCTACTATGTTAGTTTGATGTCATGACCCAAGGATGAGTTGTGCCAGTTTAATGTGGTAGCAAATAATTTGTGCTAGTTTAACATTGTAGTAGACGATCTATGTTAGTTTATAGTCATAGCAGACTTCTATGCTAGTTTATAGTCATAGTGGACTTGTTGTGCTAGTTTATAGTCATAGCAGACTATTGTATGCCAATTTATAGTCATAGTGGACTTGTTGTGCTAGTTTATAGTCATAGCAAACTATTGTGTGTCAATTTATAGTCATAGTGGACTTGTTGTGCTAGTTTATAGTCATAGAAGACTATTGTGTGCCAATTTATAGTTATAGCAGACTTGCTATGCTATTTTATTGTCATAGAAAATAATTGTGTGCCAGTTTATAGTCATAGCAAACTTTCTATGTCAGTTTATAGTCACAACAAACTTCTATGCTAGTTTATAGTCATAGCAAGCTATTGTGTGCCAATTTATAGTCATAGTGTACTTCTATGCCAATTTATAGTCATAGTAGACTATTTTGTTCACATTGCCTTATTGAGATGTGGTGTTGCATACTAGGCGTAGTAAGGCTTTATGTACAAATGGTTGACTAGATTGACAAACTCATTGCTATCTTGGTTAGAAAGTTTGAATGCTTCATTGTCATAGGCCTTAGTGACCAAGAAAGGCCCTTCCAAGTTGGCTAAGAATTTATCTGCAAGTTCGTGAATGGCCTTAAGAACTAGGTCCCCTTTATTGATTGGGTGTTGATGTTGGTTGTGATAGTGTTTCTGCCATTGCTTCTCTTGGTACCATTCGATGCAATCAAGTGTTTGCATGTGCTCCTCTGCTACTGAGTTGAGGTCCACAATTCTCAACTCATCATTTTAAGCATTTTTAATGAAATTAAAGAGGTTCACTTAGAGTGATGGAACTTGCAATTTGAGAGGAAAAATTACTTTATACCCATAAACAAGGCTATATGGTGTCTTACCTATTGTTGTTTTGCATGTTGTATGGTAGGCCCAAAGTGCATAGACTAATTGCTCATGCCATTGCTATTTGCTACTACTTAGCATCTTCTTTAGAAGGTTGAAGATGACCTTGTTTGTGGCCTCCACTTGGCCATTCACCTGTGGGTAGTACGGAGATGAAAAGGAATGTTTAATACCGAAGCACTCATAGAAGGCCTTAGTTTCAACACTACTAAATTGTGGCTTGTTATCCATTACTATGGTTATGGGTACACCAAAATGGGTCAGTATGTTGTTAAGCACAAATTTGCACACCTATTGTGATGTTTTCTACCTAAGGGAAATAGCCTCAACCCACTTGGTAAAATACTTAGTTGTGGTTATAATGAAGCTATGCCCTGTGGAGGACTTAGGCATTATAGGTCCAATGATGTTAAGACCCCAACGTTGGAATGATAATGTGATCTACATTGTGTGTAGTTCAGTTGGTGGCATATGCATTAGATTGACATGCCATTGATAAATATTGCATGTTTTGACCTTGGAGACACAATTCCACTCCACGTAAGGTCAGTAATAGCCTAAGCGTCTAATTTTTGCGACAATTTCCCTAGCTACTATATGACCTCCGCATAGCCCCTTGTGAACTTACTTAATGATCATTTGTGCTTCAACATTGCTCATGCAGGTTAATAGTATGCCATTGTAGGATCTCTGACATAGTGTGTTACCTTCCACAATGACGTATTGCTATGATTGTTTATGCACTATGTCCTTTTGGGTAATAGTTAAGTGCTGTAGAGGTTCACCTTGCAGAAGGTATGCTTTGATGTTGTCATACCATTTTGCTACTTGAGTTGTGCTAACTATGGCTATGGATGTAATATCAGTGGTTTGTGTGATAGGCATAATGCAATTCACCATTGAGATGGGCAATGAGTGGAAAATATTGAGTGTGATGCTTAAGGCTAATGTTGCTAAGGCATCAACTATGGAATTTTTGTTCCTAGGGATATATTGAACATTAGTACTTGCAAACTATTTAAGTAAGTGCTTTGCCAGGTCACAATAAGGTTGTAAAGGTTGGGCCTTACAAGAGTAAACCTTAGTTACCTAGTTGATCACTAACTAGTCACCTCAATTGCTATGCTTTGGATTCCTAGGTTGTGAGCTGCTAGGATAGCTCTGAGGAGGCCTTCATACTCTACCACATTGTTAGTGTAGGGAAATGCAAAACAATATGTGAAGGGTTAGATCTCCCTAGAGGTGAATGTGATAACAACAGTGGTGCTACCCCCTTAAGACGTCAAAGCATCATCAAAGTGCAAGAGTGCCTTGAAGTTTTCAGGCACTTGGTTGATGCTATTGACATGCTCATCTAGGATTTTTGGATCAATTGTTTCTTGATCATCGATGGGAAAAGCTATGAGTTATGTAGCTATAGCTTGACCTTTGGTTAAGGCTTGTGCAATGTAATGTAGGTCAAACTTTGATGTTATTGCTTTTCAACATGTGATACAACTGCTCTCATAAATGTTTGTTGTAATCATTTGGAGTACATTACTCTTGTAGATGATGTTGAATTAATTACAGAAAAGATAGTGCCTCCACTTCTTAAGTGTAAAGACCAAGGCAAGGAAATTCTTTTTCACATCGTTATATTTTTCTTTTTAGGCAACCAATGCATGGATTAAGTAGTATACCAAGACCTCTATGCCATCATCTCGCTTTTCACAAAGTAGAGAGGTGATGGACATGTTAGAAGTAGCAAGGTAGATGTAGAAGGGTTTATCTTGTCATGGAGGATGAACCATTGGAAGTTGAGCTAGCTCCTATTTAAGGTTTTCAAATGCCTATTGGCATTGAGCTATTCACTTAAAGTGAACTTCTTTTTTGAGCAGATGCCGCATGGGCTGTAATTTATCAGTCAACCATGTAATAAACTTGCATATAAATTGTAATATACCATGTAACCCTCATAGCTCCTTAAGGTTATCTAGTCGTTCTAAGTTGGCTATGGCCTTAACCTTATCAAGGTCTACATGTATGCTTACTCTAGATACTACGAAACCAAGCATCCAACCTATCTTAACACCAAAAACACATTTCTTGGGATTCAACCTAAGATCATATTTTAGACAATGCTTGAGTACTAGGTCCAAGTCATCTGCATGGTTGTGTGTTACTTTGGACACAACCGCAATGTCATCTACATAATCATTGAGCAAAACATGTAATTTCTAAAGATGTAATTCATTGCATACTGATAAGTTACTTTTGCCTAACCTTACGTGCTCTTTACTTGACTGGCTTAATGCTAGGATCAAGGATAATGTTATGTTGGACTACATGAGGATCTAGGCCTAGCATGTCTTCGTAAGATCATGTGAATATCTTAATGTTATTATTGAGCATCTTAGCGATGTTCTGGGCATGTTGAGGCTCTAACAAAGAAGTAAGTTTCAATGATTTTGCCTTGCCACTAGGTGTAGTTACAAGTGCCTCTACAGATGTTATGTATTCATTGTAGGCTATGAGCTCAAGGTCTAGGCATTGTGGATCGATGCATTTCTTGAGATCACCATGGGGCCTGGTGAGGACAAGAGGTGAGTGAAGATGCTCGTGTGTAGTCATGTTGTATTCCTATGAAATTCCAACAAAAAAACACTAGAAAAATGTTAAGCCGCACCTATCTTAATGGAGCCAATATTTATAAATAGAGGAAGACAATGCCATGAAATTTTTTCCTAAGTATGAACATGTAATGTTAAAGGAAATAAGCATGAATGGGCCAATTTTAGGCCTTGGCAAGTCATGTGTGCTAGTTTAAGGTCTTAGCGGATCATGGATGTGTTGAATGTGTTGTTTTAGGCGAAGCTAGAAGTGCGTGTCACATGAAATCAGCTTGGGCATTCACTAGGTAGTAAGAAAAATAAAAATTTTTTCTAACTCATTGGACTATGAGAAAAATTGAAAATATTTCTAAGTTTGAGTGATTATGTTCTCACCCAACTACGCTCTACACTATGAAAATAGTATTGAGTGTAGTCTTGGGGTTGGTAAGTTATTAAGTGGTCTTGGGGGGTATAAAAGCACATTTTATCATGGGTAAGTTTAACATTTTCAAAGTTGCAAAATGCAATGTTCAAAGTGTAGACTTGTCATTGGTGTAGCGCATTACCAGTACAAAGCATAGTTGCTACCAGGATGACGTGTCGAAGTGGCTGCTTGCATCCCAGACTAGCAAATGTGAACAAGGAAGGATGGGCATTAGGTCACCTGCCATAGGCATGCATGAAAGAACAGAGGGCATCATAGTCTACTAGGTACCTCAAATACACTCTTGCCTTAGCCATTTTTTCTACATTTGCTGCTTTCTGCACTTGGGGGCTTTGGGCTTTGGACATTGGCTTTGGGCTTTGGGTCACCACTGCATGGCTATTTTGGCTACCATTGTAGGGAGGGCATGCATGTGGAGGGTTTTTATTTTTTAAGGTTTTACTTTGTTGCAGTTCTAGTTATGCTTGGGTTTTTTGTGATGGAAGGGTTTTGCCATAGTTGCAACAACAACTAGTGTTGTGGCAAATGTGAAGGTAGCAGGCTCCCATAGGAGTCATGCACGAGGCTTATTTTTTGTGGGATTTTTACAAAATTATTTTTGCTTGTATAGTAATAATTTTTTTCTATCTTGCGATGGGCAAGGGAAAAGTGGGGATTAGGGCTTTGGCAATGATCCTGGGGCCACTGCTTGCAAGGTAGGGATGCATGGCAAAGATTTGAAATTTTTTTCCTTGTTTGCAATTTTGTGTTTGGTGAAGATTGAGGTGGGGACAAAGGCTACAATTGCAGCCTAGGGTGGCTCACCTCAAGGGACTAGAATAGTAGGGGTTTTATTTTTTGTCCTTTTAAAAGAAAATAAGTGAATAAGGGTTAGGCGTGCTAGGGGCATGGGATTGCATGGGGTGTCTACACCCATAGTGTTACCATGTGGCCACAAAGGTTGTGAGGGGAGGCTTGGCACCAAAGGCACATTTCTATGTTTTCTAGTTTCTTGCATGGTGTGGGGGCTGTGACCATGGTTGTGGCTATAGGGACTATGACCATGGTTGGTTTCTAGTGTGCAAGGCATGGTGAAAGTGGTAGCAAGGGGGTGGTAGGTGTGGCAGGCATGACACCTAGCATTGTAGTAGGGCATGGTGCAGAGGAAGTGATGGTAGCAGCAGTTGGCAATGGGCAGTGCCATAGTAGGGCATTGGATGGTGGAGTTGACAGTGAGTAGTGTAGAGCACCATGGTAGGGCATGGCACTTGGATGGAGCATTGGGGCAGTTGAGACCTTACTCCTTGCAGGTTGCAGCCAAGACTACACTCCTTATCTTGGAGGCATAGTTGATGCCAAGTGTTCAATGAAATGGCATCTTCCCAATAGTTATTTTTTTGTGACTACGCTTTGTGGAGAATGTAGTTAGAAGTTAGAATTTTTTGCAACCTGGGACTACACTCTCTAGTTTCTAGAGCATAGCCAGAGTGATCTAGAGTTATAAAAATTTGTTGTTTCTAGACTACACTCTTCATTGAGGTAGCCTAGAGTTAGAAAAAATTCAGTACCTTCTGGACTACATTGCCAGGAGTTAGAAAACCTTTGGAAAATCATGTAAATCAAGGCTAAACTTGCAAAATGTGATAATGCCAACAATGCTAAATTTGGAACAATGCTAAACTACCAAAACATGCAAACTATAATGATGCTAACGATGCTACCCATGTGCACTGTAACGATGCTAAATTGCGAAGATTGTGAACTATAATGATGGTAAACATGTGAACAGATGAAAAATTAGATGTTGGTCCTAATCAAAATGTGCTATACCCTAGTGAGTACTAGGCACATCAAATGTATTTGTTAATATCCTATACCCATGGGGCCCCAGGGGAAATTGTCAAAAGTTAGAATATTTTGCTAGTCTATGTTGTGTGATTTATTGATTTTTTTTGTCAAAATTACATCTATGCATACTAACTCTTTGTTGGTTTCTTTTGTAGTTGTAGGGTGTTACTGAAGCCCATCCTAGTTATCGTTAAGCTCATGGGCATTCTCTACTACATGAGCAAGCCTATCCCTAACACACCTACACTAGATATGCATGTGGGCCATCAAGCAGTGTGGTTCCAGCTAGGGTTACATGAGTTCCTAGAATTATTGCTATAGCACTTTATTGTGATGATGTGATCACACTTAGTGGTGGAGGTTGCCAATGCCATCACAAAGACATTGCTACCTAGGGCTAGCTAGGATAGCTTGAGGTTCATGTTTGATGAGCCCACTATTGGTGATGACAAAGTAGATGGTTTAGGTTGAGGCCCTAGGGGTGCTCGACACCTATCCAAGATCTAGTAGATGCAGTTGCTACATCAAGAGAAACACCCTCTTTATTGCTATGCACATGCATAATTTGTTTCAAAACCCACCCATAATAGTCTATTGCATGGGAGGTAAGTACCCTTATAGCTTTTGTAGTGTATTTTTACGATCGGCTTGTACTAAGTTTCCTAATTGCTCATGCTTATTGCCAAGTTTAGAGTTGACGAGTAGGGCCTACATGATGAGATGGATACTCTAGCCTTGACCTGAACTGCCCTAGAGGTGTTCTCATCTAGCGTGAATGTTTAGGAAATTATGCTCAAGCAAGTGGGATCTAATCTAGGGGTCTACCCTACCTAGTACCTGAGGGCATACAAGCGATGCAAGATCCAAGGCTAGCTAGATGAGGAGTGGGCTACTGGTGAGCTCAACATTGAGGAGATTATTGCATCACTACCATCATCCTACACTCCATTTGTACTGCATAAGAATTTATTATTTTGGCTCTTGTGCTTGCTCACATGCTCATTGATTTGTCTTTATGTAGTGTTAATGTTGTTTTTTCTTCTATTGTAATGGTAGTTACTTCAGGAGAGGTGATAGTGATCACTACAGGCTCCACATAAACCACCCTCATCATGAAATATAGTGATGTAGAGGGTGTGCAACATTGGTTGTGCCACCAAGCCTCACATGAACTGACTAGTAGGCTCACATGTGCTGGGTTGTTGGACCTATCCTTGGCCCTTAGCCTGAGCATTTTGGTGGCCAAAATGGTTACCATCATTGACTCCTTTACTAGCGACGTTAGGTATTTTGTCACTTGGATATACGGTGTGACGGTAGTGCTAGACCTTAGTGAGGCATTCTTTGTTGACCTATTTGGACTTCTTATTGATGGCCCATTGGTCATTGATAAGGCTAGTAGGGAGGTGGACTGCAGAGGGGAGATTGAGGATTGGTTGGGGCTCACCTAATCTCACAAGGGCATACCCATCAAGGACATGCTAGTGCCTAAGGTCTAGGAGCTCTACCCTCTCTTTTGTGCTGATGTGCTTTTGAAGTTGCTCTTCAAAGGGAAAATCCTTAGGGTGGAGCAAGCATAGGTGATGAAAGAGGTGCTACTAGAGGATGCAAGATTCAACTGGGCTACTTACATCACCATGAGGTTGCATGCAAAGATCACTAGGTTGCGGTGAAACCTCCAAGCAAGGTCTCACATTCGCTTCACATTCTTCACAAGATATTTGTGAAGGTTTGCAAAGCTCCTAGTGTTATGTGATGGTGAAAAATGGTTAGTATAGGACTGTGAGAAGTTGTTGAAGCCATGGATCAAACTTATGTTCATGACCACTCATACATAGGATTCCCTAGAGGGGATCAATGAGTCATTGTTAGTAATGACTAGAGGTCCCATGGGATGGTCACACTATTCACATGGTAGCATAGGTGAGGGTCCCCCAACTAGCATTGGGGATGTGAGCAAAGTGAATTACTACATTGTAGAGATGGTGGGATTGTCTAAGGCAAAGATCAAGAGGCCACATCCCACAGAGGAGGTTGCCCTTGAGGTTGAATAGGTAAGTGGTAAGAAGATCTGGCTTAAGCTTCATAGCTTTTGCACAAAGGTTGCAAGTTAGTATGTTTAACTTAGATGCATTGATTATATGAATGTTTATATTTTATGTTTTTTTGTGCTATATTATCCTAATGTGCTAATGTATACTAATGTGTGTAAGTTATAGGAATGAGAGAGAGGGCTGCCAAAGTAGTGGCGGAAGCAGTGTTAGAGGATGCGTTCCCTCAAATTGAAGAGGGGGAGGCCCATATGGATGAGCTATGCAATGCCACAGACACCCTTCAGTAGTTGGAAGAGGGGCTATTAAACCATGATGAGGTGATTTTGATTACCTTTTTGATAGTGTGTAAATGGGTGACCCCTTTGCTCTTGCACCTAAGGGCCTACTAGGTGAGTGCATTAGATTGCCATCAGTTGCTACTTTTTTGCTCTAGAATCTTTGACTACTTGATTATATGTTGATTACATTGATGTGCTATAGCCTTAGATGTGCTTGCTAGCAATCCTATGTCTACCTATTTCATGAAGCCATGGGTAGACATGCTCGATAAGTTTACCTTCATGGAAGGCATTATGGAGGACATGGTTGACCACCTACAACAAGTAGATCTAGAGCTTAGTATGTGCATATGTTGGTTTGCTTATGTTGCTTTACTGATTGAATGCTTAGTCTTTGGCTAAGGTTGATTTGCTTATCACATGGCAATAGCTTGTAAGCTTCAATGGAATCCAAGAAGGGTGGCCAAAGTTGATGCCATCCTTGAGTTCCCTCTTGAGGTGGAGCAGGTGCCTCATCATAAATATGAGGTAGCCAATAAATGTACACTTTCCTGGGAAAAAGCATTACAGGTTTGCAAGTGCTCAAATGAACACCTATGGAAACATGTGCATGAGCTCCAAGAGAGGATGATGAGTCATGACATAAAGATTAGGGATCTTCAATCCTGATATGACTTTCTGGTGGCTCAATCATAGGGAGATGGTACCTAGTAGACTGTCAAGATTGATTATGCCTAGTATTGGTTGGTCATTCAGGGTAAAAATGAGGCCATCTGAGAGATTATTGAGTAGTAGCTATAGATGGATCTACTCACCCAAAAGAACTAGGACTGGAAAAACTACAACACCAAGGTATACAAGAGGAGGTAGACTCAAAAGAACCATAAGAACTAGTACAAGCATGAGCATGATGCATACCTTCAATAGTACAAAGAGGAGTTTGTTAAACATCGCTTCCTGGAGATTTTTCTTGAGGAAACCAACAAGAGATAGGTCTGTGAGTTGTTTACTCATGATATAATGGTGAGTGGTTCTCCAGAGAGGTAGATTGCCAGCCCCTCTAGAGAGGTTTCCTCTGCTACTTTTTCCATGGAGCTACCCACATGGACCACTGTGGAGAAAGGTAAGACCCTTGCGAGGATTGACTTTGGCTAGGAGGATTGGACACAGTTATCTGAGGTTGAGATCCTCCAATGCTTGGAGGATGGTGTTGATAGGTTACCTCCAAATGTGATTGATGTAGGACCCTATTAGGTTAGTTTTTTGTTTATTTTTATGCTTTTTCATGTTAGTTTGTATATTTTACATTTGCTTACTGATTGTTCATTTTGTTGTTGTTACATGGTAGCAAGCACTAGGCAATGTTGTAGGCCCTAGCAGCACAACAGAGGAAGAAATGCCTCCACCTCCACCTAGCATCATTGGTTGAGCATGTTCTAATGTAGCCCTGCTATTTAGCATTTTTACATTTTTGTGTATTTTTTGCTACATGGTGTTGATGATGATGCTATGTACTATTATTGATGTGAGATGTAGTGGATGCATTTGCTACATGAAGTGTGTAAATTTTGCAATTATTTGCTATATGTTTTATTATGCTAATATTGTGATGGATTAATGTGCTAAGTTACAATTGTGTGATGATGACTATGTGATGATATGATTATGTGATGATTATGCAACTAACATATTGCAAGTCTCATGCTAGTTTAAGGCCATGGAAAGAGGCCCAATGCTAGTTTAAGGCCATTTTAGGCCACGAGTTGCTAGTTTAAGGCCATGGTGGACCATAGTAGTGGGATTGAAAATGGTAGTTTAAGGCAATTTCTTACCTCAATGGTAGTTTAAGGCCATTCTAGGCCCTAGTATGTTGCTATATATATTTTTTGTAATTTTAGGCATTTTTAATTTTTATGGATGTTTTTCATGCATAGGCTAATAATTGTTAATGAGTAAACTAAACAAATGAATGCATAAACTAAGAAAAAATGCACAAAAAAAGGAAATAAATGCATAATAAAGTAAATAATGCATAATGCAAACAACCATGCTTAAACATAAATGCACAAACAAGTGCAAGCATGTAGGATATGTACTAATGAATCGTGAGTAGGAACCTAATGCATGTTAGACTGAGAGGATACCTTAGTCGTGCAATTTCTTCCTAACCTGGTGTGGGTTAAGAAGCACATAGGGCCTAGATTGTATGATGTTGTATTCACATTAATCTTCATCTACTATGTTGAAGGGTAGTTCAGCCCATAAAGCATCCTCTAGGAGGTCTTCAGTTTCTCCTGCTTACACAATTTCTTCCACTTTCTCGAGTGCACTAACCTTATGTGTTTTGCCATTGTCCTCTATGAGAGGCACGTTGTCAGGGAACTCCACCTCTAACCCTTGTTCTATGTCTATGTTGTTAATGGCCATAGGGGTTGCATTATTACCATAAATGATAACCTCACCACCCTTGTATGAAAGGTGGACTTCTTGATGGATGGAAGAGGAGATGGCTTGTATTTTGGCTAGCCAAGGCCTACCTAAGATTAGGTTGAAGCTTGAAATCTCCTTGATGATGATGAACTCTACAGTGGTGGGGAATTACTCCCTTGCCATGAAGGCTATTATGATCATTCCCCTAACAAAAATGCATGATCCATTGAAGGACTTGAGGCACATTATCTTTGTGGGTTTAATTTGTTCAACAAGATCTAGCTTGTCAATGATAATGTATGGGATGACATTAGTTGTAGCCCCAACATTGACATGCATCCATCAGATTTTGCATTTGCCCCATGTTGATGGTGATAACCATAGGTGTGGTAATGACTTGACCCTTCTTATGGTTAACCTTGTTCACCTCATGGTGGAACACTAGGGGTGTTGAACTCAATTCCTATGGTGCAAGAGGCAACATCATAGCATGGATGGATTTTTCATCTGCTAGGATGTTCCCCATAATAGGAATGGAGGTCAACATGTGGACTAGTGCTTCATGATGGATAGAGGAAGTCATGATTAGGTTGTATAGGCTTAGGGTTGAGTTCTTTTGTTTTAAATCCTATTTCACCTAGGCCAATACATCTAAGAAGTCTTTGTTTCTATTTTCTTGATCATTGATGGGAAAAGCCATGAGTTGTGCACCTATAGATTGACCTTTGGTTGAGGCTTGTGTAATGTAATGTAGGTCAAACTCTACTATTATTACTTTCTAATGTGTAGTACGACTGCTCTCATAAATATTCATTGTAATTGCTTAGAGTATCTTACTCTTGCAAATGATGTTGACTTGACTATGAAAACGATAGTGCCTCCACTTCTTGAGTGAAAAAACCAAGGCAAGGTAGTTATTTTGTACATTATTATATTTTGCTTCGTGGACAACCAATGCATGGCTTAAGTAGTATACTGGGACCTTTGTGTCATCATCTTTCTTTTGACAAAGTAAAGAGGTGATGGACATGTCAGAAGTAGCAAGGTAGATGTAGAAGGGTTTATCTCCTCATGGAGGATGAACTGTTGGAAGTTGAGCCAACTCTTATTTAAGGTTATCAAATGCCTATTGGTAATGAGCTATCCACTTGAAGTGGACTCCTTTCTTAAGCAGATGTTCCATTGGCTATATGTTATTAGTCAACCATGAGATAAACCTATGTGTAAACTGCAATCTACCTAATAAGGTTAAGGCCATAACCTTATTAGGGTCTACACTTATGCTTTCTTCAGATACTACAAAACTAAGCATCTAGCTAGTTTTGACACCGAAAACACATTTCTTGGGATTCAAAATAAGATTTTATTTCAGAAAATGTTTGAACACTAGGTTCAAGTCATCTACATGGTTGTGTGTTGCTTTGGAATTAACTACAATTTCATCCACGTAATCATTACCTAAACCAAACATGTAATTACTAAAGATGTACATCATTACTCATTGATAAGTTTCTCTTGCATTCTTAAGTCTAAAAGACATCATGGTGTAATAAAACATATCCCAAGGGATCATAAAGGTTGTGATGAGCTAGTGCTCTAGGTAATTCAAATCTAATTGTAATTCAAGAATCCATCCATAAAGGATAACAAGGCATGACTAGACCTAGTATCAACCAATTGATCAATACTAGACAATGAGAAATCATCTTTAATGATAGCCTTGTTCAGGTCCTGGAAGTCTATGTAGATGCCTATACTTTCATTTTTCCTAGGTACAACCACAATGTTGAAGATCCAATCTACGTAGTCAATGGCTTGAATGAAACCAACTTTGTACTTCGTGATTTCATAGTAGATTGCTAACAATACCTTAGGCCTAACCTTACATGCTTTCTACTTGACTAGCTTAACACTGGAATTGAGGATAATAGTATGTTGCACTACAAGAGGATAATATTATGTTTCCCTAAGATCATACCCCACTTGCTCAAGCATAGCTTCCCAAACATTTATGCTAGGGAGAATATCTCTAAGGTGGTATGAGAGCAGCCACCTCATCATGTAGACTATGCTCATCAACTCTGAATATGGCAAAAAGCATTTGTAGTTAGCAACTTAGCATGAGCCAATAGCAAAGAACACATTATAGAAACCATAAGAGCACTTACCCTCCCATGCAAAAGACCATTCTGGGTGGGTTTTGAAACAAAGTGTGCATGCATAGAGCAACAAAGAGGGTGTTGCTCTTATTGTAGCAACTAAACCCTATCATTCGCTAGATCCTAGATAAGGAATAAGAATCTCTAGGGCATATACCCAAACCACCTACTCCATCATCACTAGTAGTGGGCTCATTAGACATGAACCTCAAAATTTCCTAGTTAGCCCTGGGCAACAATGCCTCTATGATGGCACTGGCATCCTCCACCACTAAGTGTGACCACATCATTACACTAAAGTGTTGTAGTAGGTACTCTAGGAACTCATGAGCACCTACCCAGAACCACATTGCTTGATGACCCACTTGCATATCTGACGTAGGCATGTTGGGTACAAACTTGCTCATGTAGCAGAGAATGCCCACAAGATTAATGACAACCAAGATGGACTTAAGTAGCACCCTGCAATTGCAAAAGTAACAAATGAAGTATTAGTAAACATACAATTGGACATAAATTTTGTCAAAAAAATATTAAATTAAGCTTAGCGAAATTAGCATAACATAACATAGATTAGCAAAAAATATCTTAAGGGCCTCTAGGACCCCACAGGTATAGGATGTTAGCAAGTACATTTGATGTGCCTGGTACTTACTAGTGTATAACATGTTTTCCATAGGATTATCATCTCATTTTACATCAGTGCACATGGTTAGCATCATTAGCATCATTATAGTTTACATGTTTTGGTAGTTTGACATTATTATAGTCCATAAGTTTAGCATTGTTGGCATTATCACATTTTGCAAGTTTAGCTTTGATTTACAAGCATTTTCCAAAATTTTTCTAACTTCGGGCAGCATAGTCCAGAAAGTAGCAAAACGTTTTCTAACTCTAGATTGACTTAGTGGAAAGAGTAGTCCAGAGGCAACACAATTTTTCTAAATCTAGATCACCTTGACTATGCCCTAAAAAATTGGAGAGCATAGTCCTAGGTTGTAAAAAATTCTAACTCCCTAACTATGCTCTCCACTAAGCATAGTCCTGACTATTGAGAAATATCATTTTTTCAAACACTTGGTGTTAAATATGCCTCCAAGACAAGGAGCATAGTCTTAGCTATGACCTACAAGGAACAAGGTCTCAGCTGCCATCCCAATGCTCTCTCCATGCACTGCACCCTGCCATGGCACCATGGACCATCCACTGCCTACCACCCTTTGCACCTTGCACATTCTATGCATCTCACACATCCCTCACCTACTACAATGCCCTATGCACTTTATGCCCACATTGATGACATTGCATGCACCACACCTATTATCCTACCCCATTGCTATGTCCAATAACTTTTCAAAAAACTAAAAAAAAAATAGAAGTAGTAGTAATGCACCCCTCATGCCAAGCCTTCCCTTGTAGCCTCTATAGCCACACAACCATGCTACATGGTGTAGTGCCCCTATAGCCTCCATAGCCTCCAATATGCATAACCCTTGCCTTTGCCCTTTTTCAAAAACTAACAAAAATATCACAAGGTAAACCCTTGTCATCTTTGCCCTACAACGAGCCATCCTCGGCTGCTGCTGACACACTCATCCCTACCTTTCATGAAAAAACAAGCTAAAAAAATAATGGTAAATTTATAAAACCCCTACAATGCCCCTCCCACTACCATTGAAACCACTACAGTAATCCCAACCACTCAGCTGCCCTATGATGCACTCCTTGTGCAAAGCTCTAGGCTCTACAACTGCAACCCACAACCCCCTATGGCCCTTGACAAGTCACGACCCCCTACCCTACTCCCAACTTCATTAGCAAAAAATATAGTAGAAACAAAAAATGTTGTAGCAACCCTACATGTCCTAGTGAAACCCCCATACCAAGAAAACCCTACTCATCTTCACAGCCCCATGTGTGGTCCCAATGGTAGCTTATGGCCTCTCCACTAATGGCCACGTTGACAGTTGCAAATCCCTAAAACCCTCATACCTCATGCGTACCCACCCACACAATCAAAGAAGAACCCTTGTTACTCAGAAAACCCTTTGTGGTCACACATGTCCTCTCTCTTAGCAAGAATAGTTGAAATGGCCAAGGCAACAGTGTTCTTGCCATGGTACAGCATTGCCAAAATCCTCTCCCAAACCTTCATGTGCAAAATGAAATAATGAAAAAATAGCAAAAAAGGAGAGCATAGTTGGGGTATTTGGTAGATGGTGGAGCCTCCTCTTCTCCTGGCATGCTACAGTAGGTAACCCAATGCCCACTCTCCCTCGTTCACATTCACCAGTTTGGGGTGCAAGTGTCCACTTTAGCACATCATCCTGGTAGAAACTACACTTTGTACTGGTAGTGTGCTATGCGAAAAGAAAGTCTACACTCTGAACTTTGTGTTTTGAAACTTTAAAAATATCAAACTTACCCATGGTAAAAATGCACTTTTATATCCTCAAGGCCCATTTAATGACTTACCAACCCTAGGACTACACTCAACACTTGCACAATCATGAATATAGCTAGGTGGGAGTGTACTTGGGGTCACCCATACTTAGAAAAATTTTGATTTTTCTTACTAGCCCTAGACATAGAAAAAATTTCAATTTTTATCATTGCCCAATGAATGCCTAGGCCAATTTCATGTCTCAAGCACATTTAGCCTTGCTCAGAATGACAAATCTATGACATCCACATTCCACTAAGACCTTAAACTAGCACACTATGGTCCTCTAAGACCTTAAACTAGCACACTATGGCCCACTAAGACCTTAAACAGGCATACATGGTCTACTAAGGCCTAAAATCGACCCACACATGCTTACTTTTTTTAAAATTACATGTGCATACTTAGGAAAATTTTTATGGCATTCCTTTACTTCTATTTATATATATTGGCTTCATTAAGACTGGTGTGGCTTAACCCTATTTTTTGGTTGATTATATAGGACTTTTGCAAGAATACAACATGGCTACACATGAGCAACTTCACTCACCTCTGGTCCTCACTGGGCCCCATGGTAATCTCATGCTATGCATCGATCCATAATGCCCAGACCTTGAGCCCATAGCCTACGATGAATACATAACATTAGTAGAGACACCACTATATTGACTTGGCCATCTAGTAAAGGCTCTAGATCTAGCGATAGGTGACGTCACTAAGGATCCCCTCATTGAAATCCCTATAGCTACACCTAGTGGTGAGGCATAAGAATTAAAAATTAGTTCCTTGCTAGAGCCTCAAGATGTCTAGAACATTGCTAAAGTGCTCAATGATAACATTAAGGCATTTTCATGGTCTTACGAAGACACTTAGTAGCTAAGGGTGTACAAGCGATGTAAGACCCAAGGTTAGCTAGATGAAGAGTGGGCTACTAGTGAGCTCAACATTGAGGAGATGCTTGCACCACCACCACCATCTTGCATTCCATTTATACCTTGTAAGCATTTACTATTTGGCTCTTGTGCTTGCTCAAGTGCTTGTTGATTTTCCTTTACATGATGTTAACGTTGTTTTTGCCTCTATTGTAGTGGCATTTGCTTCAAGTGAGGTGATAGTAATCACCATAGGTTGCACAGAATCCACCCTCATCATGCAATATGGCAATGTAGAGGGTGCACAACATTGGTTGTGCCACTAGGCCTTAGATGAACTAACCACTAGGCTCACACATGCTAGGTTGATGGACCTATTCTTAGTCCTTAGCTTGACCATTTTAGTGGCCAAAATGGTCACCATCATTGACTCCTTTAGCAGCAATATAAAGAATTTTGTCACCTAGGTATGCAATGTGAGGGTAGTACTGGACCTCAATGAGACCTTCTCTATTGACCTATTTATACTCCCTATTGATGGCTTATTGGTCATTGATAAGGCTAATAGGGACATGGACTATAGAAGGGAGATTGAGGATTGGTTGGATGCCACCTGATCTCACAAGGGCATATCCATTAAGGACATGTTGGTGCTTGAGGTCCAAGAGCTCTACCCTCTCTTTCGTGCTCATGCATTTTTGAAGTTGCTCTTCCAAGGAAAAATTCTTGGGGTGGAGCACGCACAGGTGATGAAAGAGGTGTTGCAAGAAAGTGCAAGATTCAACTGGGCTAGCTACATTGCCATAGTCTTACATGCAGAGATCACCAAGTTGTGGTTCAACCTTCAGGTGAGGTCTCATGTTTACTTCACATTCTTTGTAGGATAGTTGCAAAGGTTTGCGGAGCTCCTAGTGGTACATGATGGAGGGTGATGGGTGCTATAGGACTATGAGCAACTGTTGAAGCCATGAATCAAACATATGTTCATGAACAGTTACACGTAGGACTCCCCAGAGGGAATTAATGAGTTGTTGTCAATAATGACTAGAGGTCCCATGGGGTGATCACACTATTTATGTGATAGTGTAGGTGAGGGTCCTCCAGTTGGCACTAGGGATGTGAACAAAGCAAACCACTACATTGTAGAGATGATGGGATTGTCCAAGGAAAAGATCAAGAGGCCATGCCCTATAGGAATTGTACTTTTTAGATAAAACTTCCTAGTTTTAAGCCTTATCTAATAGATGCATTAATAGATTCTGGCGTAGAGGTTAGTCTTGCTAATGAAGCTATTATTCCTTCTTTCCTCTAGAAAGAAAGACCTAATCTTGTTGTAAGCTTCAAAATGTCTACCACAACTGTCTCAAAAACATTTAACCTTCCTTTATTAATGCTAGATAAATCTCTTCTACACATACAAGTCAATGCTATTAATTGTCTATCTTATGATATGGTTATAAGAATAGATAATTTAGTAGCTTTAGAACCTTACACGGTAAGCAAAAATAAAGTATATTTAGGTCTTTATGAATTTCCTAGGATCTTTAGACCTATAAATAGGTTTGAAAGAACAAAATATAAAATCCCAAAGACTCAATGATATGTAAACCAAATACAACAAAAAACAGCGGAGTTCGACAACATTAAAAATAAGCTCATGATAGTAGCAAGTGACGACCCAATTGCCTTTAGACATAAAAAACAACATTGGTGTCACATCGAACTCTTAGATGGAGTAAAACCAGAATCCAAAGCTCATCACATTGGAATGTCTGCTGAACTTAAGGAAGAATGTGCCTAGGAGATACAACTCTTGGAAAAAGGTATGATTCAACCTAGCACTAGTATGTTCTCTTGCGTAGCCTTTTATGTGAATAAACGTGCAGAATTAGTGAGAGGAAAAAATGATTAGTGGTTAACTACAAACCATTAAATGCTATCATTAGATCTATACAACATTCTATACCAAGAAAAGATGGTTTATTCCAAAGATTACAAGGGACACATATATATTCAAAATTTTATTTAAAATCTAGTTTTTGGCAAATACAAATATATCCAAAAGATAGATGGAAAACTGCCTTCACTGTCCCACAAGGTTTATACGAATGAACTGTTTTACCTTCTGGTATTAAAACGGAACTGTCTATATTTCAAGCCTGTATGGATTCCATTTTTAAAACCTATCCATTTGTATTAGTTTATATAGATGATATATTAATTATGTCAAAATCTATTTTAGACCATTTACAACACTTAGAATAGTTTTATCAGATTGTCAACCAAAACGGATTAGTTCTATTACCATCTGAAAAGAAAATTTAAATAGTTGTCGATGAAGTAAACTTCTTAGGTATTGTCATAAAAATGGGAAGATTATGTTACAAGGACACATCCTCAAAGATATTGCAAAATTCCTAGATGTGTTTTTTGACACAAACCAATTACAACGATTCCTTGGTTGTTTAAATTATCTGTTTGGGTTCTACAAAGATCTAGCCAAGGATAGAAAATTATTAAATGAAAAATTGAAATAGAAAGCAGGTCCCTGGACTCCTCAACATATAGCAGCAGTTAGGAGACTTAAAGAACAATGTACCAAAATGCCTTATCTTAGACTTCCAATGCATGGTACATTGATTTTAGAAACAGACTCCTCCAATGACTTTTGGGGAGCTATGCTGAACAAAGATCTTTAGGGCATCATTTATGTTTGTAGGTATGCCAGCAGTAAATTCAATCCTACTGAGATAAATTACCATTCCACACATAAAGAGTTATTAGCCGTCATACATGGAATCAAGAAATTTAGGTTTTTCCTTCAAGAAAATGAATTTATTATCTAATATGATTTAAAATATTTTGATAAATATCTACAAACAAAACATCTTAGTAAAGTTGCCCATACGCATCTAATTAGATGGTTGTTATTTTTAGCTAATTTTACTTATAAAACACAATATCTTAGTTGTAAAGACAATAATTTAGCTGATTATTTAACCCGTGAATTTCAGTATTAACAGTTTTATTTTGTAGAAAGATTTTTGAACGAAGGATGGGAGCTTGTTCATTCTCTCACATCTATCTTTCCCAATTACAAATAACTCATAGGCATAATAAATACTTTAACGATTGGGACTTTTATTCTCATTCTTCTTATGAATATTCTCTTTTCCCTCACATTTCTTATACCTATTACGCTCATCCTAATCCTCTACTTGAAGCTTTGTATCCACCTGTGCATATTAAAACAAGTATCCATGCACATCAGTTTATAAATGAGTGTCATTCCTAGAGTCATCTAGTCCTTTGGCCTCATTATCAAACCTATGATTGCCATTTCTATCATTTAGATTTAATGTTCCAATTGAAATTCCTATTGATACTCATGCATTTTGGGAATGGTGGTCTCTTTATGGTCATCATGTAAAACATTATCTTGAAAATTATGACCCTACTACTATTCGATGTCTTAGGGCCACTCCTCATGGGGATTTTGCATATTTTTTTCGTCATTAAATAATGGCTCATTTTGCCTTTCAATCTGCAAGCCCATCATATTTTATCACCACAAGTCTTAGCTGATAAAAAAATTGGCAAAATCCATGGCAATTTTCTTGGTACAAGGATATACTGACAACAACTGCATCAGAAATCATCATGCATTGCCAACAAAATCATATCGTTCCATCAACTCTCGAGCCTTATAATTATGACCCATCATTTCAACTCCTCTTTCAAGAAGGTGGAACCTGGTGTGTAAAGTGACATTAGCCTACTCTTATTCGACAATGGCATGCTATCTCCTCCTTAGAAGAATCCGAAGTGGACACGACTCCATGTGATGAAGGCTCTGACCAAAGTGGAGGATTTGATGATGAACAATAACTCCACCAACTATCCTGACCAATAAACAAAGGCCAGCAAAAAGTGTGTCAAAAATCATATCATGTATAGTAAGATATGCTATCTACTCGCCCTTATCCCTTTTGTCTTGTTCCACTCCTATCCTCTCCTATATAAAGGAAGGAAGCTCCTTGGTTCTACATAGCCAAGAACAAAGCAATCGAGCAAGTGAGAGTCTATGTGTAAGAGTCTGTATGCAAGAGTCTGTATCTATGTAATAGTTTGTAAGAATCTGTAATGCTGAGTAGAGATATCATAGAGTGAAGCACCGTGCTCTTCTAAGAGCATTCTTGTTCATGCCAACAAGTTTATCAAAGCAGAGATATCTTGAAGTGATGCACAATGCTCCTTCAAAAGCATTCCTGCTTAGTCCTTGTCCATCTAATAGAGAGAACTCAAAGAGCTACGTAGTGTGCCTCTAAAAGCATTCTAGTTAGGCTATAATTCTATCCCTGTACAAAGTAAATAGCAATAAATAGACATTGGTTTGAACGCATCCTAAGTATTTAGGGCCATATCATAATTGTGTGCCACTATGATTCCATTGAGCGACCTTGAGAGTGGTATCGGAGCCATGAATTTGTTAAACATTTCAGCTGGTGGTGCTCATTCCATTTGATCTCGCACATAATTCTATTTTTCTCTTAGGGGGGGGGGTGTGGGGGAGAGGAGTGTAACCCAGTAATTTGTGTAGTTTCTGTAGTGATATTGTCTGACAGGAATAGAGCGGTGCTGATACAACAATATTGTTGACTCTGGAGTGAAGCATGTTGAGATAGATCGCTAAAAGTAAGTCACATAGCTGAAAGCCATAAGGAGAGGCATTGTTCGTAAGTCACACAGTGAGGTAGTTGAGAAGCACATTGTCAACAATTGAAAGCAGCAAAATTGTCAGCAATGGCAGATTTAACACAAATGACAGGTAATAGCTACTTCTGAAGAATCTCTGAATTTTGTTCAACCTCGAATGGAACTAGTCCTTTACCAATCCCTAAGCGTTATGAAATCTATGCTCCTTCTAGTATCAAAGTCTTAGAAACATGGAAAGAAATGTATTTATTAGAATGCGATCTAGAAATATCAAGAATAGGTCTACGTCCTATAGCTCTCTCTTTCTTTAATGAATTTGAAGTTAAGAACTGGATAGATAGAGGTTTTAATTATATTCATCTAGTTGAATTAGCAGTCCTTATCCATCCACATTTTAATTATAGATTAAAATCTCCATACTGGATTGCAGTCATAGATCATAGGTTCGAAACATTTGAAGATGCTATAATCACACAAGCTAAGGGAACACTAGTCTTAGATGCAGTCATTGTTACTATTCCCAACTTTACTCATTCATTATATGATCTACATCTGTATAAATCTCTTATGATTATAGTATATCTTCCCGTAGACATGATTCCCCAATCCATCTATGCAACGGGATCCAGTAGGTTAATATTTAAGCTATTTAGCAATACATTTATTGAGACCTTATATCCTCTCAATGAACAAAAAATGCAGGTAGGATTAACCAATATTGAATATGGAGTAGAAATTGATACTGGAGACTTGCCTATCCATACTTAGTATCCAGATCTCTCGAATCCTATAAAGATATTATAAACTTGAAAAACCACACTGGTACTCTACGCCTAAACGTAGGTACAAAGTAAATCTTTTACCTCCAAAGTTCAAAAACATAGATCCTCTTGATTCCCTGCACCAAAAACATAAACAAAAACCGAAAATATTTAGGAAAGAAAAACCTTTAGTTATAAAGGAACAAGATCGAGAATCCACATCAGAAAAATAACAGGTTTCTATAGATCTAGAAGTTTCTAGCCTAAAACAAAGTCTATTAGACTTACAACAACAACTCTCCATGTCAATAAGAAAAAGCCAAGAATTACAATTAGAAATCGAAGCTATAAAAAAAAGAAAAAGGCTAAAGCTAAGATTGTACAACTAGATCATGAGAGTTCTAGTGATGAATCAGCTACATCATCTATTCCTACGTTTCAAGGTGATCCATCTTGCTAACACAAGACATTAAGACAAGTTGATCATCAGTACCATTGTACTGAATGTGACACTTTCCAAAAAACATGTAGGATGGAAATGAACAAAGGAAAATTAAATGATTCAATTTTTAAACAACCTCAAGAAAGATTAGCTACATTAGAATGCAATTAGAAAAATAAATTTGAGTTTGTCCAACATAATGCAGGAGAACAATCTTTGTTAGGCGCTACAAGCCCTACCGAGTACATTTATACATTACAAATGAAGAAATCCTCCTCATTACCTTTAGATTAGATCTTTTTATTAAATTGGACAAATACTACTTTAAATGATCTTGTTTATAGTAATAAAACACAAATGAGTATATTAGAAGGAATGTATAATATGAATTATGATACAAATTTAAATATAGAATTATTATATAGAAAACTAAAATAATTGTCAGGAACATCTGAGACAAGGTCTTCTAGGCCACAACCTTTAGCTCCATCTTTGTCATTATCCTTTAACATATATTTTCCCTCGTCACCTCCTGTAGTGACAAGAATTGATGCCGAAGAAGCTATCTTGTTATCCAGAACAAATGAACAAGTACAAGAGGCTCAAAAAGCCATGTTCATGCAAACTCGAAAAGCTGGTGATCAACAACCAGTATTCAATATGGATAATAATAATCTTAAACAACGACAGGATGTCTTAGATGCACTACAAGCATATTTAAATATTCAAATAGATTTAGCTAAAAAATCAACTACTCAGACCATTATAAATGCAACGTACAATCTTTAAGGAAATTTTATGAAGTGGTGGAACCATATCCCTATTCCAGTTAAACAAAGATTAGTTTCAAAACCTACAGTAATTTTCCTAAATGCCATTATCGAGGAATTCATAGGATACAAAGCTAATCTTGAAGAAGTCTATTGTGACAGATTCTTCAAGGCTAGATTACATAAAATCCAAGAACTTATAGGATTTTTAGATGCTATGGAACCATGGTATTATTATGGAAAATTAACTCATGGGGTAGTAGCAAAGGAATACTTATTGGGATGTCTACCACAACGATTTTCCAACACATACATTGTTGAACTTAAAAAACAAAATCTACATATATCTAAAATGAGTTTTGGGTAGATACGACAATTTCTTGAACAAGAAAATAGGAAATTATGTTATGCCAAACAAACTTAGAATTTAGTACAAAATCTGAGTAGTACATGAGGAAAGAATTGATGTTTAGAAAATGTCCTAAGGAAAAGTATAAATATAAAGAAAAGCAAAAATACAAAAAAGTTTGTAAAACTTGTAAATCCTCTAGTTCTTGTCCACAACCTCCATGAAAACAATGGCGAAGAAAGTCTCTTCGTAATCATTAGGTCAAAAAATACCTTGGTTTCTTTAGACATCGTCCTCGATGCATTTCTCAAGGAGATGTTAAATGTTCCATTTTTGGTGGACCACATTTAGCCACCAACTATCCCCACAAAGATTAGGATATGAAAAAAGTTCATTTCATCTGCAAACATGATATCAAAGAAATGCATTTTGAATGGGTTTCTGATCCCGAATACTCTGATATTCCTTATAATCCTAATTAGGACCTTTTTCCTTCTTCTCCTTCAAATCATGACTATTTTTTCGATGGGGAGGATTCTGAGGATGAGTTTTGGACAAAATATGATCAACAACATTTTTTGGAAGCCTCACACCTTGAATGACCACATTCTGATTCCTCAGATGGTGATGTCTTCTATTGCAACATGAATAAATCTTCGACATCCCGACGACAACTACATGAAAAAAATTAGGTACAAAAATAGTTAGAAATAGCAGAAGTAAAGTTAGGTAGATTGAAAAAAAATTAAAGAAAACCCCGTTAGAAGAGTTAACTAAATATATAGCTTTAGATAAGCAAGTGAGAGAAAAAAGAGTAGAAGTGAAAATGCTCAAAAAATATTTACATGAAATACAAGCCTCATTAGATAGTCAACCTATAGTCTCTGATACATGAAACACCCCCAAAAAAATGCGAGGTCATTCTCGCTTCATCAGGCCTTGCAATTCGTGCAGCACCACGACAGTTCTTCGAGAGGAGAACGCTTTGAATTCAAACTGGCTAGTTTGGCAAGTTTTCTACTTTGGGCATAGACAGGCTCTATGTCATCCTACCTATCCACCTAAGTAGCCTTCTTAGCCGACAGCTTGCTCAGAAATGATGCTCGGAGTTGGCAGTAGCATTCTAGATGCGTGAAATAGTTTGGCAAGTTTTCTAAGTCACAAAGTCTGCTACGCTACGCTACACCTCACTATGTAGTGTAGCAAGTTTTGGAAGATAATTGCAGGATGAAGTACGACAACAACTTCATAGCCAGTCTCTTTGCTCAACTTCAAGTTCTTCAACAATGTCCCTTTCCATTAGGAAGCGGCGGACCATGTCTGCTGTTACGCTAGGCTGAGCTACATGGCGCAGTGAGGCATAGTAATCCTGCAGAAAAGATAGAAGGTAACTCAAAGGACAAAATCAAGCAAGTTTGCGAAGTCTTGCAACATAGAAAGTAAAGTTTGCAAGTCGAAAAAGATTTCGCGACTAAGGCCAGTTGCTACGCTACACTACGCAGTGTAGCATTGCATAGCAAGCATGCAACACACATGTAGCTAAATGCACGACAAGATGCTACACTACGCCAAGCATGCTATGCTATGAAGCACAACAAGGCATGCTGGTGGTTGTGTGACATCAATGCACTTCACCTAATTGGACCATTGGCACATGTCTCCAGATGCTGACGGTGCAATAACGACATGGTAGGCTCACAGTTATGGCATGGAAGACTCACATTACAACAGTTATGTAAGTCCAACGGTCATGCATCGCATGTGCAGCATGAGCAAGTCAACGTGGGTCCAAGGCATGTGGCGTCCAAACCACCCCTTTCTCATGCCCTTGGTCCTATAAATACCCCAACAAGCAGCATTTAAAGAGCCCAGTTCGAAAAAATATTCCCAATTCTTCAACTTTTTTTGGCATTCAAGTTCTCTTCTCAACACATTGTAACGTCAAGCATTGTAAGCTTCCTGTTTGACACTACAAACAGTTAGCATTTTGTAGCTAACATCTTGTTCCATCTCCCCTTCTACCACCTTGGTAGAATCCCCACATTATCAGCACTCAAGTCCGCACCCAAGCGTACAACTTGTTTTGCTCGCACGTCCTGGTTACTTTTGGGATCTCTGCACTCCGTCACATTGTGTAACCGACTGTATTCACCTAGATAGAGAAAACTTGTAGCTTTGGAGTGGTGCATCTTTCTAACTGCATTTTACTTTATTTCCTACTTATTGTCATATGTTGCATTGTCTCCTGCTTTATTTACTTTCAAGCATTTCTTCGCATTTTTGTCCCTATTTTCAAATAATATGTTGCAAAAGGCTATATAGATGTCAATTAAGTCCCTGTTTGATCGACCAGATCATTCAGGGTGCCCTGTATCCGCACACACCCAGCATGGCCTTCTTGTAGGTATGGGGTCGAAACTGTCGCATCCTCTGACTGCTCGGTGCCTTCCAACCGCCGACGTTTTCAGTTGCTACAATATAGAAAAAGTAGAAGAATGGCTACAAAAGAAAGAACAAGAACACCTTGAAAAACAAAAGGAAGATAAATTACAAACAACAACTAAAATATAAGCTAGAATAAGGCAATTACAAGCTTTTATGAAGATGGCCCAAAAGGAGTTGGAGAAACTTCAAGAAGAATAAGACCAAGAAAATAGAATAGCTTTTGAAGAAGAACTCTCTCAAATCCATACTATTAGGATTAATAAAACCCTTGAAAGTTTGGTAAAAACTCCTTTATGTACTTTTTGGATAAAACTTCCTGGTTTTAGGCCTTATCTAATAAATGCATTAATAGATTCTGGCGTAGAGGTTAGTCTTGCTAACGAAGCTATTATTCCTTCTTTCCTTTGGAAAGAAAGATCTAATCTTGTTGTAAGCTTCAAAAAGTCTGCCTCAACTATCTTAAAAACATTTAACCTTCCTTTATTAATGCCAAATAAATCTCTTCTGCACATACAAGTCAATGCTATTAATTGGCTCTCTTATGATATGGTTATAGGAGTAGATAATTTAGCAGCTTTAGAACCTTACACGGTAAGCAAAAATAAAGTATATTTAGGTCTGTATGAATTTACTAGGACCTTTAGACCTATAAATAGGTTTGAAAGAACAAAATATAAAATCCTAAAGACTTAATGGATAGTAAATCAAATACAACAAAAAACATCAGAGTTTGACAACATTAAAAAGAAGCTCATGACAGTATCAAGTGATGACCCAACTACCTTCAGATATAAAAAACAACATTGGTGTCACATCAAACTCTTAGATGAAGTAAAACTAGAAGCCAAATCTCATCACATTGGAATGTCCCTTGAACTCAAGGAAGAATGTGCTTAGGAGATACAACAACTCTTGGAAAAAGGTATGATTCAACCTAGCACCAGTATGTTCTCCTGTGCAGCCTTTTATGTGAATAAATGAGAAGAATTAACAAGAGGGAAAAAATGATTAGTGGTTAACTAAAAACCATTAAATGCTATCATTAAATATATATAGGATGCGTTCAAACTAATTTCTATTTATTATTATTTACTCTGTACAGGGACAGAATTACTCTGTAGAGGGAACGATATGATTTTGTTGGCAGTGCATGATGATGTTTGATGTAGTGGCTATCAGTATATCCTGGTACCAAGCCAATTGCCATGGATTTTGGAAATTTGTTCATCGGCTAAGACTTGTGGTGATAAAATATGATGGGCTTGTAGATTAAAAGGCAAAATGAGCCATTGTTTCGTGACTAACAAAATATGCAAAATCCCCATGAGGAGTGGCCCTAAGATGTCGAATAGTAGCAGGGTCATAATTTTCAGGATAATGTTTTACCTGATGACCATAAAGAGACCACCATTCCTAGAATGGATAAGTATCAACAGGGAGTTCAATTGGAACATTAAAATCTAAATGATAGAAATGAAAATCAGAGGGTTGATAACGAGGCCAATGGACTAGATGACTTTGGGCATGACACTCATTAATAAACCGATTTGCATGGATACTTGTTTTAATATGCATAGGTGGATATAGATCTTCAAGTAGAAGATTAGGATAAGCATAATAGGTATAAGAAATGTGAGGGAAAAGAGAATATTCATATGAAGAATGAGAATAGAAATCCCAATCGTTAAATTATTTATCATGGATATGAGTTATTTGTGATCGGGAAAGATAGATGCAAGAGAATGGATAAGGGAAAACTCTTTGACTGGAATGAAGCTCCCATCCTTCGTTTAGAAATATTTCTGCAAAATAAAAGTGTTAATAATGAAATTCTTGGGTTAAATAATCAGCTAAATTATTCTCTTTACCACTAAGATATTGTGTTTTATAAGTAAAATTAGCTAAAAATAAAGACCATCTAATTATATGTGTATGGGAAACTTTACTAAGATGTTTTTTTGTAGATATTTATCAAAATATTTTAAATCAGATCGGATAATAAATTCATTTTCTTGAAGGAATAACCTGAATTTCTCGATTCCATGTATGATGGCTAATAACTCTTTATGTGTGGAATGGTAGTTTATCTTAGCAGGATTGAATTTACTATTGGCATACCTATAAACATAAATGATGCCTTAAAAATCTTCTTTCAGCACAGCTCCCCAAAATTCATTGGAGGCATCTATTTCTAAAATCAATGTACCATGTGTTGGAAGTTTGAGATAAGGTAGTTTGGTACATTGTCCTTTAAGTCTCTTGACTGCTGCTGTATGTTCAGGAGTCCAAGGACTTGCTTTCTATGTTAGTTGTTCATTTAATAATTTTCTATCCTTGGCTAGATCTTTGTCGAACCCAAACAGATAATTTAAACAACCAAGGAATCGTTGTAACTGGTTAGTGTTAGAAAACACATCAAGAAATTTTGCAATATCTTTGAGGATGTGTTCTTGTCATGTAATTTGCCCATTTTTAATGACAATACCTAAGAAGTTTACTTCATTGACAACTATTTGGATTTTCTTTTTAGATGACAATAGAACTAATCCATTTTGGTCAACAATCTAATAAAACTATTCTATGTGTTGTAAATGGTCTGAAATAGATTTTGACATAATTAATATATTATCTATATAAACTAATATAAATGGATAGATTTTGAAAATGGAATCCATACATGCTTGAAATATAAATGGTGCCATTTTAATCCTGAAAGGTAAAACAATCCATTCGTATAAACCTTGTCGGACGGTGAAGGCGGTTTTCCATTTGTCTTTTGGATATACTTGTATTTGCCAAAAGCTAGATTTTAAATCAAATTTTGAATATATATGTATCCCTTGTAATCATTGGAATAAATCATCTTTTCTTGGTATAATATGTTGTATAGATTTAATGATAGCATTTAATGGTTTGTAGTTAACCACTAATCATTTTTTCCCTCTTGTTAATTTTGCATGTGTATTCACATAAAAGGTTGCACAGGAGAACATACTAGTGCTAGGTTGAATCATACCTTTTTCCAAGAGTTGTTGTATATCCTGAGCACATTCTTCCTTGAGTTTAGGGGACATTCCAATGTGATGAGCTTTGGCTTTTGGTTTTACTCCATCTAAGAGTTCGATGTAACACCAATGTTGTTTTTTATGTTTGAAGGTAGTTGGGTCGTCACTTGCTACTGTCATGAGCTTCTTTTTAATGTTTTCAAACTTCAATGTTTTTTTTTTGTATTTGATTTACTATCCATTGAGTCTTTGGGATTTTATATTTTGTTCTTTCAAACCTATTTATAGGTCTAAAGGTCTTAGGAAATTCAAAGAGACCTAAAAATACTTTATTTTTTCTTACCGTGTAAGGATCTAAAGCTGTTAAATTATCTACTGCTTTAACCATATCATAAGATAGCCAATTAATAGCATTGACTTGTATGTGTAGAAGAGATTTATTTGGCATTAATAAAATGTTTTTGAGATTTTTGTGGTAGACTTGTTGAAGCTTACAACAAGATTAGGTCTTTCTTTCGAGAGGAAAGAAGGAATAATAGCTTCGTTAGCAAGACTAACCTCTGCTTCGAAATCTATTAATGAATCTATTGGATAAGGCTTAAAACTGGGAAGTTTTATCCAAAAAGTACATAGAGGAGTTTTTACCAGGCTTTCAAGGTTTTGATTAATCCTAATAGTATGGATTTGAGAGAGTTCTTTTTCAAAAGCTATTCCTTTTTCTTGGTCTTCTTCTTCTTGAAGTTTCTCCAACTCCTTTTGGGCCATCTCCATCAAAGCTTGTAATTGCCTTATTTTGGCTTGTCTTTTGGTTGCTATTTGTAAGTTATCTTCCTTTTGTTTTTCAAGGTGTTCTTGTTCTTCCTTTTGTATCCATTCTTCTAATTCTTCTACTTATTCTGTATCAGAGACTATAGGTTGACTATCTAATGAGGCTTGTATTTCATTTAAATATTTTTTCAGCATTTTCACTTCTACTCTTTTTTCTCTTACTTGCTTATCTAGAGCTATATATTTAGTTAACTCATCTAATGGGTTTTTCTTTAATTTTGTTTTTAATCTACCTAACTCTACTTTTGCTATTTCTAACTATTTTTGTACTTGGTTTGTTTCATGTAGTTGTCATTGGGATGTGGAAGCTTTATTCATGTTGCAAGAGGGGGAGGCCCATAGAGATGAGCTATGTGATGCCACATACACCCTCTAGTAGTTGGAGGAGGGGCTGTTGCACCTTGGTATGGGTGATTTTAATTACCTTTTTGATGGTGTAGTTGGGTGCCCCCCTTGCTCTTATGCCTAGGGGCCTATTAGGTGAGTGCATTAGATTGCCATCTGCTATTGCTCTTTTGCTCTAGCCTCTTTAGCTATTTGATTCTATGTTGATTGCATTGTTATGTTGCAACCTTAGACATGACTACTAGTGGTTTGATGTCTACCTACCACATGAAGTTGTGGGTAGATGTGTTCGATAAGTTTGCCTTCATGGAAGGCATTGTGGAGGACATGATTGATTACCTACAACATGCAAATCCTGAGCTCGGTATGTGAATGATGTTGGTTTGCTTATGTTGCTTTACCAATTGAATGCTTAGTCTTTGGCTAAGGTTGATTTGCTTGTTGCATACCAATAGGTTCCAAGCTTTGTTGGGATTTGAGTAAGGTGGCCAAAGTAGATGCCATCCTTGAGTTCCCTCTTGAAGTGGAGTATGTGTCTCATCGTACATATGAGGTAGCTAGAAAATGCACACTTTCATGCATGAAAGAATTGTGGGTCTATAAGAGCTCAAATGAGCACCTGTGGAAGCACATGCATGAGCTTCAGAAGAGGGTGACAAGCCAAGACCCAAAGATCAAGGATCTTTAGTCCCAATATGACTTTCTGGTAGCTCAATCATAGGGAGATAGTACCTGGTAGACTGTCAAGGTCAATTATGCCTAGTACTAGTTGATCATCTATGCTAAAAATGAGGCCATCCAAGAGATTATTGAGTAGTGGCTACAAATGGATCTACTTATCCAAAACAACTAGGATTGGAAAAACTATAGCAGTAAGGTATGTAGATGGGGGTAGACTTAAAAGAACCGTAAGCACTAGCACAAGCATGAGTGTGATGCATATCTTCAATGGTACAAAGAGAAGTCTATCCAACACTGCCACCTTGAGGTGTTTCTGGAGGCGACCAACAAGAGACAAGCCTATAAGTTATTCACTCATCATACCATGATGAGTGGTTTTCCTGAGAGGTAGATCATCAACCCCTGAGGATAGGTTTCCTCTACTTCCTTTTCCATAGAGTTGGCTGCATGGACCACCATGGACAAAGGTAAGACCCTTGTGACAATTAACTTTGGCTAGGAGGATTGGACGCAGCTATTTGAGGCCAAGATCCTTTGATGCTTGGAGGATGGCATTGATAGGTTGCCTCTAGACATGGTCAATGCAAGGCCCTCTTAGGTTAGTTTTTTTATTTATTTTTATGCTTTTTCATGTTAGTTTGTATATGGTGCATTTTTCAATGATTGTTCATTTTTGTTGTTGTTTCATGGTAGCAAGCACTAGGTGATACTGTAGGCTCCAATGGCACAATGAAGGAAGAAATACCTCCACCTCAACCTAGCACCACTAGTTGAGCATGTTCTAATGTAGCCCTATTGTTGGGCATTTTTTCATTTTTGTGTATTTTTTGCTACATGGTGTTGATGCTCATGCTATGTACTATTATTGATGTGAGATGTACTAGATGCATTTGCTATATGAAGTGTGTAAGTTTTGTGATTATTTGCTATACATTTTACTATGCTAATGTCATAATGGATGGATGTGCTTAGTTATGACTATGCGATGATAACTATGTAATGATATGATTATGTAATGATAATGCAACTAAGTCATTGTGAGTCCCATGCTAGTTTAAGGTAATGGTGGGAGGGCCAGTGCTAGTTTAAGGCCATTTTGAGCCATGAGTTGCCAATTTAAGGCCATGGTAGGCCATAGAGATGGGATTGAAAATGGTAGTTTAAGATCATTTTGGGCCTCACTAGTAGTTTAAGGCCATTTTGAGCCATGAGATGGAAGGAAAAGTGTTGCCAATCTTAGGATTTACTGGAACATGCAATGCTAGTTTAAGGCCATGGTATTCCCTGTTGGTAGTTTTAGGCCATTCTAGGCCTAGTATGTTACTATATATATTTTTTATAATTTTAGGATTTTTCTGATTTTTATGTATTTTGATGTTTTTCATGCATAGGCTAATAACTTCTAAGGAGTAAACTAAACAAACGAATGCATAAACTAAGCAAAAATGTACAAAAAAGGAATAAATACGTAATAAAGCAAACAATGCATAATGTAAACAACCATGCTAAACGTAAATGCACAAGCAAGTTCCAGTAGGCAGGATATGTGCTAATGAAGGTTAAGCAGGCACCTAATGTGCATTAGACTAAGGGGACACGTAGTTGCTTTCTACCTTGGTATGGATTAAGAGGTGTGTAGGGACTAGATTGTAAGATGTGGTCTTCACCTTGACCTTTGTCCGCTATGTTAAAGGGTAATTCAGCCCATAAAGCATCCTCTGGGATGTCTTCAATTTCTCTTGCTTGCATGGTTTCTTTCGCTTGCTCAGGTGTGCTAACCTTGTGTGTTTTTCCATTGTCCTCTACAAGAGTCGTGTCATTGGGGAACTCTACCTTTGATTCTTGTCCCGTGTCTATGTTGTTAATGGGTAGAGGGGCTACATTGTCATCGTAAATGACAACCTCACCACCATTGTATGAAAGGTGGACTTCTTGGTGGATGGGAGAGGAGATAGCCCATAGCTGGGCCATCCAAGGCCTACCTAAGATCAAGTTGAAGCTTGACATCTCCTCAATGATGATGAACTCTACAATGGTAGGGAATTGTTCCCTTGCCATGAAGGCTATCATGACCATTTGCCTAATGACAATGCGCAACCCTTTGAAGGACTTGAGGCATGTTGTCTTCATGGGTTTAATTTGGTTGGCAAGACCTAGCTTACCAACAATAATGTATGGGATGACATTAGTTGTCACCCCATCATTGACATGCACCCTTTAGATTTTACATTGCCCTATGTGGATGGTGATAAACATAGGCATAGTAATGACCTGACCCTTCTCAAGGTCAACCTGGATTACCTCATTGTGGGATGCCAAGGGTGTTGAGCTCGATTCTTGTGGTGTAGAAGGAAACATCACAGCATGGATGGATTGTTCATCTATTGGGATGTCCCTTGTGATAGGGATGGAGGTCAACATGTGGACCAATTCTTCATGATGGGAAAATGAGGTCATGATTAGGTCATATAGGCTCAAGGTTATGTTCTTTTGTTTTAAAGTCTATTTCACCTAGGCCAATGTATCTAAGAAGTCTTTGTTACTATCTACCATTTTGTTGGCCTTCACCTCCTCCATGTAGTCCAAGAGATGAATCTCTTGTGGAGGAAATTTGGGCTTGGCTTGGCTTGGCTACTTATGAGCCTCAACACTTAGTTTCTAGTTGCTTGTGGTGACCTTCTCGATTGATTTGGCCATAGGGATGGTGGACAAGGGGACTGGCTTTAGTAGACTTAGCTCTCTTTACTCCTAGTGTTGCCTAAGAATTTTGTTAGTGAGTCATTTGTTAGGCCTTCTTGGTTGCCACCTAGATGTTCTACTAGTGTTTCTTGCAAGATGATCCCTTGGATGAGCAAGGGTTGATGCATGGTCCACCATTGGACTCTAGGTAGGTGAGGAGTTTTCATGTTGTAGCATCCTAATAGTAAAGGGTGACTAGGATTTTGCTCCTACAACATGCTATGGGACCCTAACCACAAAGGGTATTGTGGGTGCCCCAGATGGTGCTCTAATAATAAAAGGGAACCTTGAATTTGTGGCAGACAAGGGGGCTCTAGTGTTGCTAGAGGGCAAATAGATCACAAATGGTCATTACGCTAGCTTGGGGTTGTTGTTAATGCTAATAGTGTTGATGGTTTACTCTACATCACTCATGTTCAAATGGTCCTTATAGACCCTCATTGATTAATTTCGAGTGTAAATTAGTTGGTTGCATCAAGCACCAACTCGCCTTTATTGATCATGCATTGGATGTCATCTTGTAGAGCCATGTAGAAGTTAGTGTTCTGGCTAGGCAATTGATGGTAATAGCAGAACCTATCTAGCTTGAAATGATTAGGGACTAGAGGTTCATTTGGGGCTATAGCCAAGGGATTCCTAAGGAGCTCATAGTATCTATCATGTCTCTTGCAAGCATCTGCGGACATTTGCTTGTACTGGATTCTTTCAGACTTAAGCAATTGATCGAGGAGTTTTGATAGCTTCTGGGGCAAAGGGATGTACTTTGAGTAGTCCTTGCATTCAAAGTTGGACCTTGAGGCGACTTGCCCCATGGCTGTCAATGATATGGACTAGTTGCTTACTATAGTTCTAGGGTCAAAAGCCTTGTTGTTGGCTGGGGTCTTAGGTGGCATCGTCATTGGGTTAGGGTTAGTTGGCTTGGCCTCATTAGCCATTGTTACCACTATTTTCATTTTTTGCCCTTGTCTTTATCCTTCTTCTTGTGCAAGTTCTTGTAGGCCACATAGGTTAGGTCCTTGTTGGCTTCCACCACATCCTATTTACTCTTGGTTTGAGCAAATGCTTGGCTTAAGGATTGCTAGGCTAGATAGTACAAATTTGACTTAATAAAGTCATTCATTGCACCCTTGAAGATCACTAGCAAGTGCGTTTTAGCAATGGGCTCATGGATTTCATTGAGTGAAGCACTCCAACATGGTATGAATTTTTGCATGGGCTCTAAGTGGCCCTACTTAATTTGCATAAGCTAGTCTAAGGTTGCTTGTAGCTTCAAGTTATACTTGAAGCACATGACAAACTAGCTGAGGAGATCGTCCAAGGAGGAAATGAAGGCCTTGGGTAGTGCATAGTACTAGTCTAATGCCTTGCTAGTTAAGAACATGGAAAACACTCATATTATGGCATGTGGCCATGCTTGCAATAAAAGGCACTTAGACTGAAATGTTATGAGGTATGCATTAGTATTCTACTCACCATTATACTTGGTTAAGTGGGGCAATGGAATCTCAGTTGGGAGGGTTAGTGGTGGCATAGTAGGACTAATCAAATTGTCCTAGAAGTCCATCACATGGATAGTTTTTAAGGAGGTAGCCTTGAGCTATTTAACCTCCTCTATTAGAGTCTAGATGAGTTGGAATGCTTGATCCAAGCTCAGGGAGGTTGTCGTGGGCTACATCAGTTGTGTTGCTTGTTGTGTAGGCTGAGCTACTAGTAGAGTAATCGAGGTAAGCCATGGATGCATGGTTTGGGCCATTGCTGATGATGTAAGTGAGATAGGTAGGACATAGGATGCTTGAGTCATTTGAGTTTGAGAAATATGCATGGTATGCATGTAAGGCTATGCAGTCATAAAATTTGCTGGTAGGGAAGTTTGAGCAAGTTCTGACTATACCACAAGGGGTATGTTAAATGGAGGCACCATGTCTTGGCATGTGTAGTATGTATGGTGGGTCGCCACCATAGGGGTTGACTTGGGGGGTGACACCAGAGCTATAACTATCTTCATGAAGATAGATGAGTGGGATTGTGAAGGTATTGAACTAGGGATTGCTTGCTAGAAGGATGTATTTAAAAGAGTCCTCATGCTTTGAACGAGCTTTAAACTCATCCTACTCTTCTTGCATGGGCTGCTCATAGTTTATCCCTACCTCATGCTCATTCATTGGGATGAGCCAGGTGAGCATTCACCAATAGGGCTTAGTGAGCAAAATGAAGTTAATAGTAGAGGGGATGTACTCCCATTTGTTTTGGTGTATGATCTTGTAACTTTATTTGGCCTTCATGTTTTGGCAGTCTACAAATAGACCTACCTAGAGCTTCATGCAAATGAAGTTATACTACTCATCATTGAGCATTGTGTACTTGGCTTTCTAGATTAACAACCTAAGATATTTTCTAGGCTCTACCATGGTAGGATTGGTAGGGTGATCAATCCTATTTTCTTGTTAAGTTGACAGGACAACGAGTGTACTCAGGAGCAGTGCTAAAGGTTACCTAGAGTTCATATTGTAAGTGAAGAAAAAATAGCTAACTTTGAAAATTTCTAAAAAATGGTTAAGTCTTAGGACTACAAAAAAATGGCTAAGTGTGAAATGGATATAAAAATGGCTACGTAAAAACTATGAAAAATGGCTAACTGTAGAAATTGTTGAAAAAAACTAACTCTAGCACTACACTAACTATGCTAAGAGCCAACTATGCTCTCTTGAGCACCCAAAATTTAACTAAGTGTTGGACATATGGTTTGGGGTTGCTACGTGGGGTTCTAGGGGAATTGATAATAGGGTGAAGTCTACACCAACTATTTTATAGACAATGCCTATGTTGGCCTAAGATCCAGCTACTGCATGAGGTAGGTCCACAAGAGTGTCAAGTCTATGCTAGCCTGAAGCTAGCAATAGTGGTGGAGAGAGCACACTAGATAACAACCAATGAAGACTATAGAAGGAAATGGCACTAGCCCTCCTTCTAGTGCTAGAAAACTATAGCGATCAAAAACATCAGAGGTTGGAATGGGAACACCAAGAAGTTTGCGAGTGTATAGCTTTGACATCGTGTCTACAAGAGGGCCTATTGGAGGTGGAGACAAGGTGTCCAGAATAGTCTTGTCGATCAAACTAGGACTTACTAAACGTGATGCCATAACATTGTTAAGTGCTTGCATGATGTTTGTGGCATCAATGATGTCAATGGGGGTGAGCATAGTTAAGGGTTTTCCTCAAAAATAGAGGTGTCAACATGCGATTACATGAAAAAATAATGAAAATTTGCAAGTAAATGCTAGAATGTGAATAAAAATGCTAAAAAATGCGTAGGAAGAGAGTGAGAGAGAAAGAAACATCATCCTAAATGGGGAGAGCATAGTTAATTTCAAGAAGGGTAAGGAGGTACATGGTATACAAATAGGCACAATAGGTAGTGTAGTTATAGTCTTAAGGTGTTTGGGCCATGAAAACTAATGTCTACCATGAAGTCTATGCCTTTTGGGTTGGTTTCCATGGTGTCCCATGGTCTATAGTGATCTGTGGTGGATTGGGTAGTATGTAAAGATGTCTACTAGTGCTCTTCCTTGAACTTGCTCTTGCATAATTCTCCAATGAGTTTGCTAATAAAATTCCAAAATGCCAACTGAATGCAAAAATTTCCAACCCCTAGAACATAGAGCATGAGGGTCTTTATAGGATTAGGATTGTTGTGAACCATGGATCAGGTGCTGCATGGCAATGGGATAGTTGGGACTATGTTGCACCCAACTACACTCTTCATTCAAGTAAATGGTGTTCTATTGGTGTGCTCTAATGGAGCTTGCAAGACTACCAGATTGTGACTATGTTTCCCGACTGCATGTGTGAATGCCAAGAAGACTGTAATGTAGCCAAAAAATGCAAAAGAATGAAATTTTGGAGACTATGCTATCCACTTTCTTGAGTGGTGTCGAGCATAGGTACAATTTTGGGACAAATTGGGGGATGCAAAAGAGATAAAAATTGTTGATCCTACTTGCTGGAGGTGTGTTGGAGTTGATGTGAATGCCAATGCTACATGCTAGATACTTTTGAAGGTTGTTTTACATGACTATGCTCAACTACACTTTGGAGTGTAGTCTAGCACTTAGAAAATTTTTGCGAAATTAGGCTTTCAGTTGAGTATGCTTAACTAAGCTCTTGATTGTAGTCTTAATAGATAGGAGAAATCTACAAAAACCTAGGCCTTGATGCTAACTACATTGACTATGCCCTAGAGCATATTCCTAGCAGTGGAGAGCGTAGTCTCGATAGTTAGAAAATTTTTGCCAAAACTAGTTTCTTTGTGTAGACTACCCTAACTATACTCTAGAATGTAGTAGGGAGTGTAGTTCTAGAAATGAGAAAATTTTCTAAACTTTTTCTTCCATGCCAACCAAACTCTACAATTGTTGCCTTGACACTTGGGAAAATCTTGTAAATTTAAAATTTTTGTGAAAGCCACACTGACTATGCTTTGGAGAGTAGTCCCAATAGTAGAGAGTGTAGTCTCAACAATTGTGTTGACACTTAGATCAATTTGTAGTTGGGACATGATGGCCCAAATTTGGGGGTGTTTCAATAAGTGACAAGGTGAAGGCATCTAGAGTCATCTTGCTCTACTCAATGTGATCCTAATCAAAAGACATATCTCTCCCAAATAATACATCATATAATTCATCATGAGATATGAGCATAATACCATTTGTATAAATGTCATGGATAGAATCCATAGTAATCCAAAAAACATCAGAACTAGAAATACCTAGAAGTGCATTAACAATTTGAGGAGATACTTCAATAACAACCCCACCAATAGTGGGTGTAAAAGCCCTGAAAATTGCATCAGAACTAACAATGTTACAATAGAATTCTTGAATTAACACTTTAGACATAAGAAAATTCATGGAAAAGAATGTAGTCTAGTGCAAAAGCTTAAAATAATCTAATAGAGCCTGTTGTCTATGTAGAGGGAAATTAAGAGAATGCTCAAAAATAATGGTGGTGATTCTTATAGCCTCAAACATGTGCTGAGCACATGTACTTCAAAATTGGGGCATGTATGAAGGTAACATAATGCTGGAACTTCCTCTTGCATGTTTCTTGGATGGATTTCTAGATGTGCCAATCTTCTTGTGAGCCATCCTTACCAAAACCGTTATGAATGGTGGATCCCTAGTCATCTATGTGGGATCTTTGTGAAGGAATATGACAAAAATGGGGGTTTTATCTTTTATAATCATGGGTAAACAAGGGCTTTGAACAAAAAATGAGATGTATTTTTTGACAAAAAGATGTATTTTTAACATGTAAAAGATATATTAGACATCTTTCATTTATCAAAGACATATTTCCAACAACAAACAAAAACTTAGAGAGATGTCTTTGTTCTACCAAAGATGTCTTGGCAGAGATGTCTTTCACTTTTGAAAGATGTCTTTCTTCAAATGTCAAGATGAGGTCTTGGAAGGTTGACATGGGTTTATAGTCTTAATTAAACCTTGAAAACAAAAACAAAATCTTACCTCTACCTACCTATCGTGATGTCAAAAGAGCTAAAGAATGTGTTTCCTCATTTGAGGAATCTCTTTTGAATCAAACTTTTCCAATGTCCAATGCATGAATTCCTCTTACAAATTTGTTAGGGAAAGTGTCTTGATGCCCTTGGTCTTGTTTAATTATCCATTCCCTTTTGACAACCTTGGTTCTTTAGGTTGACTTTCAATATTCTTTATGATCCTGCATAAAACCATTTATTGGTGCACTTTGATAAAGCCAAGGAGTCTTGTGATATGTCCATGTACTCATATGATAAAGCTTTATATTACACTCCCATTGTTTATGTCCAATCTTGTTACAATAATAACATCTAATTCTCCTATTGAAAAAATAACTAGAAGGACCAAACCTTTAAGGAGTTTTATGTTGGATAGAAACTTCCCTTGATGTAGAGTTATTGTTCCTTGATAGTTCCTTTAGATGAGATGAAGGTTCCTCTTATTAGTGGAAGCATCCAAGTCCACTTTTGTCTTGTGGGCTTCTTCCTTGTCCAAGAAGCATTTGAAAAGAATCTTTTCCTTTTGTTATTCTTCCATTCACTAGCCTAACATCAACAAGTTCTTTTATTTTCTCACATGATGTAGTTAGTGCTTCATTCTTAGCCTTAAGGTCTAAGAATTTTTTATTAAGATAAAAAATTAAGTTTAATGAGGATATTTCCTCATCTTTAGACTTGACTTATTTATTTAACTTAGTGTAAATATTTTGGAAATTTAAAAGTTCTTTACATAATAAATCAAACCTCTCATTGTCATCTAGTTTATCATTTGATGAATCACCATTAGTGAGAGCCATGTAGATGAGTTGAGAAGTTTTTGCATTAGCCTCCACTTCTTCGTTAGTTTGTTTCCCATTACCCCAACTTGTATAAAAGTTGATCTTCTTTCCTTCTTCAAGGAATTTGTTGTTGTATTGCATTTTGAAGCTGTATCGTCCGAAATCGTCGGTCTCTGGCAAGAAGGAAACAAAGACCGTGGGATCACAGGACATGCACAGAAGACCCTACCTTCACCTGAGGGCGAGTTGGAATGAACGAAAATAGAGTACCTTGAGTGGTCCACACGCGGATCAAGCAAAGATTTCCCCAAACGCACACCGAGGTGTTATACGCTGGGTTATACGTAAACAACATAACAGACGTAAATCAGAGCGTAAACAGTGTAACTAATGCGAACAGAGCGTAGATGTAAACGAGCGTAAACAGAATATATGCAACAATTAATGCAAACTGTAAACAATTTTGGGAAGAAAATGTAACAATGACATTACAGAATGAGAGTACAATGCATCGGTCTAACGCCGTTGTGACTGGGACACAAGGCGGACGAAAAGCCCCGGTGGATGCATGGATAATTGTGGGTTGGTTTGCACTGTAGGCACAGCGTAGAGGCTATATGCTCAGCGTACAGGGTTGTCCAGCATATGAGGTTTTCTGCTCTGGTGCTTAGCGTCTTTGCTCTCTGGTGTGCTCTAGAATTTTGCCAATCGACCTCGGGTCTCGTAAAAAATTGGGGCTTTTATACAGGTTTTAACGCTAGACTTAGGTTGGGCGACACGTGGTGCATTGACCGGGTGCAAAAGCGTAAAATTTACAAGTGTACAGCATGTTACATTTGCCAGGTGTATACGCTGTATCTAGTGGGCGTAGACCCTGGGCATACACGCTAGATGTGCAGGGCGTATACGCTGATGGTGGCTAGGCGTATACGCTGATGGGCGTTGGGGCATATGCGCTGGGGCATATACGCTGATGATTGTTGGGCGTATACGCTGGTGGTTATTGCCTTATGCCAAATCCAACTCTAGAGTACTTCTTCCATGCCGTCCTTGAGGATTTCATGCCGGGCGTATACATCAGTTGTACCTGCTGAGCGTACATGTGGGGCGTATACACTGGATGTGTACACTGAGAATGTCGGGCATATATAATGGGCATCTACGCTGGATGTGTATGTTGAGAATGTCGGGCGTATACGCTGGGCATATACGTTGTGGATATGAACATGAGCGTATACGTTGGGCATATACGCCGAGAATGCATACTTAGTGAAAATTAAGTATTTTGATTTCCGAAGTTGCCATGTGTGACACCATATGTAGTTGTGGTCGTCTGTGGATCCCAGGGACCTGCTTCTTGTCGGAGAAGTACTAAGCTTGAAATTTTGTGGTGTTTCATTGGCCCCTCTTTGTTGACGCTTAGAGGAATTAACCCGAGAAGCGTTGACAAAGAAGTAGAAAACACCACAAGCACCTTGATAGAGATTTTGTCTATCGCCACTTGACTAGACATCATCGCACCGTGTCCAGTAGTACATGGGATTTAGAGAAGTAAGGTTTGTATTTGGATGAGGGAATGGAGATTGTGGGGACTGGTAATTGGCGGAGAGATTGCGCTTGGTAAAGAGGATGCTCTGGTGTGTGGCATGCTGATCCTCGTCCATAGCCATTATTTAGCAAACTTGGAATCCAGACATGCGATGTGCATCCTTTGGCGGAACAAGACTCTTGGTTAGTGTCCAAGAGAACTTATCGGCAAAACCAAAGCCACGTGATGATGCGTTGCCTTCTTTGGAGGAACAAGACCCTTCTTTGGGGGATCCTGTTGGCAGAGAGCCAAAGCCATGCAATTGGATGTTTCTTGATTATTTTTGACATGAGTACTTGGTTCAAAGACCATTGTCTTCCTGCCTAGGGCTTAGATGGGAAGTGCCAAGGGTCTTTGTCTCTTTTTTTTTGGAAGAAGCTTTGCTTTGATCTTGTACTCATGCTCAAGTGCTATGTTTTGTGTTGCAAATGCTATAAAATGTTACAGTGTGCAACAACCCGCTCATAGTTTTGAATGTACTGAGCGTATCGGAGGCGTGGCTAAATAGATACAAAATGTACCGGGAAATGGGGATGTACTTGTGAACGGTTTGATTTAGTCTTGCCAGATGTGCTGTGAACAATGTCTCACCTTGTTGCTTATGATGAAATGCATTCTCATGCGAAAACTTCTGGGTGTCATCCTGCAAACACAACTCCAAGGAGACAAGAAAACCATGGGTGAATAAGCGAGCTTAGACTTAAACAGCTACAGATGGAACAAGGACATTGGAGGTGATTTCATGCACTATATATGAATAGCAACAACATTGGTAGGATCGTCTGATGGTGAGCGATGCAGTGATAAAGCTTGAATGTGGCGGCGAATTGAGGAACCAGAGATGAACTTGCCAGTTTATAGTCTTAGCGGACTGTGAAGAGGCAAACTAGTTTATAGTCTTAGCAGACTCTGGCTAGTGCGAGTATGGTAGTTGGCTGTCATACCGGATGGGTGCTAGTTTATTGTCATTGCAGACATTGTGTGGTATCAGTTTATCATCATGATGCCGGGACGAGCTGTGGTATCAGTTTTAAGTCATAATCCAGGACTGTTCTGTGGTATCAGTTTATAGTTGTGACTCCAGGACTCACACGTACCTGAGCTTGTACTCAAATATGGAATGGTTTCAGGAACAAGTGATTGGTTAGATTGGCAAGCTCATTCCCTTCCATATCAGCAAGCTTAAATGCTACGTTGTCAAATGCTTTGGTGACCAAGTAAGGCCCTTCCCAGTTGGCTGAGAATTTGTTCAGGTGTTCTCGAAAGGCCCTAAGTACAAGGTCACCTTCTTTAATGGGGTGCTTATGAATGTCATACCGATGTCATTGCCGTTGTTATTTTTGGTACCACTCAATCTGATCAAGCGCACGTACACGTTTCTCCTCCACCGAGTCCAAGTCAATGACGCGTAGGTCATTGTTTTGCCCGTCATCGAGGAGTTCGGAAAGTGTAATCCTTAAAGATGGTACCTGTAATTCCAAAGGTAAAATAGCTTCTGAACCATAAATAAGACTATATGTCATTTTACCTGTTGAAGTCCGATGTGTAGTACGATATGCCCACAATGCGTATACCAATTGCTCGTGCCATCTCCGCTTGCTTTGGGTAAGCATCTTTTTGAGTATTGTAATGATGGTTTTGTTTGTTGCCTCTGCTTGCCCGTTGCTCTGAGGATAGTAAGGGGATGAAAATGAGTGTTTGATCCCTAGACTGTCTCAAAAGGTTTTGGTCTTGGCACTGCTAAATTGTGGCCCGTTGTCAGTGATGATTGTCATGGGAACGCCAAAATGGGTTACAATGTTTTCGAGAATGAAATTGCACACGTGTTTAGATGTAGTTTTTTGAAGGGGAGTAGCTTCTACCCACTTCGTGAAATATTCTGTTGTGGTTATAATAAGATTATGCCCCGCAGAAGATGAGGGTGTTATTGGGCCGATAAGGTCCAACCCCCACTTTTGAAAGGGCCAAGTGATTTGTGCCGTATGCAACTCATTTGGTGGGACATGGATTAGATTACTATGTTTTTGACAAGTACTACATATTTTAGCCTTGGAGAGACAGTCGTATTCCATGTGTGGTCAATAATAGCCTAAGCGTCTGATCTTTGTTGCCATGGCTTTTGGTGCTATATGTCCTTTGCATAGTCCGTCCTGTACTTGTTCGACGATGGTTTGGGCATCGGTACTACTAACACATGTTAACAATATGCCTTCATAGGACTGAAGACACAACGTATCTCCTACCAGGGTATACTGCTTAGAACATTTTCGTACTGCATCCTTTTGTGCATTTGTTAGATGTCGTGGTGTTTCACCGCGTAGAAGGTATTATTTTATGTCGTCATACCATTTCATTGCATGTGTTGTACTAATAGATGTGATCGGCAATGTGTTGGGAGTATTGGTTATTGGTTTGGCACAACTGGTTATGGAGCTTGGTAATGTATGGAACATGTCTAGCGATATATGATGTTCCCCACTTAGTGATAAATGATGTTTTGTATCTATCATTCTTATCTACCACAATTTGATTATAACCTGAGAAACCGTCTAGGAAGGAATATACTTGGCAACCTGTGACTTTAATAAGCATCTCATCAATTCTCGGAAGTGGATACTTATCTTTCTTTGAAGTATCATTTAGATTTCTAAAGTCTACACAGAGTCGTATATCACCATTTTTCTTTCTTACTGGGACAAGATTAGTAAGCCATGTCGAATATCATACTGGATATATGATTTGTGCTTGCAACAACTTCTTGATTTTGGCTTCCATAGCTGGTTCAAACGATGGATTGAATTTTCTTTGTTTTTACTTGACTGTTTTGCAATCTTCCATTAAAGGAATCTTATGTGTCATCACATCTTGCCGAAAATCTGTAAGATCATCATAAGACCAAGCAAAATTGTCCAAATTATCTCGTAGGCATGACAACAAATCTT